>JAUJYZ010000190.1:0-167540 GCA_033675265.1 Actinostola sp. cb2023 | reverse complement strand
GTCACAGTAATCATTTTGGGGAGCTGTCAAGTTACTGTGTCACTATGCAACACAGACTTAATTACTAGTATCACAATGATTGACTGGTCAGATATTGAAAAGCGGCCTTCACAAATGTTCTCCCCATGGTTGGCCCACATTGCCAGAGGCGACGGGAGCAGTAATCCACTTTTCTGAGTCCCAAAACTCGAATTCTAGTTATCCCTAGACATTTGTATCTTTCCTCTTACTTTTTACAATTCTCCGAATAATTACATTGGTCAGACAGGAACACACAGTCTTTAGGAAGACACCCATGGTGTAGGCCAGCGCTTAAACACTTTGTTATTAGTGCCTAAAAGTAAGCAGAAAGTGCTCGGGCATGACACTGAGTACCGAACATAGTTTGGTCGCAATTTTCTGGAAGCAATAACCCCGCTGCTGAGTCTTGCAAAAAATGCTTGTACAATAGAAGTCAGCAGTGATGTCTGGTAAAAAACTATTCATATCCAAAGCACTCCAAGCAGTTCTGAGTTCACATAAATACAGGTTGGTTTAAGATACAGGACGTGTTGGCAACATTGCAACGCAATGGCAACAACTTTCAGGGTGTGTCCACCTCAGTCTGCAATTTGCTGCATGCAGTATTGCAGAAGTACAATGTCACTGTAGGATCACTTTGCACTTTTGTACTAGGAGTAACCTGGATAAAAAAGGTGGACTGCCAGTCATATTGCCATGTGCAATGTTCCAGTGTGTCTGTTGGCTTTTAAACCCACCTCAACAGATAACTCCAATTTTCCTCGTTTTTGGGGCTTCCTGTGGTGACAAAAAAGGAGGCTTCATGGGCACCAGGCCACCTCTCCTGTCTTAACACAGGGTGACCAAAAAAGGAGTTTCAAGACTGAGGAGCTTTTAAAAAGCATTCCATGATTAGTTTTATGTACCTGATACTATAAGGTTGAAAGGATCCACAATTGTGGGCTGCAGTTCTTGTGGTAGGTCACGTTCTGTGGCATTTCAGTGGTGGAGTATAAAAAGGTTCACTATAACACAACAATCTGTAAAAGAGAACAGTACAATATTCTATGAACCCAAACATTCATGATCACCACTAAAGCCCAGTAATTGAAAGGGCTCTCTACAAGAACAACATAAATGATCTGATCAAAATCTAAATTCTCCTTAAGATTCTTTGAATTTCAAAGGAGAATTTAGATTTTGATTTCCATGATCACAAGTCACTTACATGTAACACTGCTCTTTGCACGTTGATCTCTGATCAAAATCTAAATTCTCATCAAGATTCTTTCAATTTCAAAGGAGAATTTCAGTTTTGATCACAAGTCACTTAAACAAGTTAAAAGTTATGTATGCACTTATGCACTTTTTTCAATATTCTCTTTAAAATGTCCAATTAAGCATAAAATCATAATATTCTGAAGATAATAATGTCTCAAAGGTGCACTTTTTGAAATTGTAAAAAATGACCATGATTTTAGGTTTTTAAAATTTTGCAGAGTTAAGCCTCAATTTCAAAAAAGTATTATTTGTAGAAATAACCCAATAAAATTTGCACATTTCTGACATACTATCAGGGACCTCCTCAATTCAATAGCAATGCAAGCATTAAGTTAGCACAAGCATAATATAAGAACTTGGGTCATGTGAAAATGGACCCACGTAAACATAAGCACAAGCATATCATTGTATTAATACGCGACCACCCGACATGGAAGTTGCAGTGTGTAATTAGACCTCAAGATATCAAAGAAGCCACTTCAGCATATTTGATGTTTACGATTGACATACAAATGTAAGTCTATTGAAAATTACCAGGCGCAACTTTCACCTCGGGTGGTCACATAACGGTAATAATGCAAAGAGTGGTAAGAGTTTTTGATTGATATGTACAGTCTTTGCATTAGAAATTGTGTTTTATTTTGAAGAAGAGCAGGGACCAACGGATTGTGCATTTTTTGAACTAGACATTTTACCATAGGGACACCCATCAGAAAATCTAAGAAATAAAACACAAGCACAGGGAACCCATACATGTATTTTCTTTATTACAGTAGCCTCAGAAAAAATAGTTTGGGCTGCCTGTGCCATCACCAAGGAAACCATCTCATACACAAGACAATACCTTATCACTGATCTCTTTATCAAAAGATTTCTTTAAAAAATCAAAGCAACAGGATTGGCCTCCATCAAATGAACACACACAGGGATTCCCATGCTGGTTTTGCCGAGTCTATACAGAAACGCACCCAGTCTTCCAAGGCCTGGACCAAGTACAAAGCACTTTAAGATTGTATCATTATTGTTACCAGATCTTGAGAGATCTGATGTAGCTTCTCTCTATAGCAGCCATATACAGCAAATCTGTTACATGCAAATGAACTAAGAATGAACTTAATTTTATACATGTACATGTATGTGTAAGCACAATGGCAAACATAAAAAGCTATGTCCACTGTCACGACATGGCAATGACTGGGGGAAACCGTCACGTTTTTTAAAGTCACTGCTGAGATCAAACACAAGAAAATGAAAAACAATAATAAATTTATTGCAGTATCCTTACTTTATGTAAACAAAATGCTTTCCTCCAGTGCTTCTATCAGGCATCAGTAATGTTTTCACAGTGATATAACTGCTATTGTGCTTGTGCATCGCATTGCATGCTTATCCCCTGGTTATCCACGGCGAACCCATCCCCGCTTTATATTTAAACTATAAGTCATGTTAAGCTTATGCACCAGTCAAAGTAAACCCCGACCCCCCCCCCCCCTCCAATAACCCCCCCCCCCCCCCAATAACCCCCCCCCAATAACCCCCCCCCCCCAATAAACCCCCCCCCCCCCCCCCCCCCCTTTCATTGGCAGCTTATTTGAGTCCCAAGTAGCCCAAAGTAGGTGGGGTTGTCATTCCATCCACAGGAACGTGGGGCATTTAGTTGGGGATTCGTTTGGCGGCCATTGTTCCTGCAAATGATTTCCTCAACACAAGACATGCCATTGCGAGCTGATAAGGAAACACTGTCCATGCTTCGTATCGAAGCGTCCAGTTTCATTAGTAGGATGACTGTGATGATATACTAGGCTAAGTTGTTGGCGTGATGTTGACGGTAACTACTACTAAAGGCTATCAACTAGAACGAACTGGTTAACCATGGTTCAATTCTATTTTGCATGTCTCAAGGTGCTCATCAATTATTAGGGACTTTTGCGCAACGACGACGGGAGACCTGCACCGACGGCGTTCGGACAACAAAATACGTCACAAAATATCCCGGTGCGCGCATGCGTAATTATCAAGGCATCCATGCACGAACGACTTGCAGTCTGTGCTCTCGAGCAAGCGCTAAACCAGTTGATGCGTAATGAGCATGTGTACATTTTGTTGCGCATGCGTTTGGATTCAGATTCTCAAAAGTACTATTTTGCATAATCGATACTTCTTCAGCTTTTATCATTCATGTGACAACGATGTGCCAACCAGAGATCGATTGGCTGTTGAAAACAAAACACGTGTGAGAAAGTCTTTGTGGAAATGGTTGCACATTTACCTCACTAGAATGTAGTAATGGAACAAAATCCGCCAAAACAAGGCAACATTTGTTACGGAGAAGTCGGGTGAATGAGTGATACTTGGACACTTCAAAATCCACCGCAAAGCAAGAGGGACAATTTTTCAACTCCAACAAACAAGACCTTACGAAACTAGCATGAGTGAAGCAATAAATTACGGAAGAAAATTGCTGGGGGGTGAGCTACTAAGAGAGGTTTTCTTATAATTTAGTTTGACACGTCACCAATTCAGATAAAACGATTCGCAAACACAATGCTGAATAAAAACTCAATGTGAATCAAACTTATTTCGATCAAACGGTTTACAGCTGATTCTAAGAAGTCCAAAAAAATGAAGAATTAAGCTATCCTTTACAATAAACTTCAACACATAGAGTGTTTGTAATATGGTATACACCAGCGATGAAAATCAGTCAAAATCATAACAAATAGAGTGTACTAATACCATAGTACCAAAATAATACGATCTCACATCGAGGGACAATTTTTCAGCTTAAAATAAGTTCTCGAATGCAAAGAATAAGCTTAGAAGAAGTCAATTTGTGCTATTTTCGGCTGGGGGGCTAGTTAATAAGTATTGTACTTTAGGTAGGAATGTTAGGAAAACACGTGCAAAAATGATAAATACCCAACTGAACCGAGCAAAATACTTTGAGAATACTTGAATGTAGAGAACTCAAATTCACAGAATGTGACCTTCAATGTGTCGGTACTAACGTTCACTGTGAAGTATCTCTTGAAATCATCTTCGATGAGAATAAACCCAAAGGACAATGTAGCTGGTTTTAGGATAACTCCTTGTTTTGGCGGATTTTGTTCCTTGATATTTTATCATCTACGACCCCTTATACGAAAACAAATCATCTACAGCAAAACAAAAGTAGGCAGACTATTGATTCCTTTCAAATATTTTCTTGAACATCATTCTAGAGACGAAGATCGCTCACTTAATCTCCCACCGCAGTGCAATTTGCAAAGAAAATGGCGGCAAATCACTTTCAAATCTGAATTCTAACGCATGCGCAGACAAAATGTATACATGTTTGCGTAATGTTAACACGACAAGTGGACGACAGAAGTTGTCGTCCCAGTCTTTTTCGGTCACGCGAACGATTAACGCCGTCGTGAAGTCTCCCGTCGTCATTGCGAAAATCCCTATTATCAAATTGTCATCAATTTGATAAAAGTTATTGTATTGTATTGTATTGTAATATTATTGTAATCATAATCCTCATCAGCTAGTATCAGCATCATTATCACACGTCATGTCATCGCCTGTTGTCCTGCTTGATTATTATTATCAGTTTTCATTATGATTACATCATCATTATCAGCATCTTTATCACACGTTATGTCCTTGCCTGCTTGATTGTTATCATAATGATTATAGATGATTATGATTACATCGCGCGCGATCATGGTTTTCATTCTCGTCACCTTTCTTCTCCCTATTTACGTTGTAAAATTGATTAATCGTGATCAAACGATTCAGTGACGCGGACGCAGCTTATATCACGCATCATCATCATCACTACCATCATTATTACTGTCATCATCATCATCATGATAATAATAATAATAATAAATATTTAAGTGTCATTTGATATTTAGCATTGCTGCTAATTGGGGACACATCATCATCATCATCATCATCATCATCATCATCATCATCATAATCTGATATATAATAATATTAATATTTTTCATTCTTTATACAGTACACAGATAAATGCCCGCATCCTGACTTGTTTACACCACTCTATGCCGTCATCGTACTCTCTCCAGGCTTCCTCTGCATGCTCTTCTTCTTTCTGTTATTCATGAACAAAGATTGCCGCGAGATTTGGACATCGTGCTTCCAATGCCTAGGCCGGCTAGGCAACGTTACAAAGCCTCGATCTGATACAACTAAGTCGAGATGTTCATCAACATTGACTGTTCTTGCTGATAGTAGATTATCAGATGTGATACTTAGAAAAGATAGAGTCACGCAACTAAAATCATCTTCTACGCCAGACCTAGTAGGAGTTCAAAACTGGAAACCGTCCGCTTTGGAGTTGAAAAAGAAAACCTACTTGTCGCCTCTGGCTTTGGAAAACCGTCCAAGGAGCTCGTCTACCCCAGTGCGGTTCTCAGTGATAGAAGATGAAGTTTCTGACAGATTGGGGATTTCGCACGTGACATCTATTCCTCGAAAAATTGAACAGGAAAGAAGTCCATCGCTCCCGCGTTTTGACATTGAAATCAAGATTATTAGTGATGGCGATTGCGTAACTGAGAATGAACAACGAAAAAACTCAAACGACAGTCTAACAGAGTTAGAAACGAATACACACATTTGTTCAAGCTCGAGTGAGTGCGATGAAAGTAAACCATGTTCTGCGGCAGTATCGGGTTGTACCTCAGATTGCAATGCTCAAGATAGTGAAAGAAATTGTACTGAGTCTAAGACTGAAGAATTAGGCGATGTAAAAAATGACTCTCAGGTCGTTGATCAAACAGAGGACAATTCAGACGACGACCCAGACAAGCACACTACGTTTTTATAATGGGCCTATATTGACAATATATAATACGAACAAATGCATGACGCGTGAGATATTTTTAAACAAATCTCAAAAGCGATGCCTATTTTATGCTGAAACGATATAGTCTATATTATATATAGCACTGCTTGCATATCGCCTCACCCCGGCCCTCTCCCCAGCGGAAGAAATTGGCATGAATTCGTTTCTTTCACAGGAGAGGTGGGTGTAAAATTGTTACGGTTGCCTGTATAGGTAGGTACAGGAGCCCATATAGGAGCCTCCATCTGGGATGTATTTGTGAGACGACCTGTGACCGGATCAGGCTATTTTTAGAACACCAGTTTTGCTGCGAAATTTTAACACCAGGGATTTTTTATTTCGGCTTTGTTACGGAGTTTCTAGCTTTTGGCTTGGTAGATTTACTATTTGATGTTTTTTTAGTTCCTTGAGAAACAGAACACGAACTTGAAGACTCTTGGTCACTTTCCGATGAAGTACTAAACTCTGCAAAAGAGTCACTGTAACTATCACTATCATTTTCGCTCTCTTCACTTTCAGTGTCTTCAATTTCGCCAATTTCTTCGTCCGCCACTTTGTTCATGTATCACAAATAAACACAAATCATCTACCTCATTGATGCTGAATGGCTATGTTTAATTCCCATGGGGGATTCCTATTGATTGATGATTAGTTCGCGGGGAAAGGTGTTCTAAAAATAGCCTGATCCGGTCACAGGTCGTCTCACAAACCCAGTACGGTAGATGGAGGCTCCTACTTATGGGCTCCTGGTAGTCCATGAGCCAGGCAGTTTTTCAGTACCAAATCGGGGGGCAAAATTCTATTGATATCATGTTGTTTATCACCCCCAAGTATGTACAAATTGGTGTGATAGCCTTTTCAATTCGGCAGCTATAAGGATATTTGAGATATAATTAGATATTAATTTTCTTGCTTCAGCATGGAAACGAGGCTGATATAAGAACAAGTGTATTTCATGATTTTAAATCGAATATTCAAACCATATCGAAGAGTTATGCTTACAAGAGCTACATTGATCATATCTGACCATTAGATAGTTTGAACCTCCAATAAAAAGTGTCATGTGAACATTATTGTATCAGAGCAGTGTAGTCAACAGAATACCATGTTTTTAATAATTTTTCATAAAGAGTAAATAAAAGCTTTGTTTGCCACAGAATGATATATCACTGATATAAACACAATTGTAGTATTCTTAAGATTGCAGCTTTGCATTTGCAATGGTTTTCTTGTATATAATGTTGATATAATAAGCAATAAAGCAGTATTATGGTTCCCAGTGCATTATGGGATTCAAGATGGCAGCTCCCATCAAAGGTTGGTATATTTTGCTCTCTAAATATAAATCCGAATTTATTTGATGGTTTGATACAATTGTGATGATATGATAAAGTAAAAGGATCGATAAAATCATCAGATATTATATTAATAGGTATCAAGAAAAGGAAGGGTTAAAAAAAAGGATTAAAACTTACAGTCTTGATAGAGATGCATCAGTTAATCTAACGAAGCAGTCATATCTTGGTAGAATATAGTTATAAACTGTATTGGTTTCATATTGCTATTTATTCTAGGGAAAAGAAAACGAGAAAGTAAAGATGTAGATCATCAAAGTAAAAGTTTCTGTGCAGAAGATCATCCTTTAACATGTATAATTCACTATGAATCTGTTGCTAGTCTCGAAAGTCTTACTTCACCTCAAGATTTGAATTCATGGAAAGTCCTTTTCAGAGCCGCTGAAATCAGAAATCATCAACCCATCCTTGACATTGCCGTGAATACAAAAGAAGATGAAGTCCCTCCAGTATTCTACCATCGAAAATGTCGAAGCCTTTTCACTATGAAGAAAAGTTTAGATAGTCTGAAGTCTAACATCAGTGAAGCAAATGACGCAAATAGAAGGGCATCGACTAGAGGAACACCAAGCTCTAGCAGAGTATATAATTCTGTATGTATATTTTGTAACAAGGCTAGTAAATATGTAAAGAGAGAAAACAGTCGAGAGAATATTGTGAAATGCATAGATCTACGAGCTGATGACAACATAAGAAAGACGGCAATTGAAAAATGTGATGAGAGGATAATTGCTTTAGTATCCAGAGAGCTTGTTGCTGCTGAAGCACATTATCACCGCTCCTGTTATCGTACTTATACCAGACGAAAAGAGAGTAGCACTAACCTTCATGATCAAGAGGATAGCTCAGCTAACTACAACACTCTTGAATCTGAAGCATATGATATGCTTTTTGAATTTATTAGGACAGACTTACTAGAACAACCTAGGGTTATACCTCTAACTGATTTGACTCAGAGACTGATAACAAATATGATGCTATTAGGCACCCAAGAAGTGAAAGAATCCACCAGGAAACATGTACGTCGTAGACTAGAGGCTGAGTTTGGTGAAGGCTTGCATTTTGTAGCGGTAGAAGAAGGAAAAAGAAAGATGCTTGTTATTCCAGACAACCTCACAGTGGTTCAGCTTGCAAGAGAAAATGTGAAGTTACAAGAAAAGCAGACCCTCATTGATAAAGCAATCGACAACGAGCATCACATAATTGAAGCTGCCTTATGCATTCGCGAGAAACTCAAGACGCTGGAAATTAACAGCTCATGGCCCCCTAAACCATCAGAGCTTCATGACAGTGCTATCGACTTGCCAGACTGCCTCTTAACATTCCTACGTATCGTCCTTACCGGTAACACAGACAGCAAGAAAGAACTATCTTTAAGAGTCCAACGGTTAATCAAGTCTTTTGGTCAAGATTTCATATATGGAGTAAGCTGCGGAGCAAAGAAGCCTCCAAAACATGTCCTTTTACCATACGTCATCAAGTCCTTGACTAATAATGTTGAACTGATACAAATAATCAATCGTTTTGGTCATGGCATCTCATATACACAGTTAGAAGAGATTGATACCGCCTTGTGTTTGCAGAAGATGGCTAAGGCATCAGACGACAAAGCTGTTCTACCAGAGAATATCCATCCACATGTCTGTACCTCATTAGCATGGGACAATATCGATAGGCTAGAGGAAACACTTTCTGGGGATGGAACATCACACAGAGTTAACGGCATCGCAGTGCAACCCAAAGTCTTTGGTCCTCACCTCCCGTCAAGCCTAGATACTGCTATCGAAAAATCAAGAAAAAGGACTGTGACATTGCCCCCAACTCTTCTCCCTGTGTATAATGCTGGAAATCGTGTAGGACCTCCATCGCGAAAGTATATAGAAGTGACATCAGAAACTGTGCTGTACAATGCTTGGAAAAAGAATCTCCTGTGGATACTTGCTCGACTGCATGCCGAAGTCAATCAGAATATCAGCAGTTGGACCGGCTTCAACATTTCATGCCGAGATGACGTGACAGTATCACAGGATAATATTGGGTATTTGTCAACAATTGATGCTCCTGCCACTAATTTGTCAACTGTTCACGAAGTGCTATTGCATTGCAGTCTGTTAAGATCAAGGACACGCTTTTGCTGAAGAGCATTGTAGTTGTATTTGACCAGGCCCTCTACTCGAAAGCTGTTGAAATAATCTGGAAGAAAGAAGAGCAATTCAAGGACATAGTTCCTCGCATGGGGGTTTTTCATACCATTTGCACCTTACTTGCAGTGATTGGAAAACGGTTTCAAGATGCTGGACTGAGAGATTTGTGTGTAGAAGCAAGAGTTATAGCCGAGGGATCAGTGAATGGGGTTCTGGATGGTCATCGTTACAATCGTGCCGTTCGATTTCACAAGCTAATGTATGAGGCTCTGATGCGAGTTGCTTGGAAGGGTTTTATATCATGGCTTCAGAAATTTCACAGTGATAAGATCAACATTGTCCAAGATGCCATTGATGATTTGGAAGGTCTATGTCAAAATGTTTGTCATGAAGAATACGAGAAGGCTATGCAAAGTCCTTTATACTTTTGCATTACTGAGCTCTTTTCAGTATACCTTGACTACCTAAGGTGTGACAATGGCAATCTCTCTGGGTTCTGGATGACCTATGTAGATATGGTAGAAATCATGCTGAACCTGATTCGAGCTTCTAGAGAAGGAAACTGGACTCTACATCTATCGGCTGTAAGAGCGATGATCCCATGGTGTTTTGCATATAATAATTTAAATTATGCCAGGTACCTGACAGCATATCTTTCTCAAATGTCTCATCTTGAACAAGAACATCCAGATGTTCACAGCCACCTCGCATCAGGCGGGTTCTCTGTGCAAATCGGCGAGAACAACCCATTTGGAAGGATCCCAGTCGACCAGACTTGTGAGGAAACCGTAAACAAGGACACGCAAACACCTGGTGGCACAAAAGGTTTCAGTTTAAAGCCAGGAGCTGTCAGCCGCTATTACATGGTTGCAGAATACCGAAGCATATTCCTCAGTAACCTACGAGAAATGCTGCATCTCAAGTCTTTCTATGGCCACACAGACCTTCAGGGCACACGCATTACACGAGATGAAGAAGACGTGAAGTCTCTAGTAGATTTACTTGAGAACACATGGATCAATCCCTTTGACCCTGACACTCAAGAGCTTGTCAGCATATCTACTGGGAAGGTAGCACCACCGGAGGTTCAGGAACATCTGCTCCTTGCAAGAGAAAAGGGCAATACAGCGTACCAAGAATTCAGTCAGCAGCGCATCGAAAGTTCTCCTCCTGTACTGGATTTCTACCATAAAATGACCAAATTAAAGTTAAAAACTTTCAGTGATTTAATAAAGAAGAAGACGTTTCGCAAAGAGAATGGTAAAGAGATAATTTTAAAAGCAGACAGAGTTCTCTTTGGCCAGATGATTGTAATAGCACAGAGCAGAAATCTGAGTATGAACGAAGTGCTAGTCCATCCACTTGGACCTTTGCCATGGTCACTAGCGACGCCTGACGGGTCCCTGAGAAAGACCAACAAAGCTACACTTGCTAAGGAGTTACAAAGAAATGTTCCTGCAGTTGATATTATCCCTCTTCCATCAGCAACAATAATTGATGGAATGGCCCTGGTTCAGCGACTCAAAGGTGACCATAAGACGTTTTCAGAAGTTGGAGACGCCCTTCTGAACATGGCACTCAACGAAAGCTATCAAAGCACAAGAATCGATATTGTCTTCGATGTATACAGATCAGATTCCATAAAGAACTCTGAGAGATAGAACAGAGTTACAGAAGCAGGTACTCGATATAGGAACATCAACCCTGGTCACAAGGTGCAACAATGGAGGAAATTTGTTGCAGATGCAAGTAACAAGCAAGCTTTGACAAGTTTCTTGTGTGCTGAGTGGCAGACAGATAAATACAGACAAAGGCTTCAGCAGAAGGTGCTGTATGTGGCATGTGAAGAACAGTGTGTCAAGATAACTCAAGAGCAAGTACAGGTAGTAGATGATCTTATATCAACGCAAGAGGAAGCCGATACAAGGCTTCTACTTCATGGTGCCCATGCGGCAAAGGATAGATACCAGTCTGTCATCATTGTGTCTGAAGACACAGATGTTTTTATTCTTTGTCTTGCTTTCCAGTGCGAGATCCCCTCTTCAATATACATGAAATGTGGAACACAGACACGTACTAGGTATGTTGACATTACAAAGATTGCTGAGATGCTCGGAGAGGAGACGTGCAAGGCTCTTCCTGGATTGCATTCACTCACAGGATGTGATACGGTCAGTGCATTTGCCGGAAAGGGAAAAGTGAGTGCTTTGAAGATGTTGAAACGGGATAGAAATGCACAAATAGCATTACAGCAACTAGGAGCACAATGGGAACTTTCTCCTGGTCTATTCCAGCAGTTGGAAAGGTTCATCTGTCAGTTATATAACTCAAAACCAGGTACAGACAGTGTGAACACTCTTCGATACATGCTTTTTTGTGCAAAGAAAGGAGATATTGATTCGCACCAGCTACCTCCATGTTCTGACTGTCTACAGAAACACTGCCAACGGGCAAATTACCAGACAAGGTTGTGGAGGCAATGTTTAGTTGCCTGTCCAGATGTACCTTCACCTGTTGGCTTGGGTTGGTGTCAAGAGAGTGACCAGGATGGCACAAGCAGACTTACAGTGGACTGGATGGATGGTGATCCTGCTCCCTCAGCTGTTCTACAATTGTTGTCATGCAAGTGTAAGCGATCTTGTCAGCCATCAAACTGTTCATGCATACGAAATGGGCTGAAGTGCACCGATATGTGCTCTCTTCAAGACTGTCAGAATCGAGCAAATGATTGCGAAGTACAGTACGTCGATGATGATGATGATGACAAGGATGATGATGTCTACTGAGTGACAATAATAGAGCAGATTTGCTATATAACTGTGAAAAGTCACATCCAATCAAAATGAAACTTGGCAACAGGACAGTACACGAGAAGACAACAAATCTGTAAAAAAAAAACATTTTTGGTGGGAAAATGACGTCATGAACACGCCAACAAATTTTGAAATTCACAAATATACTAATTTGGTCATTGCATTCGAAAGAACATGTACAATGAGGGATATCACTGAAACAATATCTCAGTTATCGCTATTCTATCCAAAGATATGATTTTTTGAAATTTGAAATCCGCCATTTTGTTACTAAAAACAGCACAAAATGGCGGAAATTTCAACTTTCAAAAATTAACATCTTTGGATAGAATAACGATAACCGATGTATTATTCCAGTTATATCTCTCATTATATATGTTCTTTCGAATGCAATGATCAAATTGGTATATTTTTGAAATTCAAAAACTTTCGGCGTGTTCATGACGTCATTTTCCCACCAAAAATCATTAAAAACAAAAAACAAAAATGATACGATTTGTTCACTTCCCATGTACTGTCCTGTTGCCAAGTTTCATTTTTATTGGATGAAAACTCTAGAAGTTTAATTTGGGTGCTTTTTGTGCACGGCATGATTTAGGTCGGAGTACCATGTAAAAAATGTTCGAAAAAAAGATGAAAGCTGCCAAACTGAAGAAGCTATCACATATTAACCTCAACTACAGACATTGGGGAATTGAAAAATGCATACGAGAATTTGCCCCCCTGAGTGGTACTAAATGACCAAATTTATTTTTGATACATGTATATTGAAGACGATAGAAATTCCAATAAAATTTCTTAATTTCTGATAAACTGATGCACGTATTTGGGCAAATATTGAACTACATGTCAAAAGCTACAAATAACTGATCGGGGAAAATGTCATCCATATGCATGCGCAGTTATGAGTTATTGCAGTAAAAAGGCGCGAAAACAACGTCATTTTCCCGCCAAAGGGATGTCTTCCGTCCTTTAAATTACGCATGCGCAGTAACCACATTGCAGCAGTTTACAGTTGAATAATTGCAGCCTACCGCTCCTTTTAGGCTATCAGAATAATAACTGTCAGCATAAAAGTGGCAATAATAGTTTTTGGACACTGTTCGAAGGTCTTCGAAGTGCAGCAATTTCTTGGGCTACCTGTGTCATGGCTCGCTCTATGTGCTTGCTGATTGGCTAATCGAGTGTGACATCTGTGCTATTTTGGTGACCGTAATAAATGCTACTGCGGGAAATAACTATTCAACCAAAAACCGTTTCAAAATGGGTCATTGAAGGACTTTAACTTAGAGGAATGAATAACGCGGTAAGGAAGAAAATCAAGGTCATATTTATCGGCGACAGTGAATGTGGCAAAACAGCTCTGTTGAGCGTGTTTGTGAAAGACGTCTTCCCAGAGGTAAAAATTCACGATTATGAAACACTATGTTTGAACATTGGTGCTTAACTTTCCTCTCAATGTTAATGTTGGTATAGTTTGTATTCTCTTCTTCCCTTATCTATAAATATGAACAGTTGTTGTAGCCCAGTTGTTCTGATCGGTATAATTATAATTATTAAGTTAGATATAACTTATAATAGATTATTCTGTGAAAGAGCAGAACAACCCACCAGAAATAACACGTTCTGAGCTCGTGTCTTCTGGTTTGTTTATTCAGGAGTACGAAGCGACCGTGTTTAACAGTTTGTCTTCCGAAGTAGAGATTGAAGGGGAAGCTATTGAGTTATCTTTCTGGGATACGTCAGGTAAGAGTCGATTGGATGTTCGTTGATAGTCATATTTTCTGGTTTATATACAACCAGTGCGCGTACCAGCAATCGATCACGCACAGCTAAACTTTGCATGACAACTTGGATTTCAAATCCAAGCGAATTTGTGGATCTCATAAGAACTCATTCATTAGCACACGTCTTTATTTATTATCCACACAAAACATTATCCAAACAATATTTTTGGTTTTAGCAGTTTTGTTAAGTTTATTTTAATTGAAATTCGATTAGAACTTCGTTGTGTTTGAGTAAGCTTATTTACAAATGACGTACACACTAAACTAATGTGAAGGGTTTTAGACGACGCGTGCCCTGAAATCAACAGCCATTGTTCTGGTTGACTGATACTCTGCGTAATATTTTGATTCGTAAAAAATCGAGGACAAAAGATCAGAAGCTGTAGCTCACGAATAAATATATATTCAAATCATTAAATATATTAAGTATATTATATATACATGTACTAGTTACGTGTTAAATATAATTATGATGTATTTTTTTAAATATAATTTATTTTTGGAATTAGCATTATTCTTGTTTGCATGTAGCTAAGACAATATCTTTAAAAAATTGATGTAGGCCAAGCTGAATTTGACCATGTTCGTCCACTATCCTACAAGGATACTGATGTAGTTGTGATATGCTTTGATATCAGTCGTCCAGAAACATTAGAGAATGTCAATTCCAAGGTTAGTGAGCAAACAGCTAACAGCATTTCAGTTCCCATATAAATTTCCCATCCACTTCCCATTTTTAATTGAAGAATTTAAATATTCCATGTTTCAAGTGAAAATTAATGTATAAATTCCATGGTTCTTTTATGTAATGTGTACATTCCTTTAAATACAATAAATGCATTCATGTTTTTTGATATTTAAATTCTCTTTCAGTGGGCGAAAGAAGTCAAGGAATTGTGCCATGATAAGCCTTTATTACTTGTTGGCTGTAAGTCTGATCTTAGAAGTGATATCAGTGTTATCACAGAACTTGCTAAAAGTAGACGAATACCTACATCATACCAACAGGTAAACAATCAACCACTATCTCGAAGGGTGATTTTTTTTAGATTTTGTAACTATGTTTTTGTAATAATATTGTGAAATTTCAAAATTAATGATCTTGCATTTTTACTGTCCTCTTTCAAATTTTTTTCTCCCTCCCCCCACTCACCAACCCCCCAGCCCTCCCCCCTAACCACCTCCAACCAACCCCACCCCCCCCCCCCCCCCCCCACTAAGTTTATTTTTATTGTAAGCTCTTTTGTGTTCTACGTGAATAAATAAATTATTATTATTATTATTGTACATGAAAATGGAATAATGATGAGTTAATTTTTTCATTCTTTTTTTCACTTCATTCTACTAGGGTTGTGCGATGAGTAAGCTGATCAATTCTGCGATATACCTAGAATGTTCTGCTAAAGCAAAAGACAGATTTATACAGGACATCTTTGAAGTGTGTGTCTTGGCAGCTTTGAAAAAACCTTTTCGTAAGAAGAACTACAAACCAAAGATTAAGCCTTCTGAGAAATCACTCCAGAAGAAGTCAAGAAGATGTATTGTTGCATAATTAATATTATTACTTGTGTAATATAGTGATACAGACAGCTTAAAATTATTATAGAAAAGATCTAGAGTGTACCAAGAGAGTTATAATTTATAAAGTAAAAATGTACTTTGTCTAATATACATGTATTATTACAAGAAATCGAGCTAGAAAAAAAATTAAGAAAAAAGTCAATTATTTGAAGTTTCACTATGTCAATAGATTGTGGATAGATAATTTGTATAGAAGGTATTTTGGAGAGTTATACATATGTGGGCTACGTGTTGACAGGGACAACATGTTTTGAATAAAAAACTATTTAATATGAAACTGAAGGCTTTCTTATATTATATTGGAAAATCGTTTTTTTCTAATGGAAAGTTAGCTATGAAAAATTAAATAGGACAAATGTTGAAATTGCGAGTCTTGCAAACAGACTTCTTTCCATCCTTTTCTCTCTTGACTGAGTTTGTGGGATAAACGTACACATGGAAAATGGGAAGGAAATATAAATGGCAAATCATAAACTATTTCCATTCTCATGTCCAACCTTAGATCGTTGTTTCAAACTTAGAAAAGATATCAAATGAGCCAATGCCATATTTATATATCTTCGAGTCCAATACTATATTTTCTCTACAATATTGGGCTTCCTGTGGTATCAGGAGCGCAAGGGAACTGGTACAACGAACGTAGAACGCCTGACGGAATTTGTGTTGAAAGACGTTTTGTCTACGTGAAATTGTACTCAATTGTAAGCGTCATTTTACTCTGCATTTTATCATTCTAGACAATATAATTCCATCATATTGAAGCTACAACTTTGAACAAAGCTAGAAATGTCGGAGCAAAGCAGTGTTTCCATCATAGAGACGCCTTCTTCGACTACATGTACGGACCACGAGGAGAGCAAGGAGAGTATCAAGGTTGAGGCTAAAGATAGCACACCGAACCATGCGAAATCACAAGCCGGTGTAGCACGGATTAAACCAGAGTAAGTGTTGCTAAGAATGTTCATTTGAGTAGAACTTTCCTTATTGCAGAAAAATATGTTTGTGTATTACATATTGTACATGTACATGTAAGCTTACAAATGCAATGTACACTCACTCACTGTGTATTGTATAAGTAAATGTTCAGTGAGTGTATAAACATGTACATGGACGTTTCAAAGCATCCGTCCTTTGGTAATGAAAAACAAATCTAAGTCAAATAAAACGCTTGAGAATGACTGCTTAGCCATATGTTTTGCATTTGTATATAGTTGTGGTTTAATTTTTCCCACTGGTTTAAGTGTTTCTGAGGGTTGTTCTAAGGTGAGGTTTAGGGTTTTGTGGTGGGTAAGGTTTAGTTGTAAAGGATTTAACCGAAAGGAAGTGAATTATGAAACCAAAACAATGGACTAAAGAAATTCAACCAGTGCCGATTTTGGAACCAACATATTAAAATAATTCATTTTATAGATTTCTGGTAAAGAAAGCAAGGAAGCCTGATGCTTCTGAGGCTAATGCTGCAGTTCAGCCAGCACCACTAGTTGATAATAATAATGATCCAAACAATGGAAAAACAAGTTTAGATAAAGACAATCCTAATGACCATCAAGTTGAAGAGCCTCCTCCAAAGAAGAGGAAAGGAAAACGTGGTATGAACAAGAAACGTCCTCGGCAACCGCTTCCAGATTGCACCACCAAGCTTTGTTCATACATTGCTAAAGGAGAAGAATGTCCAAGAGGAGAAAAGTGTTTTTATGGTCATTCTGTAGAAGATTATCTCAAAAACAAATTGCCAGACATTGGTGACAAATGCATTGTTCATGAAAGGTTTGGGAAGTGTCCATTTGGTATAAACTGTAGGTTCAGTCAATGTCATGTTAGTGAAGATTTCAAGAACATTGTAAATGAAGAACTTTGTGCCAGTACGGGACATTTAAAAACCAAAGATACTCTGAAAAAAGATGTCCAAATTTCTCTGAGGAAGAAGCAGTATTCGTTTCCCAGAGCAGATAAATATCTGTCTACACTGAAGAAACAGTTCAAAAGTGAAACACAGAAACAAATCGACAACAAAATGAGTGGAAGTCTTACAGATGAGGATGTTGTCAGGTTAAGGCCATGTGAGAAGAAAAAGGTACTAAAGAATTGTTATCTAATTTTTAGATATTTTTACTACCGGTACATGTACATAGTACTGGACGTTTAAATCATAACAAGATGCACTATAAGCATTCACTCAGTGGGCTTCAGCAATGAACACTGAGCCTTGGTTTTCCTCAGCGGCACAGAATGCAACATGTGCCTCAGTAGGTACCCAGTTGGTGATTTGTGGCCATAAGAAAAAGAAAGCCCATTTTCAACTCGGTGTGTCACAGGCAGCCCGCAGAGTAATTACATATTGTATGAATTGGAACTATCATCGTATCCTGCTGATTGTGGGATGGGTATCCTGTGGATCAAAATGGAAGAGGAAGGACTGGGAGCAAGATACTACATGTATGTTAGTGAAAATCTCCCAGTCTTTTATCAACAAATGTACCTCTGCTGACAATCCCCTCTGGTGCATATTTAGTCCTCTCCAGCACTTTCTCTTTTCATTTGAGTTGATTTGCCTGTACATGGATCAAGGTTTTGGGGTTTTGTGTAGAAGTGTACCAATAAAAGATGTACAGTTGAACAATACCTGTGTTTTGCTTGTTGGCAATGTGCACACTGTTTACATGTATATTAATTATGTACAATGTACATTGTATATACATCAGTCATGTACATGTACAAACTGATAAATGTTTCTGTCATTCTACAGATTGATTTTAGTGACAAGCTGTTTCTGGCACCACTTACTACAGTAAGTAAGCATGTACTGTTGAGATGTACAATTTGTACTTTCACTCTGGTAATACATACATGTACATGTATATAAGTCTGTTCGTTATATTAAGAATGAAGACTTGTCTCAGGCCTACATGTACCTTGTGGATATATGGTAGACATGTACATGTACATCATCCATCCATACCACAACCCACTAAACTCTTGACATAGCTCTGGCCTGTGTTTGATGTCTGTAAATTAATGAGAGTCTGCATTAATCAAGCATTATTTTCAGTTAACTCTCAATAAGTGTACATGTTTGTAGTTGACTGGGGTGCCTGCAAGGTGAGAGTTAATTGGCTCTATAACATATACATGTACATACCTGTACTGCTTAATCATGCTGTCTATCCTAAATTTAGTCAATGCCATGAAATTAGAAATGTGAAAGTTTTATGATAATAGTATTGATTTGTTGATATTACATTCATGTACATGTAGGTAGGAAACCTTCCATTCAGAAGAATATGTAAACAGTATGGAGCAGACATCACATGTAGTGAGATGGCAATGTGCACTTCATTGCTACAGGTAATTTAGGGAGCAAGGGTGGTTGACTGATGTGAGCAATTCACCGATTGGCCCCTAGAGCTCACGTGGTGTACTTCATGTTACTGTCACCAAAATGTTCGTACATTGTCTGTGAATTGCCGTACAAGCGCACTAACTTTTGTACAGTTTATCGACTCGATTTAGATGTGCGATCCTCTAAATATTAGCAAAATCTCGTTTATCAACCTTAGTTAAAATAGTTTTGCTAATATTTAGAGAATCGAAAAACTAAATCGAGTCGATAAACTGTACAAAAGTTAGTGTGTTTGTACGGCAATTCACGGAAGATGTACGAACATTTTGGTGACAGTAACATGAAGTACACCACGTGAGCTCTAGGGGCCAATCGGTGGATTGAAGGGCTCCCTGCAAGAACAATGTTTACAAGCGATCTCTAATCAAAATCTAAATTCTCCTTGAGATTCTTTGATTTTCAAAGGAGAATTTGGGTTTTGATCACAAGTCACTTACATGTACTCTGTTCTAGCAGGGAACCCTTCAATTGTCTCTCATTGATGTGATGCCTGGTTTGATTCTCAGACCACTTGTGAGTTGTGTTTGGCAGTTTGTTCTCTCCCTTGCATTGAGGATTTGTCTCTGGATACTCTAGTTTCCTCCTTCAGTAAAAAAGAATCATTCAGTACATGTAGTAAGGAGTGTGAGTGAGTGGACGCTGAGAATAGCCACTCTGTTGAGGAGATGCAAAATAGATTAATTTATTTTTAAATTAGATGTACAACATGTTGTTTCAGAATTACATAATTTCAATGATGGTAGAAAGGGTTGTAATATCAGATTATCTCATTACTGTATAATTTGCTAATAATAATTGTACAATATTTTCCAGGCCCATCAGTCAGAATGGGCCCTTTTGAAAAGGCACCACACTGAAGACATTTTTGGAGTTCAGGTAAAGAATCGGCAATCATGCTCTGAATTGTAGAGAAAACAGCATTATTAAATAATAAAAGTCAAAACAGTTGAATCTCTTAGATGGAAATCCTGAGTACTCTTTCTAGTTTAATGAAGTGTAATATGCCTGGGGTGTGATGCAGATCAATATATTACATACTGTCAAAACACACATATATTATAAGTAGCACCATTTGAGGTCTAAAATTGTTGACCAAATTTGTGGGTATGGCTGTAGTAGAGATCAGACAAACTAGGTCCAGGTACACTACATGACTACTGTCTAAGAGGCTTGGGGAGAGGGAAATGTCTGAAATGTCCGTCTAGACTTGTCACAACTCCCTCGCTCCCTATACATTATTGTACCTATGTATCATAAGCAAACCCAACGAGAAGCTCAATCCCCTATAAAACGATGTATTTTTTTAAGAAAAACATTTTTAACCCACTGTCTCTAGATACATTATTGTTTGTTCACTTTAATAATGCACTTGTTTTTTATGGGACTTGTGGTAAGTCTAATGTCCATCTACATGTAGGGAGAGTGATCTTATTTACATGTAGAACTATACTTTATATGTGAAGCTGATTGATTGATTTGTTTAAAATGTTTTAGATCTGTGGATCCTTTGCTGACAGCATGAGCAAGTGTGCTGAACTCCTACAAAATGAAGTTTCTTTCGATTTTATAGATATCAATACAGGCTGTCCAATTGACTTAGTGTTGACCAAGGTACAGTCAGAGAAAGTATTACATAGTTAGGATAATAAACTTGTGGTTTCTGAATACAGTATTTTATCGAATAAGCGCCTGGGTGCCTATTTCAAATTTTGTGTTCAAGTGGGCGCTTAATCAAGGGGGCTCTTTTAAAATAGCAAAATGACTAGGACTCAGAGTTTGTTTTCTACGATGTAGCTTTTATTCCACATCTATATCTATAGCATTTTCAATAAGGAGGGGAGGGGGGGAGTGTATTCGTGTTCAAGGGGGCACGTAATCGAGGGGCCCCGGTTAATTGAGAGTGGGCACTTATTCGATCAGATACAGTATGTAGAGGCAGAGCCAATCATATACAATTGTACATAAACTCAACTACATGTGCATACTGTACATGTGTGTGCATGATTACAGCCAAGTTACCATGTCGATGACAACCAGTGGAATTTGATTATGGAACCTTCTACATTTCATTTTTCAATCACATTTCAGCTGAAAGCCTATAATGTTGTTTTAATTTCCAGAAACAACAGGTGAAAAGCAAATTAAGTTAAAGGAAAATGAATTTTTGGTGTGTTTTTTTTGGGGGGGGGGGGGGGGGGGGGGGGGGTACTCCCTTGAATTTAGGACGGTAACTTCTGGTATCATCACTGAGCATGTTTGACCATCATTTTAGAGTAAGGAGTCATTTCAAATCCTGTACATGTACATGTATGTGCAGCACCTGGATATACCTCACATTTCATGTAGTCTTGCCTCTGTTGATTATTATATACTAAAGGCGGATCCAGGGAAGGGGACAAGGGGGCCCAGTCCCCCTCCTTTTCATTACATACAGGATTCCCTTTTTTTTTTACTTTGCGGTTTAATTTATGATGTCACAGTGCCGTAGCCGCCAGTTTTTGAGTGGTCTGGTTTTTTGAGTGGTCCAGTTTTCAAACTTTGTTTTTCATAAAAAAAATACAAATAATTAAAAATGTAAATAAATTGAAACTATTTTAATCGAAAAGTGGTCTGGTTGAAACTGGACCAACCGTACTGGCGGCTACAGCCCTGTGTCATCTGATCTTCTAGTGCTTAGTCATTTGGACCCCTGAATCTGCCCTGGATGTTAATTTTTTATGTTTGTTCTTTTACTAGGGTGCCGGATGTGCACTGATGGAAAGAAAAGGAAGATATGAGGAGATTGTCAGGGGAATGGTTGATGTAAATGTTTTAAAATAACTTAGAGATTATACATGTACTTTGGAAGATCATTTGGAAAATTCATTGATAAATATCAATATAGAATTTATAATCATTAACGCCCATATGTATTGTACATTTTAGTTATTCATGAGTTCATCCCTTCCTTCATTTTGTTTGTTTGTTCATTCCTTTTGCTCATTCCTTCATTTGTGCAGTTGTTCCTTCATTTTTATTATTCATTTGTTTACCTTGCATTTATTTATTCAGCCAATCATCCAATCCATTCATCCGCTCGCTCATGCATATTTGTACTTAATAAATCAATCAGACTATTCATGAATTCATTAAACAATTACATACAATGGAACTTTAACACTGTGTAAAAGGGCCGCTTAATAGAAGTTTGACTGTAGTGTGGACAGGGCCTACGTTTACATTCATTGTGGTATTCGATCAGCTGATACATTGCAAGAATACTAGTGAACCAATATTACTTGATTACATTATTAAATGATATTTTGATCTCAGGTGTTGGACGTCCCTGTGACTGTTAAGATGAGAGCCGGTATCCATGAAAGCAAGAAAACATGGAATGCCCATAAACTAGTTCAAAATGTTCATGAATGGGGTGCATCTCTAATTACTGTAAGTAAATTTGTATCTTGATTAACTTATAATTTCTCACAGTTACTTGTTAAAATAAATCTCTCTCAGCTACACTTGTGTAGGGGTTGTAATTGCCTGATTTTCAGATGGCTTGTGTGTCATACGCTGTCGCTTCCCCAGGCTAGGGTTGTAACTATATGGTAAGATTAAGACTTTCTGGGACAGCAATAGCCTCCTTTGCAGACGTCGTGAAGTGCTTCCGGTTCCCGTCATTCCATGGGAACCGGAAGTGCTTCACGACGTCTGCAAAGGAGGCTAGGACAGCAAGGGCTTTGGTTTGGAATCCACATTTTGAACAAAAGAGACATTTGCCAAGCAAGATTGTTCATCTTTCTGTTCACCATCCCTTCTGCTAGACAGTTGTCATTTTGGCCTAGAATCTGCATTGGACGTAAGATAACAAAGCATTGCAGCAGTAACAGGCTTTTCTGGCTGAGAAGGGTGTGCATATATCGAGATATTGAACTCCTGTACACTATTATAATTACAGTGTAAATTTTTTGAATTTGATTTTTAAATATTTCAGGTTCATGGCAGGTCTAGAGAACAGCGCTACACCAAGAGTGCTGATTGGGAGTACATTCAGGCATGTGCAGAGGCTGCAGCGCCTGTACCCTTGTTTGGTAAGATATATTTTTATATTTTATATTAACTAAAGATATGTAACTATTTACAGCAATATGCAGAAATTCTGATCATTTTGACTAAAATACACATATATCAAAAACCTACTTAAAATCATGGGATGGCTACGCTGATATTTTTTTCTAGTTGTCTGCCAGCGAGGCTTTTTGAAAAAAATATCAGCGTAGCCATCCCATGGTTTTAAGTAGGTCTTTGATATATATATGTGTATTGTAGTCAAAAGGATCAGAATTTCTGCATATTGCTGTACTATGGCACATATACATGTACATGTATGACACTTATTCGACTGATAAGCTTAATTGTGGCCCTCTTTACGATCAGAAGTACAGGTACATGTACTACATGTAAGCTTGAGGATGGTCAGTCAGCCAGCCTGTCTGTCTGTCTGTCTGTCTGTCTTTCTGTCTGTCCATCTGTCTGTCTGCCTGTCTGTCTGTCAGCATATCAGTCAATTAAACATTCCTAAAACATATTCATTTATTTTCAGGCAATGGTGATGTCTTGTCATACGAGGATGCCATGTTAAGGCAGCAGCAAACTGGAGTAGCCGGGTTAATGGTTGCTAGGTACTTGTTATACTGTATTTATGGTATCACATGTAACATACAGTCAATGTCATTAAGGTTGTCCACCTCGGAAAAGCACATTTGCACTTTTACACATTTGCACTATTACAAGCGCTGAGATACAATTCTCCACCTGAAATCTTCTGTATAAGGCTGCGGCATTCTTATGGCAGTATACTCATGTCTGCACGTGATGTTGCGAATGTGTAAATGTGTAAATGTGTAAACGTGCTTTTCCGAGGTGGACAACCTTCACGACATTGACTGTATAATAAACTATTCTATTCACTGTGCAGGGTTTTCCTCTTTGTGCAGCAACGTAGAGTTTTCATTGCCTGGGCACATGTCAACGAACATTTATAACTTTCTATGACAGTATTTGTTATATTATGTATTATTAATAATATTTTTCAAACAGAGGAGCTCTTATAAAGCCATGGATCTTCACTGAGATTAAAGAACAGAGGTGATTTATATTTTGTATTGTTATCATAGAGTACAAACCATATGTCCGTGAATTAGTACTAATAAAATAGCACTGATGAAACAATAGAAAACAATAGAGATAACACTATTTAGTACTATTTAGTAATAATACTGTTTCACGGACATATGGTTTGCACTCTACATGTAATTGCCATTGTTTCGTTATTGCCAATGTCGTTATTCAAACTATAAACCACGTTTTCATTGTAGGCACTGGGATATTTCCTCTCATGAAAGATTTGACATGATGAAAGAATTCATTAATGGTGGTTTGGAGCACTGGGGATCAGACACACAGGTAACAAGCCAGAAGGGTGACCAAGGGTTTTCCCTACTGGGGATCAGACACACAGGTAACAAGCCAGAAGGGTGACCAAGGGTTCTCCCATACTGGGGATCAGACCCACAGGTAACAAGCCAGAAGGGTGACCAAGGGTTCTCCCCTACTGGGGATCAGAGACACAGGTAACAAGCCAGAAGGGTGACCAAGGGTTCTCCCCTACTGGGGATCAGACACACAGGTAACAAGCCAGAAGGGTGACCAAGGGTACTCCCCTACTGGGGATCAGACACACAGGTAACAAGCCAGAAGGGTGACCAAGGGTTCTCCCCTACTGGGGATCAGACACACAGGTAACAAGCCAGAAGGGTGATCCCCTACTGGGGATCAGACACACAGGTAACAAGCCAGAAGGGTTCTCCCCTACATACTCTGTAAGCCACACTTCTATGGATGCAGTTGTCTGAGAGAATAATTCTTAGTTTTCACTAGGACACAAGCATATAAAGTGCAATTATATAAAGATACTTGTGTGGTGTGAAAATGAGCCAACACAAGCATAAGTTCAAGTAAAAGGAAGTACAAAATGCGCCAGGTTTGTTTTCAGAGTGAAAGAAAGTGTCCTCCTATTGCGCTTATGTTTGTATCGCTAGTGAAAGCCCGGCTTAGATTTCCGAACTACTGGTCTGCGATTAGGTAGCCAGCGTGGTCTCTTCCCTCCCTCTTTGGGCCAGCCACGCAGGATAGGGATGGGGTTATCTACGATGTATATGTTCCTTGGCCTCATTATTTCTTATTTTGTTCAACAGGGTGTAGAGAACACGAGGCGTTTCCTGCTCGAGTGGCTGTCTTTCTTGTGCAGGTGAAAAGCTATAGCAAATACCACTGACTTCAAGTGTTTTGACTCCCCTAGCTCAGTGTTATATAGCGAGACGCGCAACAGTCATGAAGCTAAGACATTTCGCGATTACTTAATCGTCATGCAGGTCGAAACATATATCTGACAATACATTGCAAGGTTGTGCGTTGTACAGAAGCTCGTCGTTGAGTTATGCAGCATGGCTGCGAAGGGACTACTATTGATTAGGGTCTTGTAACGCTGCTAAATACATGTATCCTTCCTTCCTTCCTTCCTTAGCCTTCCTTAGCCTTCCTTCCTTCCTTCCTTCCTTCCTTCCTTAGCCTTCCTTAGCCTTCCTTAGCCTTCCTTAGCCTTCCTTAGCCTTCCTTAGCCTTCCTTCTTTTCTTCCCTTTTTCTCTCCATCATCCTTCCTTCCTTCCTTGCAGTTCCTTCCTTCCTTTCCTTCCTTCCTTCCTTCACTTCTGAGGACCTTCCTTAGCCTTCCTTCCTGCCTTCCTTCCTATTCCTTCCTTCCTTTCCTTCCTTCCTTGAAAATGAGCTTCCTTCCAAGCATTCCTTCCTTCCTAAAAGGAAAATTCCTTCCTTCCTTCCTTCCTTCCTAGTCAGAGTGAAAGAAAGTCCTTCCTTCCTTTTCCGCCTTCCTTCCTTAGCCTTGTTATCCTTCTAGCCTTCCTTAGCCTTCCTTAGATTTCCTTAGCCTACTTCTTTTCTTCCCTTTTTCTCTCCATCCATCCTGGTTCCTCTTCCTTCCTTCCTTCCTTCCTTCCTTCCTTCCTTCCTTCCTTCCTTCCTTCCTTCCTTCCTTCCTTATCTTCGATGTTCCTTCCTTCCTTAGTTCCTTCCTTCCTTCCTTCCTTCCTTCCTTCCTTTTCCTTCCTTCCTTCCTTCCTTCCTTCCTTCCTTCCTTCCTTCCTTCCTTCCTTCCTTCTTTCTTTCCTTCAGGTTCCTTCCTCCTTCCTTACTTCCTTCCTTCCTTCCTTCAAGTGTTTTTCCTCCTTCCTTCTTCAGTTCCTTATATAGTCCTTCCTTCGCGCCTTCCTTCCTTCCTTCTTCCTTCCTTCCTTCCTTCCTTAATTCGTTCCTTCAGGTCGAAACTTCCTTCCTTCCTTCCTTCCTTCCAATACATTCCTTCCTTCCTTCCTTCCTTCCTTCAGAAGCTCCTTCGTTCCTTTTCCTGCAGCATGGCTTCCTTCCTTCCTTACTACTATTTCCTTCCTTCCTTCCTTCCGCCTGCTAAATCCTTCATCCTTCCTTCCTTCCTTCCTTCCTTCCTTCCTTCCTTCCTTCCTTAGCCTTCCTTAGCCTTCCTTAGCCTTCCTTAGCCTTCCTTAGCCTTCCTTAGCCTTCCTTCTTTTCTTCCCTTTTTCTCTCCATCCATCCTTTCTTTCTTTCTTTCCCTCCATTCATTCATTCATACTTTCTTTCTTTTGATTTTAACACGTATTTTCCTGTCATTCAGTCTATTATTCTTCATATTTTAGGTACATTCCAGTAGGATTGTTAGAACGACCACCACAGCGTATCAACGAACGTCCACCCCTTTACCAAGGCAGAGATGACTTAGAAACGCTAATGACGAGCCGGTACAGCGAAGACTGGATTAAAATAAGGTATAAACCGGCTTGATTTGCGCGCTTGTACTTGGCCGCGAAAAGTTTACCATAATCCTTTGCGAACCGAATTGACACTACAAACTGTTCTGACAAGTTCACATCAATAAATGGCAGGTGTAGCAGAGCAGACTTGCACATTTTGACGTTTTCACACAACTCTCAGAGGATTAGTCATATGATACACGCAACACAATGCGCATGTGCAAACCTGCAAGGCTCGTTTCAGTCCAGAACCGGACCCACTTTTATCTACACGCGCGGAAAAGAGCAGTAGAGAAGCTAGAGAGAGCTAGAGATGATAAAAGTTAGATTTTGCGCGTGCTTCTCTTTCTTTCGCGCCCAGTATTTATGGGCCAGTTCTGGACTGGAAGTTTGAAGGCAAGTTAGCTGAAATGCAATGCAAACCCATACAAATGATAGGCTATGCATGGGAATTTCTTGCAAGCACTGGTATTTATGACGTCTCAGATTATTAATTATTTGACGGGATGAAAATTCCAATCACCATAACTACTGCCATCAGCTAACAATTCTATACATTTGTTCATTGACAGTGAGATGCTGTTAGGTCCCGTGCCTGATTCCTTTCAGTTTCTTCCAAAGCACAAGGCGAATTCCTACGCTGATAGTCAGAGCTCGTAGACTGTATGTAGGATGTACACCCTGGAATATGACGTCATCGTAGACAAACACGTGACATAATGAAACAATGTGAAATATTCAGGTCGCACTAACTTGTAATAAATGAATATTCTTTATCAAATATATATGGACTTTGGTTTCGTTGACATTGCCTTTTGCCTTGCGACTGAGCAAACTTAATAAGAAACTCAAAAAATAAAGTATTGTAAGTATTGTAAACTTTTATATTTTCGAGACAATATATGCCGCTGCGCAAAAGTTTCGCTGTCGCAAAACTCCAAAGAAAATATTTGAACCTCCAGTTATGTTAATTATTAAACGAGTTGGCAAAATATACAGACGAAAGGAAAATAAAGAGTTCCTATAAATATTGTGTTTGGATTTGCTGTGGTTAAAAACAAAGCGTAGACATTTTGACGTACCTCCATTTGACGTGGAATAATCTGACAGGTACGGTGTGCCGTGTCTTATAGCAGTTATAGTGTTGAATTGCTGTTTTTGTTCATCATTACGCGTTTTCCTAATATAATAGATCATAATAAGCTCTACAAGTTTCTGTGGGTCACATTTGGTTCACTATAAACAACTAGTCAGGATCTAGTGAGTACTGATGAGATCGCAAGTGGAACTATACGCAGACACCGAACACCGTTAGTCTAGCTTGGTAAGTCGATCATGAGCAAGTTCTTAGGCCGGGTTTATTATATGCTGCAGGCCCGAGGAGGGTTGTATGTCCACAACTTGTAGTAACATTTTAAAGGAAATTTTAAAATGAAATAGCTGATATGCTATCCGTTGACTTCTTTGCGGTCTTAGCTTCCGCAAACCTACAACCTTACGGTTATGCAATTAGCTAGGTATATATTCACTGATTTTCTTCAGTTCAGCCGTTTATATTCACTAGTTCAAAAACTTTCCTAAATTTAATTGAATGCGCATTTGCATTGTATTTAAAGTGCCTATGAAGCGAAAAAACAGACCCCGTTTTTATTTGCTACTACGAAAGTTTACTATTTGCTTGTTTACATGGCGTTAATCAAAAGGGAATTGAGCTTCAGGAACATTTTTTATTTCGCGCACGAAGTTGGGCATTTTGGGTTTCAAAGTGCGACCGATTCCCGCTCGGTCAAACTATAGAAATGTGATGTCATAATTGTGCAAACAAAGGCATACACAACTTATGACGTCACCGAGCCATTGTCAAGGGCCCAGTCTCCTGTCGCACATTTTGGTTGAGAACCGCGAAAAGAAAATGTTCGCACGCTCAAAGTCGATGTTTAAATACAGCAAATGTTCAGAGAAAGACCAAAAAACCGATAATGTACAATAAAACAAGGATCGATATTTTCGTTTCATTCAGTTCAGTACGAATTAAATATATTTCAGTAATTTCTCTTCATCGCCTCTGAAAGTTTACGAAGAAATAAAAGAGAACAAAAGAAAGATACGGGAAAACCATTCTCGTCCCCAGACCCTTCTCAGCTTTCTAACGAAAAATCGTAGGCTCTGGTAAGAGACAAACCGGAAGACCCAGATTCTAGGTCGTCAGATATGCGCATGCTCAATATTTTATAACTTCCGGTGACAGAATTGATCAGAATTGTCGGACTTCAGCGACGTACGATGCTCTAGAAACCGACTTAATCTTCATTCTACAGCCAGCAAGTGCGTGTATTAACTGAATTACAGTGAAATGTTCAAAATATAATTTTAATCACGGTAAATATAAAATCAAAAACAGGAGCCCATTGTAATGGGCTCCTGTCAAAAATGAATAATAATTAAGCTTACATGTAATTAGATTCGTTTTTTACCTTTAATCACATCACTGAAACTCTACAACGAACTTGACGAACATAAACAAAGATTGATTTAGTATTCTTCCCACAGGATACGGCAAATCTTTGATTGAGTGGTCTTGGAATGATCATAGTAATTTCGCCACTTACAGTGCGACTACACCAACCAAAAACTGGAATCCCATGTGAAGATGACAAAAAAATTTTTCATACACTTGAAAAGTATCCAAAATCACATATTTGAGTAGTCAAATTACAAATTATTTCGCAATCAAATTGAGGCTTGAGACGTCTTTACCAGGATCGCTTTAAAAGAGCATATATTTTACTTTATATGTGTATGTATATGATCACCAAGTCGTCAACAAGAAACAAAGTTTAAATTGTAGAAGATTCGACATCATTCTGTTATTCAAACAGCGTCACAAATGTGATTAGAAAAAATTGATTCATCAATTTTTTCTCTGGTGGCCTTGGTTGGTGTAGTCGCACTGTAACACTACGATAATGGAGTCTTCCGAGCAGATATCCAAATTGACAAAAATATTCTGGAATCCCATGTGAAGATGACATAAAAATTACGGAAGACTTGAAAAGTGCCAAAATTGTCTACACTCACTTACATATATTGTAGTTGTGCATATTTGTAACGGAATACCATTCGTATGAAAATGAGTCGCTGTGAGACGTTCGCCTTGCTTACCAGGATCCTGGCCCTCTTACCAGAGCCTACGATTTTTCGTTAGAAAGCTGAGAAGGGTCTGGGGACGAGAATGCGGGAAAACTGAAAGTTGGAGCGGGAGCTCAGGCGTCAACCCCCTCCCCTCCCCTTCATCGACATGTATACCGTTTTCCAATGTCAAAAGACATAAAGTTTGGGTGAAAATGGGCCTGAATATTCAGGATATGATAGGATATTTGTGGAAATATTCCAAGCATCTACCGCGTCGGACTCCTTGTTACCGGGGTTACTGCCCTCTCACCAAACCTCTCCACCACAAATCGGCTATTAAAAAATTCACAGAAAAAAAAGAAAGCTTTGAAAACGTTTCTCTTCCCGCTTTGTTTATCAAGTCATTACTTCTGCTGTACTCAAATCTCTTTAAATCGATTGAAAACTGTGAGTTATTTTGAGTTTTAGCGAGTTAGCTTGGCTTGGCCGGAAGGCGGAAATGACTTTGGGGTTGCCAATAACGCATGTCATTATTTCAATTGTGTCGACACCCTACTCCTAGGTAATGACGTGGCACATGTGACGCGCCTACTCAGTAACGAGCTTCCTCTTCACAAAGACTTGGGCCGCCATTTTGATTTAGGTAAAACTTTATTTGCACAAATTCTTCGAACGCCGGTAAACTATAGCTCTTAAACCCTGCTTTTGTCTTTTTATAGCTTATTTATTTATTTTTCTACATAGTAGGACCAATATTCTGAGCCTTTAGCGTGTATTTTAACTATTTTTATGCGATTTTTCTTCTCTACTACTCAGGCAAAGAGCAACAAACAGTTTGTAATTATGGGGAATTTTGCATCGCTATTTAAAAGTTTGTTCGGGAAGAAAGAGATGAGAATTCTCATGGTCGGTTTGGATGCTGCTGGAAAAACTACAATTCTTTACAAACTAAAACTTGGTGAAATTGTAACTACAATCCCAACGATAGGTAAGAATATTTGACGCTTCTTCTTGCTACTTCGCAATCGTATCCGAGGAAACAGCGCTGTTCGTCTTCACTCGTTTAAATCTTTGTCTGCTTTTCCTTCCAGGTTTTAACGTAGAGACTGTAGAATATAAGAACATAAGTTTCACGGTTTGGGATGTTGGCGGTCAAGACAAGATTCGGCCATTATGGCGACATTACTTCCAGAACACTCAAGGTCAGTCACCGCCATTTTGTCTTGTTTTACTATCGTTTTCTAGCCATTTCTTACTTCTGTAAGACTTGTTTGATACTTATATCTTGTCTGTTGTTTCTATTAGGGCTTATTTTCGTCGTGGATAGTAATGATCGTGAACGAGTAGGCGAAGCAAAGGAAGAACTGAATAGAATGTTAAATGAAGATGAGCTCAGAGATGCCGTATTACTCGTCTTTGCCAATAAACAGGTATGGGATTTGATCTTTATGCCTTACGACAATAAAGTATATAGTTGTAGTGTGATAGCAGTGTTGTGGCAGTGTCGTAATTTAGTGTTTGTGGGAACCATCCGTCAATTAATACTGTCGGAATTTTGGAAGGATTCGTAATGTATTTTGCTATCGTTACAGCGATCCAAAGCAATACGGTATCAAATTATTTGAAAATCATATTCTTTGTTTTGCTTCAAAATTGCGAAATATGTTAACTCGATTCAACGGCTAATATAATCCGTCTTGGATGCATATTGGACTAAACCTACAGAAGCCTTCGATCATTCGAAAATATACTTTGTAACAATTTATTTCGTAGTTGCTGAAAAGTTGAAAATTTCATTTTGAAGAATTGCATTCAAAGAATGTTTGGAATTTGGCGTCCTTTTGATATCTCGGTTGTAGTTGTACTTCTCGCTTGAATAACTTCAAACTGAAATACACCGAACTTTATATAGAGTATATCGTATTTACGGTTTCTGCACCGACGAAGAATATTGTTTTGTTGCATCAGATTCATGTATCAAAAACTGAAGAATCTCTTTTGCTCATTCGATAATTTGTAAAAGAATGTAATATTCGAACATTGGATTGAAATCAATGGTGCTTTATAATAGTCGAAAAGCAGAACGTTCAACTACAAGACTTATGTTTTCTGAAAGAAGATACGTTGCTGAAGTTAGAAGACATGACATGACATGACTTCAATCTCTAACAGTTGAACAACTAGAAGATTGTAGCAACTCTTACCTGAATGCTGCAATGTAGAAAAAGTCGAACGACAAAGCCTTGCACTGAAAAAGGTATGTGTAACTTCATTAACACATTTTCTACAGAATTATTAGTAATTTTTATGAGTTGTACATTCACATGTGTAATGTCAAATACCTACAGCATGTACATACATTACCAATTGAACTTTTGTACTTTTACACATAACTGCCTTTAATCGCTGAATGCTTTACTCCAATGCCAATATTGCCGCACAGTAATCACTTAATTAGTGCATATATTGCATTTATTGCACTATTAACATTGCCGTACTCTCTATGATTACTAATTGTGTTATGATGTGTTCCTTTCTGTCAGGGACTTTCCAGGGCTGTAGTACATAAAGGTGAGAAAAAGCTGCATCTAAAAGATTATCTAAAATATACTTGTAAAAATACATGTACTATACACATGTATACTGTATCTGATGTGTATTTAGTAGTACAGTATTGCGAATGTATAGTATATACAATGTACAGGAAACGTGTTCACGTACATATAGAGCAGTTAGTGTTTATACTCAATTTGCATTGTATAAAAAGTTGTGATACAAAAAATAACGAAGATGAACTGTCTTGTAGCTCATGTAACTATTCCATAAAATAGTGTCTCCTTGCTGACAATGTAATCCATGAATCACAAGTCTGTTAAAGTCTACTGAGAAATAGTTTAAATTTCCACAAAGACTGTGAAACTGATTTTAAATTTTGTATTCACTAACAACTAATAAACCTAAAGAAACTACTTGGAATCAGCTCTCTTATTTTGTCTGATGAGGTTGTATTTGTCTAGTTGTTGTCAGGGTTGGAGCTACTACAATGATGTATGTATGCCTAACATGCATATGTAAAATAAGTTCCACTTACTACGATCAACTAATTTATTATCTGCACTTGATGTATATGAAAACATTTTTAATAAGTACTAGACATGTTTCGGAATTTATGCTATCTTCGGTAGAATGAATAAGATTACAAGAGATATGATAAATATATACATTGTACCGATAACGAACATAATTGCAATATGTTTGGACAGTAATTCAATAATCTGAAAACTAAACAGACTTAAAAACGAATTAAAATAACAAGATAAATTAAGAACTAGAAGAAGTTTTGAAATGTTAAGTTTGGTTTTAACTGATTAATATAAAAAGCTTGCTCAGCTTTTAGATGGAAAGGAGTTCTGGCGAAATCTAAAATCTTAAAAAGTTTAATGAATAACTACTTTTCACTGTTCTTGGCTATCAAAGGCAGATGAATCTTGTTAGTTGTGTTGATTTGTTTGGTCGTATTGTGTAGAGCATATGCCATTTTTTCCTGACAACATTCTTATTGTGTGGTGTATTTTGTCTTTTAAACTAATGTGACTTGTTTTCTCTTTCTTTCAAGGATTTGCCCAATGCAATGAATGCAGCAGAATGCACAGACAAGCTTGATCTTCATAATATGAGGAACAGAGCATGGTTTATACAGGCAACATGTGCCACTAGTGGAGATGGTCTTTACGAGGGTCTGGACTGGCTCTCGAGCCAGCTAAAAAATGCAAAATAAACTGGACTTAATCCACACAACAACACAATATTGCCCCAAAGACTTCAAAGAAGTTGTCACCTCACTGTTCGAAAATACTCCCTCGCAACTTGCAATAATTATGGGTGTTAAATAAATAGAATCTTCAGTCAAAAATAATGTCATAATGCATGTGTATATATGCTGATATTGTAGGTATATCCTTTCTTTTATTTCAGTACTGAGTACCTAATGCATAATCATTGACAGACACAAGTACGGCACATTAATTTTATAAGACTGATTATAGGAAGGTGAGAATTACATAATATTCGTTATGCAATTGCAAGAATTAATGTACGTGATACTACGAAACATTGGTAGAAATGGTATTGATTTTACAGTTATGATTAACTGTTTCTTTTTCTCAGAATTTGCTAAGATTTTGGCTTTCATAATTTCCACGGCAACAATGATAATGCAATTTGGTGCCATTTACATTACCGTGGTTTGCATATGACATTAAAACATGTTTTAATTGTTTGCCGAAACATGAGGAGTTGATTGACAACATTTTTAGCGCCAGCCAAAATGTCAATGTTCTGGTTCAATGACTCCTGATTCACCAACCAATATTATTAGAACATGTTTTAATGTCATGTTTGAACACAGTTACAAAATGTGGATGTAAACAACGGTATATGTTTGCAGCAACTGAAATTCAAATACCAAGAAGTACTTGATATATTTTTGTCACTGTTAGGAAACCTATAATTTCTGTTATAACTGATGAAATTGTGAATTAATTTATTAATCTGTTCAGTTTCAAAAAATTTAGATGGTAGCTGAGTGATGGTTGTTTTAAAAGTAGAAACATTACGTGCAAAGGTTTTCTGATTCACATTAAATTTATCCTACATGTACAATGTATGTTGAACTTTTCAATTGCCGAACGTAATTAGATGAAACAACACTGCCTATTTATCTGTTGTTTCTGATGGCAGTATTTGATACATATAAAGATCAATATAATGTATGAGTCCCGGGGTCTTAGAGAATATCAAAAAGTTTGCTTTCTGTTTAATAGTTTTCTTTTCAACTTGTTAAAGTGATTATATACCTATCTTGTATGGATGAAATTTATGTAAGTGTACAAGCGGCAGGGTTTTTGTTAGAACAGAGACACCGGGACCTTTACTCTGCTATTTCAATCTTCGTCTTGCTAAATGAAGGGGTCCCTGCAAGAACGGAGGATGTGACTTGTGATCAAAACCCTAATTCTCTTTTGAAATTCAAAGAATCTTGAGGAGAATTTAGATTTTGATCAGAGATCACTTACGCTGTTCCTTCAATTAATTTCAACATGCTATCTACCAACAATTTGTAGGTATAATTAGTCAATGTTATTCGTATACGTAACAAAAACCATGAAGTCAAAATGAAACCTGTTCATTTGATGTGGTTACCTCCGCTCGATATTTTGAAATCTTAGTGTCCGGGCAATCTTGCAAAATAGCTTCTTGCACATAGGATAGCATATTTACATATCACTGGCTATCAAACCCCCCTGAAGGCTGGGCAAGTTTCAAGCATTACTAGAACAAAGAAGTCTCAAAGTCAAAAATCAAAGTCTTGAAATAAAGAAGCAGGTATGTTTATGTAGTATTTACACGTACAAAAGGAGTGGCTGTTTTTTATCAGGAGATACAGATCAGACCCTGGTTGCACGAAAGGTTAATAAAACGCTGTCTACCAGATAACTCTTATCCAACCGATAAAGCATGATGCAGGTATCCAATAAATTTTATTTGTTGGATAAGATTTATCTGGTGGATAGCACTATTCACCTTTCATGCAACTGGGGCCAGGGCTACAGGTAGAGATATGTTGATCCAATACAAAACGGGCACTTTGTTAAATTATTGACTTATCAAATCCAATGATGTATAACTTTGTTTTACTATAATGTCGATATGAAGCAGTTTAGCGAGAAACTCAAAGTTAAAATCTAAGCAACTTAGGATGATTCTGTATTTCCAGATCTCTGCTATTGTTATGATTTCTAAATGTATTTTGCTCATGAATTATTCATGATATGATAAGAGGTACAGTTGTGAGATATGTTTTATAACACTGGGCCCGGTTGTTCGAAAGTGGGTTAATGCTAACCCAGGGCTAAATATAGTTTTTCTGGCCCTGGTTGCATGAAAGATGAATAGTGCTATCCACTGGATAAGTCCAATCTAACAGATAAAATTCATGCAGTTATCCAATAAATTTTATCTGGTGGATAGGACTTATCTGGTGGATAGCTCTATTCACCTTTCGTGCAACTGGGACCAGGCTATTTGATTGGATGAGAGGCTATATTTAACCATGGGTTTTCAAAATACTGGGCCATGGTTAATTCTGATGGAAGTAATTATGTTAACAGTGATAACAATTTCTTTAATAAAGTGCTTGGATTTTCAGTTACAAATCTGATGACTCACACTTTGCACTCTGTAATGTATAATTCTTGTCACTCTGTAATTCTTGCATTCACTAATGGTAATAATAAAGCTAATGAAACTACACGAGTCAACTGTTGTGCTTTTCACTGTCTGATGAGGTGGTTTTGACATGATGGTTGATTGTAAGTTTGTTTGGCTGTCAGATATGTTTGATTATTGCAGTAATCAGTTCCATAATGCATGCACTTCTTCTATACATGTTGTTGAAGGGGTCATTATAGAACAGCATACATGCATCATATTCTAATTCCTTCTTTTGCTTACATTGAGGGTGTCGAATGGTCAGTGCGAGACTTTGCGAGACTCTGAGACCAGGCATATTTTTGCATTGAAGCCCAAGATGCTTTTTCACCAATTTCCTTTGTTTTCAAAATTCGAGACTTTCAGACAGCTTTTTGTGGGGGGAAACGAGACTTCGAGACCCACAAAATTAGACCAAAATTTTGTGAGACTCTTGACTTTTTGCCAGGACCATTCAACACCCATACACTATACAATTGTACGTTAAATTCCAAAGGATAATTCAATTTTTAACCACATGTTACTTGTGCTGTTCTTGCATGGCCCCTTGAATTTTGTGTTTGATATCAACGGAGGGAAATCAATCTAACCTCTATGAGAGCACAATCCATGCTTAACTACATTTAACTACTCAAGTACATGTAGATCTATAATTAACACAATCAGATTTAGTTGAGGGCTACTTTTAAACTTTAAACCTCATGAAATGTACATATAAACTGACTATGACAATTTTTGATATGGCAACTTTAAAATATGCTACAATATAATATACAATATTGAATAACTGAATGATAAACTCGGAAGATTTGTTCAAAATTACATTTTCAAATGTTCTCTATCATTGAATTCTCTCTCTTCATGTATTTCTTCAAAGGACTTGCCAAATGCAATGCAAGCAGCAGAAATCACTGACAAACTTGGTCTACATTCCTCAAGGGGTAAAACGTGGTACGTCCAGGCAACCTGTGCCACCAGTGGCGATGGTCTTTACGAGGGGTTGGACTGGCTCTCGGCCCAGCTAAAAAATACAAAATAAAATGGACTTGTGGAAATCGTATAACTAAAATGAAAAACATTGGTAGATTGTGACATATATACTTATAGTGAGAACGTTGTCATTACAAATACTTTTTTGAACTTGCACTCGTGTAACAGTTTTGTAGGTACATGTGTAAACTAGCAAATACAAAGAATGCAAAGCAAACACTGTCAGTCAGACAAAGTAAGAACTCCAGGTATTGCTAGTGCTGGAACAATATGTCACAAAAGAAACTTCAAAAGAGTTTTATAGCCAATATTAATATGGGATAGGTACATTTTATTCTGTCGAGATACAGAGAGCTTGCAATCCTGGGGGTTGATTATATATAGTAACAACAACAACTTTTGTTTTATTCCTGATGGTTCATTTTCGACTTCTGTTCTTTTAATACGTAATGCAATGTTAAAGTATTACCATAAAATATCAAGTGTACACTGTAAGCAGTTCATTTTGTATGGAATCCACAAAGTTTGGTTCCAATAATTATTACTAATAAGTACATTGTGTAGCTGAGGTTATTAATTTTATAGCTAAACTGTACATGTTGATTACAAATTAACATTAAAAAAACTTAAACAAACATTGTAGTTAAAGTATAGTATGAGCTGTTTAAAAATCAGGCTATGTTCTAATCAATATTGTTTGACAAATTCTGGCAAAAATGAATGAATATTGACCTGTGTGAACGGTGGTAACCTAAAGCTTTATTGAACATGAAGTTTTATTGTTAAAAAGTTAAAAACTTCATACTATAAAGGTATTTATTATATAGTCAAGTCAATCTGCATGCTCTGATTGGCTGAAAACTGTGCTTTATCAGAGAATGGAGCACGTTTTTTTAGGAAACAACCAAAATTCTGAAGAAAACAAACCCAGCGTGCGCTCGATGGCATAACTGGCATCAGTTGTGCTCGCACTTCACTTGCTAAAATGTTATTCCACAACACAATACTCAAATTTCTTGCCAATTTTTTGCCATTCGTCTTTTTTATCAAAAATCCATAGTTTCTATATAATAATATAAAGCAAATAGAACAGCTTCAGCCATGCTCCGTTCAATAATAAAGCACAATGCCTATGGCTTTCCCTACACTTCTTTCATGCTCTCATCACTTCCTGCATGCTTTATTACTGAACGGAGCACAGTTGAAGCTGTTCTATTTGTTAATTAGACCCTATGCTCAGAAACATCTTTAAATAAGTACATGTACATGTACCTCCTCCATTCATAACCTCTTGTACTAAAGACGTTATATAGCAAATATCTCGCAAGTGTGTAGAAAGAAACTTTAACTAAACAAATGCACTGAACTTTCAGATGGTAGGCCTTTGTTGGAAGTGTTTTTGATTGCTCTACAAATAGGTACATTGTAATCTGTACTAGTTTAACTGTTGGTTCCTATCATTTTTTCATCCCTTTGAAGTGAGTGCTTTCAAATTTAAACTATATTGAACTACAAAATGCGTTTTGAAGTAATGTATTATTTATTTGAAAGAAATGTGTATAAATTATCTTTCAATACTGGAATCTCGGACTGTTCCAAACAATACATGTAGCTGGAACATCACCAAAATGGATAAAAAATACAGTCTCTGTAATGCCATCAACATGTATCTGTATTTTAATACCACATGGAATCAGAGCATAATGGTTACACATGTATAGAATGGTTATTGTGTATTCATTGTTAAACATGGCTTTGAGTGCTGTACAAGCTGACATGAGTTTTACCAGTAAAATGCTGCATGACGTTAAATCTAAAGGTATGTGTCATATGACTGTAAGTCATTAATTATTACTGTAGCGATTTAGTTATATCAAGAGCAAATATTAAAGGGGACAGAGTGGGGCACCATCTATAGGCCTTGGGATAGGGCTACTTTTAGAACCATCAAACGTCTGTGTAAGCAGACTTGCGGATACATCAACATATAAAAAAAGTAAAATATTCAGTAAAAGGCCATCTTGTTGTAAAAGGCCATCTTGATGTAACATGCCACTGAAGTTAGTGGCTTTGTTTACAAATGTACATCGCTCGGCGTTCAGTCTGTGGATGAGACATTTGCACTGTAAGTCTCTTTACATAGAGATTTGTATGACCCTATTACATTACAATATCTCAGAACAAGGGTGTGACTCCCTCTCTGTCCCCATATTTTCTCTTGGTCATATTTATTCGTTCTTGTTAAGCATATCTACAGTGTTACATTGTATCTACTCTGCTACTATAAGCTGCACAACTTGCTATGTTAGACACTTAGCCTTGTTTGTACCAGTGATGTAAGCTTAAGAGAGCAATCATAAGAGAATGGACACATTTTGAACCTTGTGCTTGTGTCTGGTCCACTTTTACATAAATTTATACTAATTTACGATTATTATACTAATTTACAATTTGACTAACAACTAATAAAATTAGTGAAAAGGCTTTGAGTCGGCTGTTATTTTGTTATATGGCTTAGGTGTTCAGGGCCCCAGTTCCTGAAAGCCCAATTAGTCTTAACAAATGAATGGTTTCCTTGTGATTTAATCCTGGGTTAGTGCTAATAGACCTCTTTAGCTTGTATGCAAATTGCCCATTTCAGATCATGTGATGTAAACATGATATTCTCTGGAGAATTGTTCCTTTATATTTCTGAAATTTTTTCGTTCATATTGAAAGGACTAATTCTCCAGAGAACACCATGTTTACATCACATGATCTGAAATGGGCAATTTACATACGAAGCTAAAGAGGTCTATTGGCCTTTCATGCAGGAACCCAGGCCTGGGCCCGGTTGTTCCAAAGTGGATTAATGCTAATCCAGGGTTAATTAAATATAGCTATTCTGGTTATTTGATTGGATGAGAGGCTATATTTAACACTGGGTTAGCGTTAACCTGCTTTCGAACAACCAGGCCCAGGTTTGTTGTGTTGTGTTTGCTGTCTTTAGAATTTTTTTATTATTGTATTTATTAATATTCATGTTGAAGTCACCTGAGGGGAATAAATCATTGTAAAACTATTTTTACTGACATGCAAATCTAATGATTAAGAGTGTGTCATCTGATTGACAACCATGATCCCAAATTCTTCAAGAATGTTGCTAGAAGCAGGCAAGGCATAGTTGCTGATATAAATAACCAATAAGATCTATTCTATTCTGTAAGAATGACAAGCACCCACTTTTGTTCCCATTTGGGGGTAATATTACATGTAAAAGCAAGGGGGTGGTCTATCTCTCCATTGAAACGTACCAAACTGAAACTTTTGGCTTCTCTAATTTCATTGAAATCCATGAGATTGCATGTGTCACGACTGCCTGTCTTCTTACTGACACACTCTTAATTTTTACTCTTGTGATCTTTTGGGGTGCGTTACACAGTCAGCAATGTAATCAAACAGAGAAGTCCAATTAATTTTCTCTTTCGTTGAAAGGACTTGCCCAATGCTATGAATGCAGCTGAAGTCACCGACAAGCTTGGGCTTCATGTTATGAGGAACAGACCATGGTTCATCCAGGCAACATGTGCCACCAATGGTGATGGTCTTTATGAGGGTCTGGACTGGCTGTCAACCAAGCTTAAAAAGCACTAATCCATTAAACAATATTGCACAAAATACACACAGGTGTATTGAGAATGCAGACACCAATACTTCATTACCATAAAGTTCCATGATCTCAAAGTCCCAGAAAGTACCAATAAAATGTGAACCTTTTTTAGTAAATCCCTAAAGTAGCCATCCCCTTAAACGTAGGGACCTGCCAGACAACGACATTCAAACAATTGGAAAGAAAAAATTATCAAGAACTGTGATGTAATACATGGAAAAACTAAATATTACCTATTCACTACTTTCACAATGTTTCCCCCCACATTTTGCATAAACTACAAATGTATTGTGTTCAATTTCTCTTGGGAACATGCAGTCTTCCCAAGAGACTTTGAAAACAATAGTTTATGCAAAACTTGGGGACAAACAAAGTGCATTATGGGTGATGTGAAACAGTAGTGAAAGTGAAAAAAGGAATGGAGGGAACTACGAGCCTCCAGTGGTTCGTCTAACCTTGTAGAGAACCATGTACAACTGTGTTTGATAGGGTCATCCAGACTGCAAAGGACAAACTGACTAAAGATTTGTTTGAGAATTCCACCCTAATAGAACATTTTATATTAAATCTGCCATGTTATACATGTGTTGAATTTGATCATATACCTACAGTTACGACCTCCCAAAAGTAGCGATGATAAAAGGAACGAGTGTTGTTACTTTCGGAACTTTATGGTAATATACAATGCACATTGTATATGTTAACTTCTCTACATTCATTTCTTACACCTCGTAGGATTGATCTTTCTAGAAGGCCACTAATTGTAACAATTATTATATTTCCTACAAGAGTGAATGAAGTAGACTCATTTTTAATAGTTTTTCTCCATGTTGTTAGTCAGTTAAAAGATATGAAAAGATAGAAATTAGGTTGATTATTCAATCAATCAATGTCACTTGATGACAAGTAGAAATTCTAATTAAAATGGTATTTTTACTGCTGTGAATAAACGAGGATTTCAGTTTACTTACCCTGCAAGCAGGGTTTTTTTTCTACTCGCTCAGGAAGGTAGCGACGAGAAAACAAACCCGGGGTTTGTTTTCTCGTCGCTACCTTCCTGGGCGAGTAGAAAAAAAACCCTGCTCGCAGGGTACAGTTTACTCAGATCTTCATGTGCAGTCATTCTCTTGAAAAGGTAATGTCTCTGTGCCTTATATTTTAATGCTATCAAAATCGCGTCAATTAAAACAAATCACTCGAAGTTATCAAATTGTTAGTTTGGCTTTGATGGAGTATGGCTGGAGTGTGTCTGATTAACTGCTACCCCAAATTGCTCAATTCAGATTTCACTTCGGGTAGTCTGAGAAAACAGCCGCCTCCCATTGTGTTCATTGATTCCTTGCCACTGAGGAACCGATGAACGAGATAAGAGGTGGCTGTTTTCTCAGGCTACACTTCCAGTTGATGCTGGTCAAATGAAGAGGTATCTACTGGTGGAATATTTCCGTTTCATTCTTGCTAAGGTGTATTTGGGAATGGAAATTGTTCAAAGATTTGCTACAAAGAGTGAAGCAAGTTTTGTGTTTATCACATCAAATTTCATCAGCATCACCATGATCAGCCTTTTTGTGATTGCATGACTGTACATATACACCTGTTTTCAAAAACGTTGTCCATTTACAAAATAGTAAATAGTAGAAAGGAATTAATTAGAGAAACAATGAGCCACAGTTCCGCATGATTGAATTGCTTTTGTTTCTCTAATTATTTCCTTTCTACTATTTACTATTTTGTATTTTGTAAATGGACAACGTTTTTGAAAACAGGTGTATGTAGTACCAAATACAGTTCTACAGTGTACATGTATGAATACAATTGTAGCATTGTTTGCTATGCATTCGATCAACCCCTCCCCTGGAGCTTTTCCAGGTATATCCTGGATTCACAGATGATGGACATGGAAGTAGAGCAAATAGGTAAATACAAGACAAAACAGTGATTTTCATAAATCTGTGAAACAAAGTGTAATTTTTAGAGTGTAATAGTCAAGTGACAACAAAGGAACACAATGGAATTAGAGTGTATTAGTGCTAAATACGCTAAAGTGTGATTCACAGATTTATGAAAATCACTCTATGTACATGTAGCTTATTACATCTAAGTACTAAGAATTCAGTTGTGAAATTGTATTATTGATTTGATTTGTAAGAAATAGTGCTAAATGCTGGTAAATGAAAAATAAATAAACATATACTTACCAGACACTCTAAGCTAATTACTGAACGTACTGATAAAACTTGTAATTTCCTTTCTCTATTCTTTTTGCCCTATTCCAATTTTATTTACATATGCTTTTGTGTATCATTCTTGAATGCCATCCCCCCAATAAATGGGGAACAAAGTTAGTCCTAGACCATCCGTCCTTTGAATGTAAAACAAAAACACTTACAATAATATTGTAATCACAATAAATACAAATTTCTGTAGTATAAAATGTTTTAATTTCCAGTGACAAATGATGTAATGTCTGTGTGTCTAATAAGCGGCGATTGTAGCTGAAGTAGTGTTGCTGGTGTGCTTTAGTTCTGTTGTAAATGAATGTATTTTTTTGTAAACTATCGTGCTGCTTGTATACAAACGTTCATAACGTAGGGTGAGGGCTTTCATTGAAATTCAAGAACGAGGGCATAGCCCATACATATTTTATTTAGTACCATATATAATATGGGCGTAGCCAGGATTTTCCATTGGGGGGGTCACACTCCATATCGTTCACCACCAAATCTCCTCCCCTCAAACAAATTTAAGGAGTAGACCCAGAGGAAGGGGGGTCACAGGCACCCTGTGACCTCCCCCTGCCTACACCCCTGTAGCCCATGGTCTTGAAGATCAATAATTATTTATATCTTAATTATTATTAAGATAATTGCTTCAAATAGCCACATCTGTTGGACCTTATACTGTGGTAAATTTCCAATATTTTCTAGAACTCGGAACGTATACAACTGTTTAATGGTTTTATATGATTTTGTTCAAAGGACTTGCCCAATGCTATGAATGCAGCTGAAGTCACCGACAAGCTTGGGCTTCATGTTATGAGGAACAGAACATGGTACATCCAGGCGACATGTGCCACTAGTGGTGATGGTCTTTATGAGGGTCTGGACTGGCTGTCTGGTTCATTAAAGAACTTGAAGTAATCTGGACATGTCAAGAGAGTCTTGTGGCAAAACGACAAGAACATTGCTGGATTGTGACAATTCTACCTCAATTACAATAATGTTGTCATAAAAAAATCAATAAGTGTAGTGTTTCTTTTTTTTTCAATATTCCATTTTTTGACAACGTTTTTGTAATAAGTTGTATGTAAGAAAACAAACAGACAAATAACATTCCAAAAACCCAAAAATACATAATAATACAGTGAATGTTGACTATATTGCGCTAAGGATTAAAAAAAAAATTGGACTGCTGTTGGCAATAATCAGGGCGGTAATTTCTCAAAACAATTAAATATTTGAATATGTATTCTTAAGCTACCCTGCTCTAACATGACATTGTATATGAGTAGACTTGTTTCATTTCAGTAAACTGTACGGTCTCAAAAAGAGTTTTAGCCAGCTTTAATAGTTTTTCAACAAAATGTTCTCTGTCTGTTTGAACATGTTGGGTAGTGTTTGTCTCTCATTTGAGGGAAGATATAATGATATTCGTAGACTTTTACCAGCTGATTAGAAACCAAGGGGAATTGTCATGAAAAGTTTTCGCATTTTCCAGGGCTGAAAAAGCCGAAAGTAGATGCGGTTGGTGGGAACTTCTTGTCATAAAGAAATGTGTGAGCTTTTACCGGATATGACGTAGGCTTGGATAACCCTGACCTCATCCACTCGGAAGTATTATACTACTTGCTACCAGTGCATCTAGCTGTTCTTGTATTTCATTTTGTACTGTTCTTATTTGTATGAATTCATTGTACATGTATTGACCAGCAAAGTTGTGAACCCCGTTTCCAATATGTAATAGATCTATAGGTGTTGTCATGGTTACATTGTAAGTGCATTAATTTTGTACACGGCACAAATCACAATAACATTAAAACAACTCTGGAAAACAAATTGTCTTTTTTACTGCAGTTTTTTCAATATCACCTCTAGACTCTTGGAGTTTCCACTTCTTGTCAGACTGTTAACAGTCCCCTCTTTTCCCTCCAGCAGACTACTACTTGTTCACTTTCGTTGGTTTATTGACCGGGATAGACTGGGTCATAAATGAAAGTGAAGAACCTCATCACCAGTGCACGGCCATCGTCGCTGTGCGGGTGTTGGGGACGAGATTGAAAGAATCCTAATCCCTAGAATAACCCCTAGCTCCTCACGTGTTCCCAGTCTGGCATCGATAAAGAAAAGGATCGAATCACTAGCCAGAACGGTTGTGTAAGCAGGCGGGACAATGAGTGGGAAACCTACGGTACCGTGACACTCAAAATGGCTTCCTTTCTGAACCAATCAAAAAGCGTACAGATGCATCTCATCCATGAATTAAACTTTCAATATATACGGTACCGTAACTTTCCCAGTCGATCTTATAATAGTCGTCCTATCTGTTAATAGGCTCGGTATCCAGCCGCTGGGGTTTCGTGCGCTCGCGGTAGTCGCACGAAACCCCAGCGGTTGGAGTAATAGCCTACTCTGTTAACTCAGTATATATCTTACGAAAGCGACTTATCCGAACTGGGACTTTCAAACAGCCGCCTATATAGATCGATTCGCGAATGCAGAAATGGCTGCCAAGTAACAACTGATTGTTTTGGACTGACGTCGACTAGTAGCGTGTCCATAATGCTGCAAGGAAGAGGACACGAGGTTAGTCAGTCAAAAACAATGACTTTAAATTTGGGAGCCATTATGAGTTGTCGATTCGAGTTTGGGGTTCTGTCATTACTGAGTGCAACTTCAAAACGTCTTGTTTGGTTGGAAAGCAGCTACGTCTAATTTCAAACAAACAATTTTTGTGCTGTGGCCCTCCACACGAAGGCGTTTGAAAACGCATACATGGCCAAAATTGCGTGTACAGAATCCGAATTATGAAAATTCAAGTCTGGTGAGCTGGATTTCGTTGGGGAGCTGAGGGGATAGGACGACGCAGGCTTTACAGCTGTTTCCATAAACGTTGTCGCAGCAAAACGCTCATGAGATCAGACCTATAACTGACGACAATGAAGAGCGAAAGGAAGCTTGGGAAATGTTATTTTTCGGTTCAGTTTGACTCGAACCCTTTTACCGACAACAGTTTTTGAAACAACTGCATAGAGTAGTTGTCGTATGAGTGGGAAGTAGTTACGGTTCGTGCCGTGTGGTACCGTGCCGTGTCTCAGCAATCTGATTGGTTCAGCAATTATTTTGCGCACTGTGATTGGTTGAATGCAATGTCTTCGATTCCATACCGTGACCGTAACTCCGTGCCGTAGTTTTCCCACTCATACGTAAACGACTCTATCGCCACAGTTCTTGATGTTCAATTGTATCTCTAATACTCTTCATTCATTCTCACAAAGGACTTGCCCAATGCAATGAATGCTTCAGAAGTCACTGACAAGCTTGGATTGCATAATCAAAGAAACAGAACATGGTACATCCAGGCAACATGCGCCACTAGCGGCGATGGTCTTTATGAGGGTCTGGACTGGCTGTCTGGCGCATTCAAAAACATGAAGTAATCTAGTTTGGACTTGAAGAAAAAAAATCAAAAGTCAAGTACATATCGACTTGTAATAAGAAATATTCCTCAAGTGATCACAAATGTTAACTATACAGTAAGCTCCACAGTCTAAATTGTACCAGTTTTCGGCCCAAGACGAACTAATCATTTATTAATGTTGGCGTGTGTTCGTTCATACTTTTCAAATTCCTTGAGCAGGTCGTTTCAGTAAGGTCTGGTTTTCACGCAAGCTAGCGCAAGCACAAGAAGTGGGAAAAGTTTGATACTTTGGCTCATGCCTGCGTCAGGCGCCCGTAAACGGTCTCCACGTGCTTGCGTTCGCTAGTGAAAACCAGGCCTTAATATCACATTTTTGATATGTCATAATAAATAAATAAATTGCTTTTTTTTAACGTGTCAAGTGTATTTAGCAGTACTGCTATAATTGGGGACACCACAGAATTGCTGGTTTGCAATACACGTTACGGCAGCCATCTTGGTTGAACTTCAACAAAAGATTGCTCATTAGTGTCTATTGTTTGTTCAACCAACATGGCCGCCGTGTCTTTATCTCTTGATTCTCAAGGGATTGATTGCAAACCAAGAATAGAGATGATAAATAGGTGATAGAATAGAGTTCGAATTGTAATCGTTAAAAGATAATAGTTTGTAAATGAAAGACGGTAAGCAATAAAAAGAGAGGAAAATGTCCTAAGCATGTTGCAGTTTGAGACGAGGTTAGTGCTGGCGGTGTTCTTATATTAGCCTGATTTTCACTGAGACGACGCATGGTCCCTCTAAAAATCTAGCAACTATCGTCTGCATAATTTGTTGCCCGCAATATTGCAGAAATGGGGCCACACTCTATACATTAGCACTATATTAGCACTTATTATATTTTCGGCAGTCTTGAGGCGCGCAATATGTTGTACGATGTGTCTGTGTAGCCCTTTTGACACGCAACAGAAATATTGGAAAAAATCATCCGCACAGCTTCGCTACTGCGTCTTCCTACCCTGATTATCTGACGGTTCGGTGTCGATACGAGCCGTCTAGTGTTAGTAGAGCAGATATTTCGTATGACCGTGATGATTCAGGATTTCGAATGAGTTCGTGCCGTGCCGTGATGATTCAGGATTTCGAATTAGTTCGTGCCGTGACCGTGCCGTGCGCCGTCGGGGTTTTTCACAGTCAAATCTGCTCTGCTCTACCCTACGATATGTTCGTAGAAGCCGAGAAATCAGATTTCGGTCGAGCTCTAAAATGTCGCTGGGTTCTCATTTCGTTGAGGTATAGCAGAGTATCAATTGACAGTCACTTTTTCAGTGCATAGTGGAAAGCAACAATTTCGATCTGGGGGCGGAACAAGAACGACTTTTTTTAAGTCCCATTCTTCTCGATTCTTTCATACGCTTAAACAATTATTGGATGAGGTTTTGAACTGATATACCTCAATGTAGAGGTAAGTGTTATTGGTCGAAGCCGTAGGCTGAGGCCAATAACATTTGCCGAGACATTGATAATTCCGGATATCATCAAAACCGAATTCAATAATTGTTTTATTATATACATTGTGTTTGTGGATTATCTCATAATACAAATATATAAGCAATCCAACAACAACAACAAATGAATGAAAATGACAGCACTGTAGTAGCCTACAGATAACAACCAATCCGCTGACCTACGCAGGCTCATTTTTGCAGATAACGCCTACAGATAATAATAATAATAATAATAATCACCAGACCGCTGAAATATCGCTGGCGCGCACTGATAGTTAGAATTATATCTGTAGGCTCTCGACCAATGAGAATACAGATACTGAGTACAATGTATAATATGGAGATCAACGAAGTTCCAAGGTTTTTGTTCCCCATGATCTTCTCCAAAGGTTCAACTTCGGGGATGTCGTAAATATCGTGGTGAACAAATGAATGGAGCCACTTTGCGTGATTCGGTAGCCCAGCAGGTTAGAATTTGGAATACTTCGACTTCGAGATGGAAGACTTAATCGACTTTGAGATGGACGGTGACGCTGGCACTTCGAAAACATATTGTTAAATAACCTCTTAAAAGTCTTCTTAAACAAACGGTGCGTTAATCCGAATATGAATGGATTCAAGGCGCTATTGGCGTATCCCATGATCATAAATACCGGTGATAAAGTAGCTGTTTCCTCAGTGTAGTAACACGAGATACAGGCTGCGTTGACAAAGCTGAAGATAGTATAAGGCATCCAGCACAAGACAAACGTGCACACGATCACCAAGACAGTCTTTGCGGCACGGGTGTTCCTCAGTAGCATCTTCTGTCTAATGATGATACTCGACGAGGTCATACCATTCTGTGCCGCATACTTGTGCTTTGGACGAGGAATAGTAACTGGTGATGGCGTCATTCTTCCAAGAGGAAGTGTATTGAATCCCATTGCAATGCGGTAAATCTGAAAATGCAGGCAACACATCGAGACCAGTGGGATGAAGAAGTTCAACACTGAACTCAACATGCTGTATATAGGCGAGATGTTGAAGACGCAGATGCCGTTCATGATAACGTCTGGGTAGATTTGCCACCCCATCAAGGGAATAAGGGCAAACAGGAGACAGTACACCCAGAGAAGCGTAATTATCAACAGCGCTCGATTCTTGGTCATGAACGGCGACTCTTTGAACCGGTTCAGTGGATCGCTTAGTGTTTTATAACGGTCAATTGTCAGAACCAGTAAATTAAGGATGGATGTTGGCACCATTAGCAAATAAAGAGCTGTCCAAATGCTGCACATCAAGGGCCCGTGGCGCCATGTTTTATAGTTGGTCAGAAGCTGCTCCAAATCAAATGGCATGACTACTGAGGCTGTAAACAGATCGGATATAGCCAGACTGACTATGAAATACGTGGTTACAGACTGGCGAATTTTTTTGTTCACAGCGAATGCGTACACGACCAATACGTTGCCACATAGTGACGTTGTTATAATGATGATGTAGAAGGCAACACTTGTTGCACAGAGTGCTGTACAGTTGTGAGTCGAGTTCGTTAATGGCTTTGATAGATTGGATGTGCAACTCGTACAAAACAGGGTGGTGTTGACGTCAGCAAGAGAGGAATTACCATCCATAGCTGTACTGCTGCTGTTGTGGGGATTGTTCATTTTCAGTTCAATATAGCTCGTAGAGATTGGCGGTCCCGTTTGTGAAAGTGCTCGACTGAGAGCGGTGCCTTAGCTTGTCGTGGAATTTGAGATGTCGTGGAACTGACTTATAGGATATCGTTCCGTCACTCGATCCTTACGCCGGTAAAAGTTGGGCTCAGTTCAGTTGCGGCGGTGGAATGCTTCAATCTTTCTAAACCGTCGTTCAAAAATAATCTTAATCGAGGGTTTGATCTTGATCCTAAAAATGAAAACAGACATACATTATGCCACATGGAATGAATGTAATGCAATACAGTCCTTATATGGTGCATTTCACGTTGTCTTAATGCGCTTTACATATAAATGACACGCATACAAGAAATTAAAGTAACAAAAAATGATTCTGGTGTTGACTAAGCCGAACACTAGCTAGCTAGCTTGCATGTCTTTCCGATAGGAAATTGAGTATTTTGATGACATTACGTTTGCAGGAACCCCATGAACTTGACCGATCTTTTGTCAAGAAGAGAGTAATTAATTAATATTCACCCTTTTAGTTTGAAACAGTGGTACCTTCCTCTGGATTTAGTCAGTAACGTTGTTTCAAATATGTCATGCAGGGAACTGGGATGCTGCGGGATGCGTTTTTCTTCCTGGACTATGAAGATACGCAACAGCTCTTCCTGGTCGATCAGTCTCACTATCGAAGTGATCAGAGTGATCAGAGTGATAGACTCATGCAGTTGAATTGAGAAATACACCTTGGTTGATTCGTGGATTGGCCTTTCTGTCTGTTTGTTTGTTTGTTTAGCTACCAACTCTTTTAAATGGTCCAAATACTCCTAATCTAATAACAACTGCATGGATATTTCTGACATCGTATCAGGCACCTTCGGATCAAGGTGAAGACTATCATGCGCCAAGGCCTGTTGTCGAACCAACGAGTTGCATGTTTCACGAGCAATTGCTTTTAGAATTCAGCATTAGTATTTTCCAAAGAGTCCGTCAATCAGAGTGTTTGAAGAAGGCTTTGTTTAAACATCCTATGCAAAATAACATGGCTCTTTTCATTATGAAATCCTGGGACGTGTTACCTAAATCAATAAAGCTGATCATTCATACATCATATACACCATCAGTACCGTAATTATTCGATTTTTTTGGGAGTCGAGGGGGGCGCTTATTAGGGAGGGGGCGCTTATCTATTTTTTCAGAAACTGAAAAATCTGAGTCGATATAACGAAAACTGGAAGAGTATATATATAACAAACATTGTTGATAAGGCGAAAAACGGCTTTGTACATTCATGGAGGTAGATCATCCCTGCATCTTTTCTAGAACGACTAGCTTAGCGCTATCGCACAATTTAAGATTGATCGAAGGAGATACGCAGATAGATTGAAAGCAATTTGCTTTCACATGGAAATAGAAGACGAAACCGGCTAAGAAGGAGACCCGCCCCGCTGTAATGTGGTTCTATTATTGAATATTTACCATATTTACCATATTTTTGCGGGGAGGAGAGGGGGCGCTTATTCGGGAGGGGGCGCTTATTTCAAAAATCGGAGTCGAGGGGGGCGCTTAATCGGAAGGGGGCGCTAATTTGAATGAGGGCGCTTATTCGAATCATTACGGTACTTACCTATTTCAAAAACGGTTGGCGCAGACATCAGTCGATAGGTCATTCCAATACCAAACTGATTATGGTAACAGCTTGAATGGCATGTATGCGAGAAATATTTCATAAAATTTGATTCAAAATTTAATTTGTCAGTCTTCACGGGCCTGTTGGAATTGAAATAGCATACTATTCGCGGCAGTCCCTTTCACGCTCGCTTAATAAGAGATGGAGAAATGCGCCCGCGCCCAGAAGCTTAGCGTTTGATGCGGTCTAATACCAAGTCACTCGAGACCTTTGCCAATACTCAAAAAGCCAAGTCCAAAACTTAACTAGGCAGGACCCTCCAACCACCCAAAACTTAGGATGAGTGGCTTGCGTGGAAGGCATAGTGAAACGCGCGAGACTGTTCAAGCTAGTGTATGACACTATATATGAAGGCAGCTGCAGCCACAGAAAGGTGGGCGTGAATCGATAATCTACAGGCTGCCAGCGCTTGGGTGGTAAAAGGAGATGGAAATATAAGGTAAAGCGTTTCTGCGCGGGAGTAACCCACCCAAGGGATGACAGCCTGAGCGTCAGTAATCCGACTAGGGCATTAGACACCCTTTCAGGCTACCATAGGAGATAGGGAAAACCCAAATAGCGCGGGAGAGGACACAAAACAAAAACTCCACAAAATGTTAGAGCAACGGAAATAAACCGAAAATAAAACGAACAGGGACAGTACCACGTATCTGAGGCACAACACCATCACCGAATTAATAATTCTTGTGGCGCCCACAAAGGGCCAACAGTGAAAATACCGTAAGGCACGCACAATCAATGATATGCGAAAACGGGAAGAACAAAGGGAGACAATCACAAAGGAAAGGAAACAAAGGGAGGTGTGGAGGGAGGGACAACAACAAAGAGAAACAATACAACACCAAATTGGATGCAAATGCGAGAAGCAGCAAATCTGCAAATGTCGAAAACACAAATATACCCAAAACCGAACAACTCAGTCGAATTTGCACCGTCTTGACAATATATAGGGTGCAGAACGCTATAATAATAATAATAACGCTAAGGGAAATCATTGCTCAACATTAACCATGCAACTAGAATGCTTGGACATTACGTCACGGTACGCAAAGGGAAATATCAAGCACAAGCCATACGACAATGTTCAACCTCATACCCCTAAGCATGCAAAACTTATAAACGAGGCAAAGGGGAGGGAAAACATGCATAAAGTAAAGATGACGTTGTATCATGTTGTATAGTACCGACTATAGAACACAAACAAACAACCGAGAAGGGAAACTGAGGGAAATGCAACTCCACAAACCCGGTGTTTGCGAGGCGAAGCACGGCCATAAACAAAAACTCACTGTAGAGTTCAACACACGTGCAAACTTTTAGGGAGCCGAAGGAAATGCAACTCCACAAACCCGGTGTTTGCGAGGCGAGCACGGTAAACAAACACTCACTTTAGAATTCAACACACGTGCAAACTGTTAGGGAGCCGAGGGAAATGCAACTCCACAAACCCCGGCGGTGTTTGCGAGGCGAAGCACGGTAAACAAACACTCACATTAGAGTTCAACACACGTGCAAACTTTTAGGGAGCCGAGGGAAATACAACTCCACAAACCCGGTGTTTGCGAGGCGAAGCACGCTATAAAACAAAAACTCACTGTAGAGTTCAACACACGTGCAAACTTTTAGGGAGCCGAGGGAAATCGAACGAACTTGAAAACGACCTAGAAAAAGTTTATACCTGAAAGGACCATGGTCTGGATTCGCAGCAGGTACTTATATACTTGGTTGGGTTGAATTCTCAACGCCTGGGCTTGTTCAACAGCAGCTAGCTGGGACAGGAATTTGTTCATCGGCCATGACTGAGTAAGGATAGGTAGCGTAGTGAAGGGTTCTTACGCGAACTGGGCAGTAATTAGATGCAGAGCTCTTATTTATACTCGCGCTGCAAGGGACTGGCGCGAATAGCGCTATTGCCCATTACAAAAAAGAGCAGGGGACTGGGAACGAGTTTATTAGAATTAATGTAATTACGAAATTAAGTTATGACATGAAACAACATGTTGAAATTATCATATGTGCAAAGTTTGATGTGATTTGAGTGAATTCTGTCGGAAGTATAAACTTTTGAAATTTTGAAATTTTACAGTGAATGTATGGTTTGGGTATAGACAACGCAAAAAAATACAGAGTTTGTATGGGAAAATGTACATCTTTGATGCCCTCTAGCATCGTCAATATTAAGCTAAAGTTCACCAAACTTTCCAGATTAGCTAAGTTTGATCTGCTCTGTCAGAAAATGATGCCCATTTTTGCTAGTTTCTTATTGAATTATTTTTACGGACTTGATCCCAGTCCCCTGCTATTTTTTGTAATGGCCAATTCACCTTTCGTGCGACCGGAGCCAGGTGATACTCAAAATACACCTAGTTTATTCCGAAGCGGTTTGTTGAAAGAATTGTCCACAAATAAAAGTTGTTGGTTTTGGATCATGAGAGCTCATTATGACACAAGCGTACGATTTTAGCAGCTACTATAGGTGACTTTAAATGTCAATATTTCCACACAAGGTGGTGACAGGTTTTATTTTTGAAGTACTTTAAACAAGACGGCGGAAGATATGTGTTCCCGGAAACCTTTATGAAATATATGCACCCATTTCAAATAATGTAGTCGCTTGACGGAACAAGCAACAAGACATACATACAGCTAATTCAGAAAACGTTGTCGGCGATCGACTTCAAGCCTACGCGACTAGACCGAAAAGGAGTATGGGTAAAAATCAACGGAGTCTATAAATACACTATCAAAAAGGAACGTCTCTCACGGAATATGAATCATATCTGCTTCTAGATCTGTTTCCTTGTTTTAAAACACGTAGGCATACATTTACAGATTCACCTGCCATTGTCACCAAATGCGAAAAGCATGCAAGTGAATTATCATATTACCATACTCCCTTTCGGTCTAGTCGCGTAGGCTTGAAGTCGATCGCCGACAACGTTTTTTGAATTAGCTGTATACATACATATACATTGGTGTATATGCTTTTTGCCAAAGCTACAATGATCATTCTAGTCCAGTTTTCATGGCCTGAAATTTCAATCAAAGGGATCCGAGACTGAAGAGAACTTGATGTAAAATGTTAGTCTATCAATTTCACTTAACTACAAAGGTGTAGCAGTACGTACGTTTGAGAAAGAGGGTACCCCTCTGAGCGACCACCTCTATTAGACGACCCACGATCGTTCTTTTGAAACCATGTTTTTCGGCTTAATTCGGCACCTCTTACAAGCGACCACTTCCCTAACTCGACCACCTATAGACACGGCAGTATTCAATGGTTACGTACGAGAGGTTGGACTCCTTTAGTTCTCACAGTTTCATCTGCTGATATACACTACTCATATCAAACTTATGTTATACAAAAGGTCATTGTTTCACATATGCAGATGAGGCGAGTCTTGTTTAGGCGAAAAACAGCATAATTTTGATACATTTTTGCTTTTTACTGCCTTGTTAAAATACAAATCAAAAACCTACCAACGGAATATAAGACGAATATGTAAGGAATGAATAAGCTGGCAATTCAAGCACAAATAAATAGGTTTGAAGGTGGCATTTTCCGTTTCTTCAAAGTCAATCGAACTGAAATCTCTGAAGAGATATAGGAGAGCGTGTAATACGCTGCACACAAAATCCCTCTGAATTCTTTGGGAATTGTGTCAATCAAAAACCTACCGCCGGATTCTAATGCTCTGTAATTGTACGCGCATTTTGATATAAAATACATGTATATTAAACTTAATTAAGCGGTGGCAAAATGAAATCTAAAACTCTTTGTTTGGTAATTGTGAACATCATATTGGTGCTCTGTATCTCGGTCTGTATGTAGAAGCTACATAGGCCGGCAAATTCGCAAATAAATTATGGCTCGGAAAGGACGTTTTTTGAAGGCAATTTCCAATATTTACACGCACGAGATCAATAAGTTAGTTCGAATTTGTGATATATTTTCCCGTTGAGGAAACATATGCAGCTTTTCCATCCTCTCTTATATTTTAGCTACCTCATTTACACATTGTCAAAGGAAAAATATGAATTCAGAAATGATAAACCAGTCACGTACGAATCTGCTTTATTTAGCGGTCATAGTGAACAAATTGCTGGATCAATCGGGCCTCACGTGCATTAGTAAACAAAGCATTAACAAAAAACGTTGTCCGCGTGATACTGGATCCCAACAGGAGCAAATGTTCAACGATGCAGGACATAAGTTTGATATGCAGGAACTTGATTCACAGAAAAAAATGCTGAAGTAACTTAAATTACCTGCTTTTAACTCCAAAGTTAAACGAGGATCGCCGTTCATTATTTCATTTATTTCATACGCAGTTCACTCGCATATATCACTGTATATATCACTGTCACGTGATATATATAGAACTTTCTATTAGCCATATTGGGCATTGGTCCTTCACTATATACTAGTGTAGCTGTGAAGTAATGAACCCTAGGCCAACCCTATAGGCCTAGCCCTCATCAGCGCCAGGCTTCATAGCTCAGTTGGTAGATCACGGAGCACTGACTAGTATCGCGGCAAGATCATGCCGGTTCAAATATCCCTTTGAAGTCGATCCGGGCCCCGAAATAAAATATTCTGAGCTTTAATTCTATCCTACAGTATCTGCGACCCGCATTATTTCCTTTTAATATTATCTAAGTTATGACGGTTTGCGATTTTCTGTAGATATTAGTTGTAGGAAAAGAACACCGACAATTAAGAGAGCTACTAAGCTCGTTGTTGTTGTTTGACTTGTTTCTCTTTCTCCTCGGAATTCTCATTAAAAAAAATTCGATAAAATTAATTTAACCATGTTTGGATTCGGTTTGCGCACGATATAGCGTACTGATTATGAATTCACTAAATGCACAGACCTCGGTCTTGATAATTTAAGGGCCGTTTACACGGGAGACTGATTTTATCGGCCATTTTGTCGGCCATTTTATCGCCGCTAAGTTGCACACAATTTCGAGCATGTTCGAAATTGCAGCGATTTGGCTGCAATTTATTCTTTACCGCCGCTAAATCGCCGGTAGTTTACACAGGCGATTTGTGGTTGCAATAAAATCGTCGGTACTGAATCGCCGACAAAATCGCCCATGTTTACAAATTAACGGCCCTTTATGATGCTGAACCGCATTTTCAGTTGACTATCTATCATATCAGTTGTCTCGGTATCATCGTCTCATCCTACTGACTTTTGTAAACCACGACATGACTACCCTCGCCTCACTCTTCCCATGAGCCAATTCGACCCCATCTTGGGCTCTCCCACTTCTGCCACCATCGCGACCTTTCTTTCGCCACTTATCATATAAGGGCGTTAATCAATATGGTACCTTCCGTTTTTCGTTAGTCCGACTTCATTATTTTTTTAAAGTTCAGACAGGAGGCTATTAGCCTGAGAAAACAGCCGTCCTTTCGCTCACTCCTCGGGGTCACTCCGCAAAAGAGAGTGAGTGCATGACCCCGGGGGTGTGATCCCGGGGAGTGAGCGAAAGGACGGCTGTTTCCTCAGGCGTAGGAGGCTATCTGTGCCTGGTTTCTATGTTAACGTTTAAAAAATGTATTTTCTTCTGTATTCTTTACGTCAATGTCTTGTTAAATCTGTCTTAAAAGATTACTCTACGCTGAGTTCGGAAATGAAAGAAAAGTTAATTAATTATTAAAAATAAATTGGGGAAAACTCTATAATATTTCTGGTTTTTCGCACAGAAAATGGCTCACTAGGTTGCCAGGGCAACGGGTTTTCAAAAAGTGACTCCTCAATGTAATAAAATACTGTAGTGTCAATCTCACAGAGTTGTGCGAACTGACATATATTGGAAATTAAATCACCCATTCAGATTTTTTAAGAAAACAATTCAGCCCCAATTTAAGCAACACTTAACTGAAAAATCAACAATGTTTTCAATATATCTGTAAAAGAAAACTTAAAATAATGCACAGCCAATTAAGAAAAAAGGTAGCTAGTCGAAATCGCCGTGAAAAAGGACTTGACTTCTTTAATTTAAACGTGATAATCTCGCTAAGAGAACCTTTAGTTACAAGTTATGAAATTTGAATATTTAAAGGTGGATTTTAGTAGCTTCTCGAGTAGATATTTTATGGCCAAAGCCTTGTTAAAATTCCCTGGCCATTTGGCCTTATTATTGCCACGGCCAATTGATCGTTTCCTCTCAGTGACTGCTGTATATTTACTGGACGTCTCTTTATTAACGACATTTAACGATCATGTTATGACTTTGAGAGTTGTTCAATCTTTCTTACCTGGCTTGTGGATTGTGTTCAGTTTTATTCCGATAATAAATTTGCAGTAACAAATGCTACAAATTGAAAATAAACAACAGCGAAGACAACGCCATTTTTACAGCAGTATTGGAGAATAAGAGAATACGTAGAAGTTAATTAATTGGCGGCCTATGTTGTATGTCACTATGTCTTAACTTTGTACCTCCAGCACCGACGGTTCTACACGGATCAATGTTGGTGCGCGCGACTGTCGTTGAGTTATTTTCAAGATATAATAATAAGTTACCTTACCTTTTTCTAGTATACACCTAGTACGTCGAGTATAAGCTGTATTTCAATTTTCCGCCAATTCCATATCTCAATCATTGAGTGATTTCCTGGTATCCACAATTGCTTTCTTGCGTATTTGAAGAATTACATTTTTTCCATCCAATTCATTTTCGACCCTCGATATAAATTCAATTCCGTCGTTCCAGCCACGCCGTTACTGTGAGGACAGTCTGGCTAGGATGTGATGCCTCGCCGTATACGTGTGAAGACAATGGACTAGATACAGGCTATACCCATTATGGCTTCCATTCGAAAAGGATTATGGAATTCAGTTAATCATGAATGTCCAATCAATATCAAGCAACAAAAGACGACAGAGACGGAAACAGTCGTCAGAAAATTCATAAAATCGAAAGTATTATACCAGGAGTATAAGTTGATTGTAATTAAATTTAAAATCGATTGAACCTTAATCAGAAACGGCAGCAAGGTCTGCGCATCGTTGGGGTACGTGCTACAACGTCTTCAATTGGCCTATATCATGTATGACGTCACGCCAAAACATTCCATTGTTCATACGCTAAGGATATCATGATCGTGGGAGGGAGACACAATTAAAACAGTAATTAAATACATTTTTAGGACGTAGAAAAAGTGCCAAACAGCCATCAAATACAACAAATTAAAATACTGTGGGATAAACATATAGCCTCCTCCAAAGTTAAAAGGAGTTGCCTGCTAGGACAAACATCAATACATCAGGCTGTTATTTGGAAACCAGACCGGCATTTGAAATTAATAAACCTTTCTGAACAGAGTAGATTTTGTTGACACTTCTATTGCTCTTGGCGATTCTGTCCTAATACACAAGTCATGACGTCATCATGACGTAGGGCAGATGCGTCCATTCATTGAAGCTAATTTCAGTATTAATAAGGCTTTGCTAGTCTGCGAACAGTTCCTCTTTTTCCCTGCAGACTCAGTAAAGACGAGTTTTTAGAATCCTGTGGACGCGAGAAAAATGGAGATGGACGAGCCCCCTAAACTCTCCCCATTCCTCGCGCGCCCGGGATTGTTTTTCTCTCGTTCGACTGAGTCTGGAGAGAAAAGAGGGACTGTTCACAGTCTAATGCTTTGCCATCTTTTAAAAGAAGAATGTTAGTGCGTCTTCTTGATGTTTTTGAAGAAGTATTCCCTATATTATTTGAACGGTTGCATGGCTCGGTCGGTAGGGCATCCGGTCCGGGTTTTTCTTGCGGGAGGTCCGAGTGCAGTCCCTAGCTGGCCGGACCAACACTCTGGGTCTTAAAATAAGCGAAGAGAAGGTGTTGCCTTTATCAGGGTTAGACCTTCACGTACACGTCTTTTTGGATAAGTAGATAAGGACATTAGTTAAACCGTAGACCCCGTCTGCTTTTTCTCTAACCCTGCCAGTAAGTGGTCGACGTTTCTAAAGACCGTCACACTGGGAACGAGGACGCTGGTACCACCATCCTCAGTGCCCGTGCTTGGCTGTATATTAACCCATGGGGGTCCCCATGGGGACAATAACCACTAACGATATCCCTCTCAAGATTGTGAACTGCGCAGCTGCATATATATACTAGAAAACATGACACGTTAATAAAGTTATTATTATTATTATTATTATATATGGCGCCTCTGTAAGCAGCCAGACAAGATCCCAGCGTCTGTGTAAATCCAGAGTAGTTCGATAGCTTATAGACTGCGAACCTGGATAATTCGTGCACCCATCCTTTTCTTTTCTTTCTAATAAATTGTAAATATAAAGAAGATTGAAATAAGGTGCATGGGACGGCCAAGCCGGAGGGACAAAAGGTAACTAAAGGGGAGAGGGACGGACAGAAGCTAGAATGAAGTTTGTATCCCTATACGCGTTGCATATACAGCTATTTCAAAAAAGGTTGGTGAAGGTTTTGTTGCATCTTGCATGTTGCATACCAAACCCGAAATGTATTGTGGATCATATGTAAATAATGTCAGCATGCACATACATAAGAAAATATGCTGGCTCCATATTGCGAAGACAAAGTCTGGGATAATCCCCAGAGTCCATATTGTTGTGACCTTTCGAATTCGCTGATTCCATTCACATCGCCCATAGTGCATTTCGGACTTGGTATGCAACATGCAACATGCAAGATGCAACAAAACCTTCACCAACCTTTTTTTAAATAGCTGTACACTACAACATCACGTGTCTGGCTTGCTGGACGTAGGGTTATCGAAGATGGGTCGAAATTACAAAGGTATCTAAATCTAAATCTAAATTAATGCTACGGCTTCGATTTTTGAAGACAGCAATCAAATTTACTTTTAAATCTGACTTTATTTCAACGGCAATACATTTGTTCCTAATATGGCATCATGCAAGAACATCCCACGGCAACATTACGAATCACGTGACTCCGCATCATGGTACAATCCGCTCCATTGGGAATGCGATGAATGCGGATGTCTTTATGTATCGTTATGCAGTCATAAAAACCGTAAAAGCAATGTGGGAGCCCTTTTCTACCAATGTGGCCACTACAAGCTGTACTCTCGTAGTGTGTAGGAAAAATCGTGTCCGATGTATTTAAGACGACGCGTGGGTCCAGGTATTTTGTCTTGGAAATACACGGGTTCACGTGACCACCAATAATCATTTGACCCTTAGATAACTTCAAACTAAAACAGAAAATAATAGTTTTGCAAATCATTAAAACTAGATATTTTCTTCTGGTAACAAATATATATCAAATGTAAGATTAAACGCATCGATTCCGTTCACAGCACTAACTCCTCTATATAGCCAGGTCATTAACGAAAAGTTAATCGATGGGGTTAGTGAAGATTTAAGAAATTTTAAACAGAAGAGCTAGCTATGAAAGGCATCTTCCATCCGACCGCACCCCACCCCACCACACCCCAGTCACCCCACCCCTGAGGAGTCATCCAAGCCAAATTCTTGCCCGCGCGCACTGGCGACATATATAAAACAGGTGTATACAGCTATTTCAAAAAAAACATTGTCTTGTGCTTCGTGCGTATTGCGCATTGCACATTGCGTTTTGCATATGATTATACTGAGAATCATTTTTCTACTCACTGAGCTCAAAATGTCAACAAACCAAATAACTTTCCATCGAAGCCAACCACTATATATGGTGGCGGCATGACTGTTTTATACACCTAAGACGCATTTCAATCATCGAATACACAATGCAATACGCAATGTGCAATACGCACGAAACACGAGAGAACCTTTTTTTAAATAGCTGTATATCCCTTTAGTTTGCATTGTCACATTGTCCTTATTTTGTCAATGTTGGCTTGATATCCTGGTATTTAAAGCTTATTGCATGGTATTTTACCATCCTAAATATGTCACTGAGCATATCATATTGTATATGATCTTATTATATTGAAATCACTATTAAACCTGCCTAGATTTAATAGCTACTGTTATTTGCAGGCTATGTGAATTTTCCCACGTGTAATAATTATTAAACTAGTTGATTGATTGATTGATTGATATCGGTTTTCACTAGTAATAATAATAGTAACGCAAACAGGAGTATTGAGTTTGCTGTGAAAACGTACGTGTCTGATGCAAGTACACAAGCGCATGGAAGAATTAACACAACTGGTCCAGACAGTTTCCATGTGTTTAATATATGCTTGCGGTTTTCACACGACACAAGTTTCTTATGCTAGCGCTTCGTAGTGACCTGGCTTAATAACCACAGGCAACCCAAGCTCAGTCTTATATGGTGGGTTTGTGCATGACGGTGAGAATTTGATTGAAATAAACATACTGTTGCTTCAAAAGTCGTATTTTGTCGTTTGTTTGGTTATTTGAGCTGCCGTTGCAGTTCCTATCCAGCCCTACCCCCATTCCACGACCCATGTTCCGGCTAAACCAGCCCCCCTAAAACCTGATCATATATACATCTAGCCAACCTTGCGCAGTCGAGCAGCGGAAACCTGGGTTCTAGCTGCAACCGCAAAGCATCTCTGGATGTGATCCAATGGCGTTCCCAGAGTCGCGCGCGGCGTTTTTGGTCCAACCGCATGCCAAAAAAGCCGTGGGCGACTCTGGGAACGAGATTGGGAGACGAGATTGGATGTCATACACCAAGCCTTACCTTTTAAGGATTCGATTCGGTTTAACGTTCGCCTGGCTGTCATTAAACTCACTGTGCTCTATTCCAGGGAATTTCAAACAAACTTTGACCATATTTTCCATCCTTGATGTAATTGCTGTAGCATGTTTGGGTTCTCCAGCGGGAAAGGCGGATGTTGCGATGGCATTCAGTGTAAAGACAAAAGCCTTGCCGAGACATAAAGAACTAGAATTAGTTAACATCAGTTTCTATAACTCTATTTTTCTAACTCACTGTAAGATCTAGCACATGAGTTTGTGGACACCATAGTCCGACGGTTCACTTTAATGCTCTAACTCGTGTACTCGTATTTATTGACATAATAATCACGTGGTCTCTGGTCTGGATACTACAGTCACCAGCGAGGCGGCAACAAACGCAAAGAATATCGCTTAGAGTCAGATCAGGAAATGCAAAGTTGCGAATACAGATATGGCCTTTCTATAATTATTTCTTCCTCTTTCTTCGACTGACTGTTCAGCGGCAAGCTGTTTAGTGCGTATATTAGGATTTATGCACCTATCAATGCTATGCCCCAGGGTGTAGGGGGCGGGCTATCCACGGGAGTTTGACATCTTAGGCTTTACCAGGGTTGGGATTTTGAAGATTACATGTGCCCCAGGGAAGGGAATTTGACGTAAATACGGAGAGTGCTCCGCCATCTTGGAAAATACCCAGAAGACCATGGGAATCTAAACTCTGCCATCTTGGAAAATATCCAGAAGGCCATGGGAATCTTAAAAACGTGCTGGAGATGACATGTTTTGGAAATGCATGTTTTGTATAGCCATACAGACATTGTGAAATGAATTAAATAAATTGCAATGAGAACCTTTTATACGCTTCCTAAAATATGTATATAATTTTCTCAACATGTACCCCCGGGGCGGGAATTTGATGCTCGAGTGATGCGCAAGGGAGGGGAAATTGATACAAAATTTCTGAAATTGTCAAATTCCCCTGGGTTAGCCCGCCCCCTATACCTTGGGGCATAACATTGATAGGTGCATTAGTATTTTGTATTTAGTATTTAGAATCAATCGAATTTGAAGTTTGTTCATATATTTATAATTTTATCATTAGTAATTACTTAGGAGGACCAGATTGGAAAAAAGCATAGCTTTATCTGTAAATTCCTCGTTAAATAAAGTGTTATTATTATTATTATTATTACTAATGTGTTCATGATTTTTCCCCTTAGCTAGATCACTGAACTCAGTTCCCATTTTGGCCTGCTGGCGAGCTTGACGCATACACGGAGCGACACTGACTCACGCCATGAGCCTGATAAAACAATAGACCCCCAACACCCATTGGTTTTAAAATTCGAGTTCAAGCTCCAGTCATGTTAGTTGGATCGAGTTCAATGTTTGGCTATTCGATATCAAGTAGTTCAAGAAATGAGTGACTATACAAATAGTACGAAATTGTTGCCAGTTTATGGAAGGCAGTTTCTGCATATACTTTCAGGACATTACCAATCATTGATAGCTAGCTGGTGCACCCCGTTCTCTTTCCCCAAAGAAAGAGTGCGTGTGACTTAAGCTTTGTCTCCCCTCTTTTGCCCCTTTTTTTAGTTTTTATAGTAATTTTATTGGGAGCACAGTTGTTTACTGATTTTCTGATAGTTTCTGAACACAATGATGGCATCTTGTTTTGATTTGGGCTTCCTCTATTATATCCCATGGTGCATTTCGCCGCAAATATGTTAATCATTGTCAACAAAGATGGCGGAAGGAGGGTTAACTTTGAGCTCCGATAAATGGCAGCTAAAAGCCACTACAGTTCGTGAACGGAACGAACTGATGTTTAATAATGAATTACTTAGTGATGTACACTTCGTGGTTGGACCTGCAAAGTACCGCATTCCCGCTCACAAGTACGTATTAGCCATCAGTAGCCCGGTATTTCTTGCCATGTTTTACGGAAGACTGGCTGAAACAGGTGAAGAAATTGTAGTCACTGACGCTGATGCCGACTCATTTGTGGAGCTCCTGCGATTCCTGTACACGGATAAAGTATTTCTAACGCTAGATAATGCTCTTAGTGTTCTGTATCTAGCCAAGAAGTACATACTACCTGTGCTGGCTGAGAAGTGCACAACGTTTGTGCACGCGAACTTGAAGCCAGATAATGTTCTAACTGTCTTGAGTCATTCGCGATATTTGAGTGAAACAAGTCTGGAAGACGAATGCTGGGATGTGATTGACACATGCACTTCGAAAGTTCTGGAAACGGAGTCTTTTACGGAGTTAGATCAAGACACTTTGACAACTTTACTTCAAAGGAACACTTTGAGTGTCAAGGAGGTAGCGTTGTTCCGCTCGGTTAAACGGTGGGCGGAGATAGAATGTGTTCGACAGGATTTAGATCAGACTACAGTGAATCTACGAACGGTTGCTTCTAAGGCTTTAAAGTATATTCGCTATCCAGTGATGTCCCCGGTAGACTTTGCTGATGAAGTTGCAACGACTGGGCTTCTGTCACTGGAAGAAGTCACCAACGTCTTTCTGTATTTTCTATCAAGTCTCAAGACTACAGTACCCTTTGAAAGTATTCCCCGTGAACCGAAACCTCTACAGGTCAAAACGTTTAATAGGTGCTCACGATTCAAAAGCTGTTGCGGTAACGATTGGTTTTGTGATACAAGAAAGAACGATGGGGTCAAATTCATGACGGACAAGAGTATATTTATGAGAGGGATAGGGGTATATGGCCCTAGTAAAGTAGAGGGGGACTACAAGGTACACGTAGAAGTACTCGTACATGACAAACTTCTCGCACATAACAAGGTTTTATATTCGTCAAGCACTCACAATATCATTCAAGACATACTATTTGAGGAAAGTATCACTATTCTAAAGAATATCATCTACACTATCAACGTCCAGATGAAAGGGCCTTGTTCACTGAGTGGCACTGATGGCCAAAGGAGTGTCATAGCTGAGGGGATAAAGTTCAGTTTTTTAGAGTATACAAGCCCTAACGGCACTTCACTATCAGCAGGGCAAATACCAGAAATTATCTTCCACTTATGACTTGAATCTTTATTAGATCATTTATAAGTATTATCTTTAAAAAGAGCATGATATGTTTGTAAAAAGTGCAATAAAAATTATTGAAAAATATATTTAAATATTAACTAAAATTGCACTTAATGCATAGACTATTACCGTGACATTAAAATACTTAGAATATTATAGTCAATGTCATACAATTATAATGGAATTTCACTGACTTGTCACTTTTGCAATGTTATTTATCTATTTCAAATGTTTATATTTTATGTAGTTCACCTGTTAAGATTTCACAGATTGTAAATATACCATTAATAACAAACAGGTAACTATTGTTTATAGTTATTAAGGGTGTGTAATAGTTACTCAGGATTGTGGCTTTCATACATTTTATAAACAGACTCAGTTACAGACTCTGAGATGCTCAGCTACTACTTAACAATATCCATATCCTGTTCTATAAGCTATAAATTTGATGTTTGGGACTAAAGTGACAATGAGGGTTTATCATGTAATTTCAAAACTTATAGGAGACAGGACAAAAATATATTGTCATAGCTGGAAAGAGCTCGTTGAAATTAGTAAAATTGTGAAGTTTGGAAAAGATCGCTTCACAGGTTGCGAAATTTTGTATGAAAACCTTTGTTGGTAGGCAAGCGGTTGCCTACCAGCGAAAGGTTTTCTTCGATTTTTTTAAATTCATATCTTCGAAATTTGTGAAGCGAAATCTTTTCCAAACTTCACATTGTTACTAAATTTCAAGGAGCTCTTTCCAGCTATGATAATCATATTTTACGGTCCTATGAGTTTTGAAATAACATGATAAACCCCGAAATTTGAAAATGTGCTCGTATATCTTCGCCATCATTACTCTTTTTCTTGACAAAATTCCAATATTATTATTATAATATTCCAACTGCCCATAAACCACATCCTTTTCGGTTTTCCTTAGTCACTTTTTTAAAGGCATTTATACAGGTCATACAGGGGGGGACTCCCATATAAAAGTGGTGGGGATGCTCGTCGGATATTTTGAAAATGACCCTAAAAGGCCCCTGAGTCTTGTCCAGGTGGGCGTGGCAACAACTAATTTTTAACCCAAACGGTACCAACTCTAAAGTGACAAAAGCTACAACTGTCATTCCGGCTGTCATTATCTTATCTCGGGTATCTTATTTACTGACAAACACCATAAATGGTACCAGCTTAGTCCCAGTCTTGTGGTCCTTTTAGATTTGTGACACCCTAAGAGGTACCCATGAAATCGCGGATCTGGACCCCTAAAAGGTACGACGAGCATCCCAACCACTTTATATATGGGAGTCCTCCCCTCCCCCGGGTTCCGTCCATCATTATCTAACCAGTGAAGAATGTTGATTGGCTTTACGTGATGATGTTGAATACTGAATAATGTTGAGCGAAATACAAATTATAACAATTTTGTACGATCAAGGAATCGAACCCGGGTCATCATCTGGCAAACCCATTGAGTTGATACTTACTATGCGCAAATGCGCAACCCTCCCCACCCCCCCCCCCCATCTAACCCCCCCCCCCACCTAATCAAAGTTGGTAGGCCAAAATGACCAAAATGAACTGATTGTTAAGTCTAGTGACGTATTTAGAACTACGTATAGACCCTTTTAATAAATCCCACAATGCATGATTTTCCGCGCTTGACATCAAACTTATTCTTTTGAAATAATATTATATATTATTGTTTTGAATTCCATTCATTTCCCTTCATTATTTTCAGTCTTTGTATATTTTGAATAGAATTCAAAAGAATAAGTTTGACGTCAAGCGCGGAAAGTCGTGCATTGTGGGATTTATTAAAAGGGTCTATAACCACTAGTTCCTATTAATTTATTCGAAATGCGCAACCCTCCCCCTACCTAATCAATGCGCCACCCCCTACCTAATCAATACGCAACCCCCTCTACCTAATCAATGCGCAACCCCCCTACCTAATCAATGCGCAACCCTCCCCCTACCTAATCAATGCGCAACCCTCCCCCTACCTAATCAATGCGCCACCCCCCCTACCTAATCAATACGCAACCCCCCTACCTAATCAATGCGCCACCCCCTACCTAATCAATACGTAACCCCCTCTACCTAATCAATGCGCAACCCCCCTACCTAATCAATGCGCAACCCTCCCCCTACCTAATCAATGCGCCACCCTCCTACCTAATCAATACGCAACCCCCCTACCTAATCAATACGCAACCCCCCTACCTAATCAATACGCAACCCCCCTACCTAATCAATGCGCCACCCCCTACCTAATCAATACGCAACCCCCTCTACCTAATCAATGCGCAACCCCCTACCTAATCAATGCGCAACCCTCCCCCTACCTAATCAATGCGCCACCCCCTACCTAATCAATGCGCAACCCTCCCCCTACCTAATCAATGCGCAACCCTCCCTACCTAATCAATGCGCAACCCCCCCCCCCCCAACCCCCCCCCTAATCAATGCGCAACCCTCCCCCTACCTAATCAATGTTGTTAGGCCAAAATGAACCGATTGCTAAGTCTAGTGACGTAAGTATTTAGAACTACGTATAACCACTTAATTTATTCGAAAAGCGCAACCCTCCCCCTACCTAATCAATGCGCCACCCTCCACCACCCCCTACCGAATCAATGTTGTTAGGCGATTGTTGTTAGGCGTTGTAGATTCGGTGTCTCAGCTTCTTAGAGCTCTAGTGTCTCGAGAGAATCGTCCCATTATTATTATTTATTTATTTTCGAGTTTTCTTTTCCGTCTTTCCTTTCAGTGATACGCGGGAGCTGGGGTGTGGAAATTCTGTTTTACCCGAGTAAATTGTGCAGTAATAGGCTAAAACTACTTCTGTAGACGATATTAGAAATATATGTAAGCTTTAAGGTTTCACATTTGCAAGGTTTATTTAACCTATCAAAATAGCTTTATTAAGAAGCCCGAGTTCACGCTAATAGAGCGTCTATATACATGTAGCTTCCTACATTTCACCAAGGTTTTGATAAGCCATAAAATATAGCTAAAAGAATATCAGATCAACTGACAGTGACAACCGACAGGCTTCAAAATCGCACCATTTGCAAACAACATTTCTACAACCTATTCAGTTTTCACCAATATTTCTCACTGAAGTAGTACACAGTAATATATAGTTAACATACAAGGAGCTATGAAGGGGATATGGACTCATTCCCAGTCACTTTCGCACACTTCCATAACTGTTCCCGAGTTCTGTATCCACATCGTAATCGTCAACATTCTTGTAAAATTGTTTATTTAACTAATATGTATATAATGTATAAAGTCTTCTGAAGTGAAAATAAAACTAAACTTGAACTTGTGCACGCTATTCGCAGAAGATCGTGAGATACTTCTTCCCATCAATCTACTGGACGTGAACGTAGAGTAGCAGAGTAGAGTAGCAACAAAGAACTAGTAGTATGGGGTAGAGTTTTCTTTTATTTCAATAATAAAAAATGTCTTAACTAAAGTAAATGTACACCATTTGATAGAGTTAAACTTGGCTTTAAATCTTAGTTATTTATTGTCCTTCAAGTTGTCTGTGTTGAGTTTAGAGATGTGTTTGTTGATGAATGGAGTCCACGTTCCTTGTATTGAAGGATTATCTGTGTGCCAAAACTTTCTGATCTTTTCTATTTTAAGTCCTGATTCTCCCTTTAGTCTTGCCAGCCAGGTATTGATATCTTGAGGTTGTTCATTTTTGACGTCAATAATTTTGCTGTTACCATTCACTAGCAAAAATAAGCAAACTTAATTAATGAGTTTCCAAGTTAAAATCCCCAAATACAGTATTATTATTATTATTATTATGTTATTATTATTCTGTATATCAGACAATGATGGAATACAGTCTCCTGTCTCGAGTTGTTTAGCGCTATATAAATAAATTATTATTATTATTATTATTGTTATTGTTTAGACAACATTGTATTCCTTGACAAAAGAGGCATTTCCTGTGAAATTTTTTTTGGCTTTCTCGTCAGTATCTGTGAACAATTTACACCGACTCAAGACTGGCTGCATAAAGTCCACTGTTGTCTGATCATACAGTGGTATCACATAGATCTATTATTTATCAATTATGTACATACACCTGTTTTCAAAAACGTTGTCCATTTACAAAATACAAAATAGTAAAGAGTAGAAAGGAATTAACTAGAGAAACAATGAGCCAGAGTTCAGCTTGAGTGCATTTCTTTTGTCTCTAATTAATTCCTTTCTACTATTTACTATTTTGTATTTTGTAAATGGACAACGTTTTTGAAAACAGGTGTATGTAACTCCTAATAGTTGTTAACTGTTTCTATGTTGTGTATATGTACATGTGATGTGCTCTAAGCACTTTACAGTGCAGCAATAGGAATATTCAGGGCAGTGTTTAAAGTACATGTAACCATCTTATTTTCACAACCCTGCACATTTGATTTAAACTGTATAATCACTGACTCTATTATCATGATCAATAACACTTATCAGAGCAGGTGTGCACAGGCTGTTCAAAGTGGCACAACTGTCATAGATGATTGTATTGTTCTGACAGCACAATCACAGGCATGCTACAACTGCATGCATCCATGATTGTAGCTGCATAACTTGTAACTCGTAGCCTGCTGCTAATTATCTGGGCCCGGTTGCACGAAAGGTGAATAGCGCTATCCACTGGATAAGTCCTATCCAACGGATAAAATTTATTATATAACTGCATCAGTTTTATCCGCTGGATAAGACTTATCCGATGGATAGTGCTATTCACCTTTCGTGCAACCGGGGCCTGATACTATTGACGGAATGCAAAAATGATTGCCAATTTAAATAACACTAAATATGTTTTTTGACTGACTAGCCTTGTACCCTGCGAGCAGAGGTTTTATTCTACTCGCCGTCGCTTCCTTGGGCGATGCTGCACAAAAAAGATCTTGCATGGACACAAGGTTTATAGTTAGTCAAAATATTTTGCATTCGGTCTATATGGAGAAAATTGAATTCTAGAGATGCGAGGGATGGCATGCATGCACAACACATTTATTTATTACAGTTTTCTCCAATGAAATAATATAAGTTAAATATACAATAAATATACATATATTAAAAGCTGATACATACATATACAGTGTAGTTTTATGCATACATATACACAATTTTTGTTAAAACGTAAACAACATTCACTTACAATAATTTGCCACGATTCTTGGATGTTTTCCATTTCTTTCTCGGACATAAATAGCAACCTGGGGATTTTGTCTCGAAAATTCGACCAAACTTTTGTCGACATATTCTCTGTAAAAAGACATAATTTTTGGCTGAACTTCTGTTTAAATTTAACACTTATTCAAAACGATTGTTCTTACCTTAAGCCTCTGCTACTTCCACCAGCTCTACAGTAATTTAACGTTAGTCTTTGCAACTGGCAAACGTATCTGCCAAAAGCGTTTGGATTCACACGAGCCGCCATCTTTATTTTCTCACGTGTGACTTAGCTAGAGGGTTCGGAGTTCCTGTGGTCGAACAACACAGGTATCCCAACCAAGAGGCTGTCGCAAAGTACGGTTTCATAAACTAACCATATTATAACTGAACTATTTGTGGTCTTTGAACATAAATGATATTATACACATGCAGGCTCCTGACATATGCTAATACATATAATATACTCGTTATTTTTCTCTCAATTTAAGAAATTACAATGCTATCCTAGCCCATCACCACACAGTGTTTCAACGAAGCCAAAAATCAAAAAAATTTTAAAAATTATTATTAAAAATGAAAATTCCATAAATCGATAGATAGAATTACTGCGATTCTCAGTATTATGCGAACTCAGACATTCAAACAGTCGACTGGAACTTGGTTTTTCGCTGCCGTCAATCAACATAAAAAATCAGTAAACTTAAAAATATAAATCAGAAGACCCACCAAATGGAAACCAAATATGATTTTGAGCTAACTTATGGATCATTTGGTCGAAGAATGTACTTAGTTTTGAATTTATTTGAGTTTTGAATTTGATTGACGGTAGCTAGCGAAAAACCAGTTCCAGCCGACTGTTTGAATGTCTGAGTTCGCATAATACTGAGAACCGCAGTAAAACGTTATAAAACGAAGTCTCGCCCGGAGAAATGTAACGACGCACTTTGTAAAGTAAAACCGATAATACATCTCAGAATTACTTTTTTTAACTGAGTTATCAAACTGAAGATATAATTTTACAAATCGATACAAACAATTCAAACTTGGTAAGCAGTGTAAAAGTATATAACAAGTGCTCTTACCAACGTTGTAGAAGTTTTAAATCCCATAGTTTTACAGCTGTGTCCAAAAACTTGTCCAAAGTGGTTTTGCCAGGTTCCGTCGTCAGTCGACCTTGTTATAGAACTATTAGTGAGAAGAGCTTGCATTTATATACACCGCAAAGCAAGTCAATTACTACTAATTGACTTATCCTGAGGCTAAAATCCTCCAATATGACCTTATTATAGAACTATTAGTGAGAAGAGCTTGTTATATACACCGCAAAGCAAGTCAATTACTACTAATTGACTTATCCTGAGGCTAAAATCCTCCAATATGACCTTATTATAGAACTATGAGAAGAGCTTGTATATATATATACACTGCCAAGCAAGTCAATTACTACCTGAATTGACTTATTCTGAGCAAATATCCCTGGGGAAATAAAACTTCGAGAGGACAAATTGAGCCATTGAGCAATTTAGGGGGGACTCCCATGTGAAAGGGGCGGGGATGAATTAAACCCCTAAAGGAGACCATTCTGGGCGTGGCTCAATTAGCTTTATTTATACCATTCTGCACCAGAAATATTACATATTTCCTGCCTGATCGGTCTAAACCACCAAGATTCAAGAACACAATATATATATAGGTCAAATCAATTGTAGTGGATTCATCTGCATGAAATTAATTTATATTTAATGAACCAACGTCAGTACAGTCACAGGACATAAGTATTCGTCAGTTTCGAAAATCGTGCCCGCGAAATTTACAGACGCGTTCGCCAAGTCAGCGCGGGAAAACATGCAATATTTCAACGCGGCCGCCCCGTTTAGGCGGGAAAAATTGATGAATGTAAATGTAAGCAAAAAGTAACAGCTCACCAAATTCGCGAAAACCATTTTTAATATGGTCTAAATTTAGTGAAATACAAGCCGTTTTATTAGCACCACTCAATTCGTTTTTTTTTTTACGATTGAACGTCTTTTCAAAACTGACGAATACTTATGTCCTGCATGTGACTACGTCGTTTTTATTTCTTCGCGAGCAACCCTAAAATGATAAATGATACCTTGATGGCTATAAATATTGATGTTCTGTCGTGAACACCCTAAGTGATACCAAAAACCGTAATTTACACCCCTAAAAGAGAAGACGATCATCCCCGCTCCTTTCACATGGGAGTCCCCCCAGGCAATTTAGCTACTTTTTTACATTCCAAAAGGCAAAGACAACAAAACACATCTTAGAATTAAGGCAGTAAAGACATGTTTCGACAACACTGAGTAAAATTCTATGTGCAATTTTTAACCGCCTCTCACCCGCTACCTTACAGGAGTCAGTAAACTGATCTAATAAGATTACCAATAAGTAAAGATATGGATTAATATATCACTGGAGTGCATGCATGAAGTGTATTTCATATGTCCAATTCCTGACGCTACCGGCCATAGTTTTCCTCTGATGAACAAGTCTCAGTATTCGGTTCGGATTTGCTAAATGCTTGCATGGCCATTTTGAACTAGTGGACATCTGCATGAGCTTTCCTTCACTTCACAGGACGTCAGAGAACATTCCGTGGTAATCCATTGTTCCTTTCTAATCCCGTCCAAGAGCCACATGATGTCCCACAATTCCTTTGCTCGAGGAATCTCACTAATATCGGACATGATCCGCTGCGATCGCCCAAAACCATGTTCAGCGAATCGCAGCGATCGTACAGAAACCAGTCCTGGGTGCGGCCTGAAAGGCCCATTAGCGCTAACCCAGGATTAAATCTTAAGAAAACCATTCATTTTAAACCTGGATTAAGACTAGTCGGGCTTTCATGGACCGGGCACAGGCTTTAGTTCTCCATGGAGTTTTCCTTGCCGGATACCGCATTAAGTTCATTGACAAATTGAAGTTCTTTATTTAGCACTTATTTAGTTACAGTATATGTGTAGTTTTAATCAAAAGCTAAAAAATAATAAGCTAAAGTTAGGAATTGTATATTTGTATATGACTAGTGCGTAGTGGTCAAAGCCGGTAGCAAAGGCTTTCCAGTTGACCATTGACTACATCTTCAAGACGTCAGGATGAGTCAATCACTCAGGATGGCTGGGGAAGGAAATTCTCGATCTACCAAAGTTTCACAATATCCAATTAATTGATTTTTATCAAAAAGGCATACAAATATTTGGAAAATAGTTTTAATATAATGATAAGTTCCTCCACGTACGAGAATCATTTCACACGAAAACCATTCATTTTAAACCTGGATTAAGACTAGTCGGGCTTTCATGGACCGGGCACAGGCTTTAGTTCTCCATGGAGTTTTCCTTGCCGGATACCGCATTAAGTTCATTGACAAATTGAAGTTCTTTATTTAGCACTTATTTAGTTACAGTATATGTGTAGTTTTATAATCAAAAGCTAAAAAATAATAAGCTAAAGTTAGGAATTGTATATTTGTATATGACTAGTGCGTAGTGGTCAAAGCCGGTAGCAAAGGCTTTCCAGTTGACCATTGACTACATCTTCAAGACGTCAGGATGAGTCAATCACTCAGGATGGCTGGGGAAGGAAATTCTCGATCTACCAAGACAGTTTCACAATATCCAATTAATTGATTTTTATCAAAAAGGCATACAAATATTTGGAAAATAGTTTTAATATAATGATAAGTTCCTCCACGTACGAGAATCATTTCACACGAATCATTAATTACAGACTTCCAAACAACCCTATCACTGTTAGTAAATTGTTGTACTATACGTTCACTAGTGACGTAATTTTTGCATTCCGTCAATAGTATCAGGCCCGTTTTGTATGTACGTTTGTTTCTCAATACAGCAGACTTTTATTAAAATAGTGGAAAACACAATAAAAGATTTCAAAGCAAAACTAAAATCCTGAATTTGAGTTGTCGTCAATGTGAACGCGAGGAGAATGGGGACGAGCAAGTCCGGAGGTTTTCAAAGTCTAAATAAAATCGACAATACACAACATAAACGTCTTGCACTTTGCTAAATTGAAAACTTCCGATTTGCGTGATGAAACATGATACTGTACCAAGTTTAAAGAAAAAATGCATGCAGTATCCCTATATATCCTATATAATAACACTTGTACACGTGTTTGAGGTAATTCGAAAAAAAAATCATCTAAGTTTTTGTTGGAAAATAAAAGCATTCAGTTCTCTTAAAGTTGAGTCAGTTTCAAAATCGATTGTAACTCAAAAACGGTTGTCGAATTATGACATTTACGAATACCTGATTATCAAGATAAAAAATCAGCTCCGAAATCGGTTAAAGTTTTGCTGCTCAAAAACAACGATTTAAAGTGAGACCCGTCGTCCAAATGAATAGGCGCGGGCCACCTTTAAATCAAATGTTCAGGGTTGTGAAACTGAAATAAGACGGTTACTTTACACACTGCCCTGAATATTCCTAATGCTACACTGCGTGAGTGATTAGAGCACATCACATGTCTACACAACATAGAAACAGCCGTTAAAATAAGATGAAAAAAAAACTACTTCAGGTTTTAGCCAACAGAAATATTAGCCGAGCTGACAACTCAGTCAGATGAACGTAATTCTTTTCACTGAGTTCTTTTCAGCGCTGAAAAATAAGTTGATTATTTCATTGTTTCAAACAAATTATTTTTCAGGTAATAATAATTTTTGGATACTCGAGTCTCTTGTAATTGCGAGACAGGTACAACTATGGCCTGTGCTTCAGTAATGGCATTTTGCCAGGCCTCTCGAAGTTTTATTTCCCCAGGGCCACTTTACCTCGGGAGATACCAGTGTTCTTGTCCGTACTGACATCGTTAGATCATACTTGTAGACCATGGAAAAACTGGAATTCCAACGAGTAAAAAAATGAAATATTCATATTAAAATAGATATAGAGGTCCTCCAGCAACATATTCGAAAACACTTCACCAAGTTTCAGCGTGTTTTTTACATATTAAGGTTTGGAGAACTTTGGTAGGTGACTTAGCCACTTCAAGCCTCTTCCGATTCGAACCCCAATGACTCGTGTGTACTCGTGTACTCGTATGTTACTCGTGTGTACTCGTGTACTCGTATGCTACTCGTATGTACTCCTGACGACTTCGCCTCTCACCGGAAGAGATGGTAATAGACGCCATCTTTGTCCACATGTCTGGTAACCCTAGCAAAATGACGGCCCCCAAGCCGTTAAAACTGCTTACCCTAAAAAATACTTCGTAGCATGAACAAAAACCGACAAAAATAACGAGTAACTGTATTAATTACCGTTTATTGTTTAACATCAAACAATTAAGGTTTGAGGATACATCGTCATCTTTACAATTAACCGACACGAATCAGTATGTAGGGCCGGTCAATTCAATAAAACATTTACGTTTCTATCGTTTTTAAGCATTCTGTCCCCTAAATTGAAATACCAGTTTTCAGGAAAGAACCAGGACTTCGCTTTGACATCGATATTGCATTGGCAATAGTTAATTGAAAATCGTTATCTTGGGCCATTTTTGCGCATTTTTCATGGGCATTGAAAATCGTCATCATGGGTCATTTTTGCGCATTTCCATGGGCTATAGTCATTTACAAACCGACAATTTGCTCCATTTTTGCGCATTTTGCATGGGCTATAGTCAATTGAAAATCGTAATTTTGGGCCATTTTAGCGCATTTTGCATGGGCTATAGTCAATTGAAAATCGTCATTTTGGGCCATTTTAGCGCATTTTGCATGGCTATTAGTCCATTAAAAATCGTCATTTTGGACCATTTTTGCGCATTTTGCATGGGCGCGCAACAGCCCATTAAAAATCGTCATTTTGGGCCATTATTGCGCATTTTGCATGGGCTATATATATAGTCCATTGAAAAAATTCATTTTGTGCCATTTTTGTTGGGCTATATAGTCCAAATACAGTCCATTGAAAATCGTCATTTTGGGCCAATTTTTGCGCATTTTGCATGGGCTATTAGTCCATTAAAAATCGTCATTTTGGGCCATTTTTGCGCATTTTGCATGGGCAACAGCCCATTAAAAATCGTCATTTTGGGCCATTATTGCGCATTTTGCATGGGCTATATATATAGTCCATTGAAAAAATTGATTTTGGACCATTTTTGCGCGTCTTGCACGGGCTATATATAGTCCATTTGAAAATCGTCATTTTCCTATTTCTATCGAATAAACGAACTTTTGATTTAAAATTAAACTTTACCGCAAATAAAAAAATATATATTTGATCAAAATTATGATTTAAAAGTAAACTTAATTTACCGAAACAATAACAAAAACAAAAAAAACAAAATTCAAAACTTAACTTTGCTGAAAAAACGCCCAGAAATTAAAAGAAAAAGAAAAATTAAAAATAAATTCTTATCGAAAATAAAACAGAAATTCAATGAAAAATCAAATTAATTCAGGAGCCCATTACTAGGAGCCTTCCTCTAGTAATAGGTTCATACGACATCATTTGCACAAATTGTGCTATTTTTAGATATGCAAATTTCCGAAGAATTTCAAATTGAAAAATAAAATGGCGGCCAAACGGAAGACGCGCGAACTTGATCCAAAATATTGATATTCTTAATCCATGGAAGTCCAAGTCGATTTTTCCCTTGCACAAGAACGAGACGAACTGTGTACAATGAATGTATCACATGTATCAATAAACTGACATACTGCCAGAGCGCTTAGTGGCGACTTTTAGTTTGGCGACTCACGATGTCGCGAAATTCTTCTACGTTCTTATACCTATCTTGTTTTATCAACTTTCTTCTGTTGGTTTTTGATTTATGATTTAGTCTACGTGCCGCAAGAATGAAGCGTTTTCTCACAGTGATTTCGACTCTGATGAAGCAAAATCCATCACCTTCATCATCACTGATATAGTTTTGGATAGCGACGCCAACATAACCAACTAACCACACAAATGTGCACTTTGCTAAAGACCTTCATCGCCGAAAGATTGTCGAAAAACAACTGAAACTTTCATCCGACGAACCGTGCCTTAAAGAGCGGCAAATAACACTAAAACAAGAGGGTTATCACTGAGTGTATGCGAAGTTCTTTCGCCAAAGGCGTACGTCTTCAGTTCAAAGAAGGCAAGAAAGCCGGCACTCCAAGAACAGCCGCTGAATAAAAATGCGATAAAATCTTCATCCAGGCCACAGAAAAAGAAGCTCCCCTGTACCTCACTTCGCTGTTTTAGAAGGAACTTTGTGTCAATGTCGAGAATTTTCGACAGAATCCCATAGCTCATATGAAACTCGCGCGCTGATTGGATGAGAAGCAAACCGGATGAGAGGGAATTCAGCGTGGAATTCAACACTTTGAAAAGCTGAATTCAACGATATATAGGGATCCCGCGCTGAATTTTGTATTCAAGTTCGATTTTCGTCTTTGTTTCTCACCAAGAGAACAAATAAACATTGAGATTGCTTACAAAAGGAACAAACAAAAACATTTACAGACAGAAATAATGAATTTTTGTTTTGCAAATGAGATTAAAATCAAGACATTTGAAAAGCTGAATTCAATGAAAAAACAGGAAGCCCGCACTTTTGATGTTGTTGGCTTTTCGCAAAACAACAACATTGAAAACAAAACAATCGTAATACGTATACCTTGCAAGCTTAAATTAATACTCTTCTGAATGAATGATACTCCAGATCGATGCACTGATAATTATTGAAATTTCTCAGCGAGATAAGAATTTATTTATTTACAAAACTTTCACCTATAAGTTTGAGAAAGAGACCACGAAGTACAAGTCATAAATGGCAGTCACTGCCGTAACGGCGTAAGCTTAAATCAACTGAACCGGCTCCAGCAACAACTACAATCTAATAGAAGCCAATAGATAAACAACAACAATAGTCGAATTTAATATAGCAAAATCTGTACCTGTAATATGGCCAAAATCATACAAAACTGCAAATTATCCAGTTGGCTTTGCTTGTCGCTCGGCTGCCGGCTTTGACTTGCATGTTCAGTTGTTGTAGTTGTACATGTAATGGATGTAGCTTCACAATTACTGAATCAGAGTGATCACCTCTGGATCTGCAGGGGCGGATCCAGGTTTTTATCAAACAGGGGGTTGTGTTATGTGAGCGGAGAAGCCGCGAACTACTAGGGGGTGTGGGGGCATGCCCTCCCAGAAAATTTTGAAATCTACAAGCTCTGAAATGCAATTTTTAGAGATCTGGAGTTGTTTTATTAACACAACAAAACTCAATTTTCAGTAAAATTTTGAGTTTATTGGACATCCAACAAAGATGCTTGGAAGTCTTCTTGGGTGAGCTTGTATGAAGGCTTCACATATTCGTCGATTGAAATCCTCTCAGAATAGTGCATGGCTATTACTGCGTGGCTATTACTGCATGGCTATTACTGCTCATCAGACATGGTAGACCTGGAGTAGGTCTTGAGCCTCTTCATCAGAGAGAAGGATCGCTCAGCTTCTGCACTAGTTATAATGAGCTTCGCCGAGAAGTCTCCTATCAGATTCAATCAAGTGACATGCAGTATACACCATGTATTCTGCTTTGTTTTATTATTATTAGATTCAACCACTATTATTCTACTTATACAATACACTTACCTGCTTTTACGGAAAAGAAATCTAATTTTTTTTGCATCTTATCTTAAATTGGTGAGTCCATCAAAACATACACATAACCATTTCTCTTGATATAACTAAGTACTCTTATCTTCGAGTGGTTGGTACTCAGTCCCCTGTCTTTTATTCGAAGGAATGGAACGCCTGTCACATAAACTGAACTTTTGACGCTAAAAACGGCAGGTTCTTTCTGTTATCAGTCAAGCCGGCCTCGAAGTAAAACGGTCGTGTAAACAGTATGAATGAATTATATTAATTATATTATTCTTACGAGGGAGAGAGCTGAAAGTGTAAGAGAGACCTACGGACAGACATACTTATACAAGCGGTATTAAAAAATATCCATAGGGGGGGTTGCAACCCCCAGAAACCTCCCCCTGGATCCGCCCCTGAGTAGTGTTAATGCACGGTACGTGTCTGTGTGACCCCATAGTAGTGTTAATGCAAGGGACGCGTCTGTGTGATCTCATAGTAGTGATAATACACGGGACGTGTCTCTGATCCCATAGTAGTGTTAATGCACGGGACGTGTCTGTGTGATCCCATAGTAGCGTTAATGCACGGGACGTGTCTGTGTGATCCCATAGTAGTGTTAATGCACGGGACGTGTCTGTGTGATCCCATAGTAGTGTTAATGCACGGGACGTGTCTGTGTGATCCCATAGTAGTGTTAATGCACGGGACGTGTCTCTTATCCCATAGTAGTGTTAAAGCACGGGACGTGTCTCTTATCCCATAGTAGTGTTAAATGCACGGGACGTGTCTGTGTGATCCCATAGTAGTGTTAATGCACGGGACGCGTCTGTGTGATCCCATAGTAGTGTTAATGCACGGGACGTGTCTCTTATCCCATAGTAGTGTTAATGCACGGGACGTGTCTCTTATCCCATAGTAGTGTTAATGCACGGGACGTGTCTGTGTGATCCCATAGTAGTGTTAATGCACGGGACGTGTCTTTGTGACCCCATAGTAGTGTTAATGCACGGGACGCGTCTATGTCACCCCATAGTAGTGTTAATGCACGGGACGTGTCTGTGTGATCCCATAGTACTAGTGTTAATGCACGGGACGTGTCTGTGTGATCCCATAGTAGTGTTAATGCACGGGACGTGTCTGTGTGATCCCATAGTAGTGTTAATACACGGGACGTGTCTGTGTGATCCCATAGTAGTGTTAATGCACGGGACGTGTCTGTGTGATCCCATAGTAGTGTTAATGCACGGTACGTGTCTGTGTGACCCCATAGTAGTGTTAATGTACGGTACGTGTCTATGTGACCCCATAGTAGTGTTAATGCACGGGACGCGTCTATGTCACCCCATAGTAGTGTTAATGCACGGGACGTGTCTGTGTGATCCCATAGTAGTGTTAATGCACGGGACGTGTCTGTGTGATCCCATAGTAGTGTTAATGCACGGGACGTGTCTGTGTGATCCCATAGTAGTGTTAATGCACGGGACGTGTCTGTGTGATCCCATAGTAGTGTTAATGCACGGGACGTGTCTGTGTGATCCCATAGTAGTGTTAATGCACGGGACGTTTCTGTGTGATCCCATAGTAGTGTTAATGCACGGTACGTGTCTGTGTGACCCCATAGTAGTGTTAATGCACGGTACGTGTCTGTGTGATCCCTTAGTAGTGTTAATGCACGGGACGTGTCTGTGTGATCCCATAGTAGTGTTGAATTAAATGCACGGGACGTGTCTGTGTGATCCCATAGTAGTGTTAATGCACGGGACGTGTCTGTGTGATCCCATAGTAGTGTTAATGTACGGGACGCGGCTGTGTGATCTCATAGTAGTGTTAATGCACGGGACGTGTCTGTGTGATCCCATAGTAGCGTTAATGCACGGGACGTGTCTGTGTGATCCCATAGTAGTGTTAATGCACGGTACGTATCTGTGTGATCCCATAGTAGTGTTAATGTACGGGACGTGTCTCTGATCTCATAGTAGTGTTAATGCACGGGACGTGTCTGTGTGATCCCTTAGTAGTGTTAATGCACGGTACGTGTCTGTGTGACCCCATAGTAGTGATAATGCACGGTACGTGTCTGTGTGATCCCATAGTAGTGTTAATGCACGGGACGTGTCTGTGTGATCCCATAGTAGTGTTAATGCACGGGACGCGTCTGTGTGATCCCATAGTAGTGTTAATCCACGGTACGTGTCTGTGTGATCCCATAGTAGTGTTAATGCACGGGACGTGTCTGTGTGATCCCATAGTAGTGTTAATGCACCAGACATGTCTATGTGATCCCATAGTAGTGTTAATGCACGGGACGTGTCTGTGTGACCCCATAGTAGAGTTAATGTACGGGACGTGTCTGTGTGATCCCATAGTAGTGTTGAATTAAATGCACGGGACGTGTCTGTGTGATCCCATAGTAGTGGTAATGCACGGTACGTGTCTGTGTGACCCCATAGTAGTGTTAATGCACGGTACGTGTCTGTGTGACCCCATAGTAGTGTTAATGCACGGGACGCGTCTGTGTGATCCCATAGTAGTGTTAATCCACGGTACGTGTCTGTGTGACCCCATAGTAGTGTTAATGTACGGTACGTGTCTGTGTGATCCCATAGTAGTGTTAATGCACGGGACGCGTCTGTGTGACCCCATAGTAGTGTTAATGTACGGGACGTGTCTGTGTGATCCCATAGTAGTGTTAATGCACGGGACGTGTCTGTGTGATCCCATAGTAGTGTTAATGCACGGGACGTGTCTGTGTGATCCCATAGTAGTGTTAATGCACGGGACGTGTCTGTGTGATCCCATAGTAGTGTTAATGCACGGTACGTGTCTGTGTGACCCCATAGTAGTGTTAATGCACGGGACGTGTCTGTGTGATCCCATAGTAGTGTTAATGTACGGTACGTGTCTGTGTGATCCCATAGTAGTGTTAATGCACGGTACGTGTCTGTGTGATCCCATAGTAGTGTTAATGTACGGTACGTGTCTGTGTGATCCCATATAGTAGTGGTAATGCACGGTACGTGTCTGTGTGACCCCATAGTAGTGTTAATGTACGGTACGTGTCTGTGTGATCCCATAGTAGTGTTAATGTACGGTACGTGTCTGTGTGATCCCATAGTAGTGTTAATGTACGGTACGTGTCTGTGTGATCCCATAGTAGTGTTAATGCACGGGACGTGTCTGTGTGATCCCATAGTAGTGTTAATGCACGGGACGTGTCTGTGTGATCCCATAGTAGTGTTAATGTACGGTACGTGTCTGTGTGATCCCATAGTAGTGTTAATGTACGGTACGTGTCTGTGTGATCCCATAGTAGTGTTAATGCACGGGACGTGTCTGTGTGATCCCATAGTAGTGTTGAATTAAATGCACGGGATGTGTCTGTGTGATCCCATATAGTAGTGGTAATGCACGGTACGTGTCTGTGTGACCCCATAGTAGTGTTAATGCACGGTACGTGTCTGTGTGACCCCATAGTAGTGTTAATGCACGGGACGTGTCTGTGTGATCCCATAGTAGTGTTAATGCACGGGACGTGTCTGTGTGATCCCATAGTAGTGTTGATTAAATGCACGGGACGTGTCTGTGTGACCCCATAGTAGTGTTAATGCACGGTACGTGTCTGTGTGATCCCATAGTAGTGTTAATGCACGGGACGTGTCTGTGTGATCCCATAGTAGTGTTAATGCACGGGACGTGTCTGTGTGATCCCATAGTAGTGTTAATGCACGGGACGTGTCTGTGTGATCCCATAGTAGTGTTGAATTAAATGCACGGGACGTGTCTGTGTGATCCCATAGTAGTGGTAATGCACGGTACGTGTCTGTGTGACCCCATAGTAGTGTTAATGCACGGTACGTGTCTGTGTGATCTCATAGTAGTGTTAATGCACGGGACGTGTCTGTGTGATCCCATAGTAGTGTTAATGTACGGGACGCGGCTGTGTGATCTCATAGTAGTGTTAATGCACGGGACGTGTCTGTGTGATCCCATAGTAGTGTTAATGCACGGGACGTGTCTGTGTGATCCCATAGTAGTGTTAATGTACGGGACGCGGCTGTGTGATCTCATAGTAGTGTTAATGCACGGGACGTGTCTGTGTGATCCCATAGTAGCGTTAATGCACGGGACGTGTCTGTGTGATCCCATAGTAGTGTTAATGCACGGGACGTATCTGTGTGATCCCATAGTAGTGTTAATGCACGGGACGTGTCTCTGTGATCTCATAGTAGTGATAATGCACGGGACGTGTCTGTGTGATCCCATAGTAGTGTTAATGCACGGGACGTGTCTGTGTGATCCCATAGTAGTGTTAATGCACGGGACGCGTCTGTGTGATCCCATAGTAGTGTTAATGCACGGTACGTGTCTGTGTGATCCCATAGTAGTGTTAATGCACGGGACGTGTCTGTGTGATCCCATAGTAGTGTTAATGCACCAGACATGTCTATGTGATCCCATAGTAGTGTTAATGCACGGGACGTGTCTGTGTGACCCCATAGTAGAGTTAATGTACGGGACGTGTCTGTGTGATCCCATAGTAGTGTTAATGCACGGGACGTGTCTGTGTGATCCCATAGTAGTGTTGAATTAAATGCACGGGACGTGTCTGTGTGATCCCATAGTAGTGGTAATGCACGGTACGTGTCTGTGTGACCCCATAGTAGTGTTAATGCACGGTACGTGTCTGTGTGACCCCATAGTAGTGTTAATGCACGGAACGTGTCTGTGTGATCCCATAGTAGTGTTAATGCACGGGACGTGTCTGTGTGATCCCATAGTAGTGTTAATGCACGGGACGTGTCTGTGTGATCCCTTAGTAGTGTTAATGCACGGGACGTGTCTGTGTGACCCCATAGTAGTGTTAATGCACGGTACGTGTCTGTGTGACCCCATAGTAGTGTTAATGCACGGTACGTGTCTGTGTGATCCCATAGTAGTGTTAATGTACGGTACGTGTCTGTGTGATCCCATAGTAGTGTTAATGCACGGTACGTGTCTGTGTGACCCCATAGTAGTGTTAATGCACGGTACGTGTCTGTGTGATCCCATAGTAGTGTTAATGCACGGGACGTGTCTGTGTGATCCCATAGTAGTGTTAATGCACGGGACGTGTCTGTGTGATCCCATAGTAGTGTTGAATTAAATGCACGGGACGTGTCTGTGTGACCCCATAGTAGAGTTAATGTACGGTACGTGTCTGTGTGATCACTTAGTAGTGTTAATGCACGGGACGTGTCTGTGTGATCCCATAGTAGTGTTGAATTAAATGCACGGGACGTGTCTGTGTGATCCCATAGTAGTGGTAATGCACGGTACGTGTCTGTGTGACCCCATAGTAGTGTTAATGCACGGTACGTGTCTGTGTGATCTCATAGTAGTGTTAATGCACGGGACGTGTCTGTGTGATCCCATAGTAGTGTTAATGTACGGGACGCGGCTGTGTGATCTCATAGTAGTGTTAATGCACGGGTCGTGTCTGTGTGATCCCATAGTAGTGTTAATGCACGGGACGTGTCTGTGTGATCCCATAGTAGTGTTAATGTACGGGACGCGGCTGTGTGATCTCATAGTAGTGTTAATGCACGGGACGTGTCTGTGTGATCCCATAGTAGCGTTAATGCACGGGACGTGTCTGTGTGATCCCATAGTAGTGTTAATGCACGGGACGTATCTGTGTGATCCCATAGTAGTGTTAATGCACGGGACGTGTCTCTGATCTCATAGTAGTGTTAATGCACGGGACGTGTCTGTGTGATCCCTTAGTAGTGTTAATGCACGGTACGTGTCTGTGTGACCCCATAGTAGTGATAATGCACGGTACGTGTCTGTGTGATCCCATAGTAGTGTTAATGCACGGGACGTGTCTGTGTGATCCCATAGTAGTGTTAATGCACGGGACGCGTCTGTGTGATCCCATAGTAGTGTTAATGCACGGTACGTGTCTGTGTGATCCCATAGTAGTGTTAATGCACGGGACGTGTCTGTGTGATCCCATAGTAGTGTTAATGCACCAGACATGTCTATGTGATCCCATAGTAGTGTTAATGCACGGGACGTGTCTGTGTGACCCCATAGTAGAGTTAATGTACTGTACGTGTCTGTGTTATCCCTAGTAGTGTTAATGCACGGGACGTGTCTGTGTGATCCCATAGTAGTGTTGAATTAAATGCACGGGACGTGTCTGTGTGATCCCATAGTAGTGTTAATGCACGGTACGTGTCTGTGTGACCCCATAGTAGTGTTAATGCACGGTACGTGTCTGTGTGACCCCATAGTAGTGTTAATGTACGGTACGTGTCTGTGTGATCCTATAGTAGTGTTAATGCACGGGACGTGTCTGTGTGATCCCATAGTAGTGTTGAATTAAATGCACGGGACGTGTCTGTGTGACCCCATAGTAGTGTTAATGCACGGGACGTGTCTGTGTGATCCCGTAGTAGTGTTAATGCACGGGACGTGTCTGTGTGATCCCATAGTAGTGTTAATGCACGGGACGCGTCTATGTGACCCCATAGTAGTGTTAATGCACGGGACGTGTCTGTGTGATCCCATAGTAGTGTTAATGCACGGGACGTGTCTGTGTGATCCCATAGTAGTGTTAATGCACGGGACGTGTCTGTGTGATCCCATAGTAGTGTTAATGTACGGGACGCGGCTGTGTGATCTCATAGTAGTGTTAATGCACGGGACGTGTCTGTGTGATCCCATAGTAGCGTTAATGCACGGGACGTGTCTGTGTGATCCCATAGTAGTGTTAATGCACGGTACGTATCTGTGTGATCCCATAGTAGTGTTAATGCACGGGACGTGTCTGTGATCTCATAGTAGTGTTAATGCACGGGACGTGTCTGTGTGATCCCATAGTAGTGTTAATGCACGGTACGTGTCTGTGTGACCCCATAGTAGTGATAATGCACGGTACGTGTCTGTGTGATCCCATAGTAGTGTTAATGCACGGGACGTGTCTGTGTGATCCCATAGTAGTGTTAATGCACGGGACGTGTCTGTGTGATCCCATAGTAGTGTTAATCCACGGTACGTGTCTGTGTGATCCCATAGTAGTGTTAATGCACGGGACGTGTCTGTGTGATCCCATAGTAGTGTTAATGCACCAGACATGTCTATGTGATCCCATAGTAGTGTTAATGCACGGGACGTGTCTGTGTGACCCCATAGTAGAGTTAATGTACGGGACGTGTCTGTGTGATCCCTTAGTAGTGTTAATGCACGGGACGTGTCTGTGTGATCCCATAGTAGTGTTGAATTAAATGCACGGGACGTGTCTGTGTGATCCCATAGTAGTGGTAATGCACGGTACGTGTCTGTGTGACCCCATAGTAGTGTTAATGCACGGTACGTGTCTGTGTGACCCCATAGTAGTGTTAATGTACGGTACGTGTCTGTGTGATCCCATAGTAGTGTTAATGCACGGGACGTGTCTGTGTGATCCCATAGTAGTGTTAATGCACGGGACGTGTCTGTGTGATCCCATAGTAGTGTTGTTAATGCACGGGACGTGTGTCTGTGTGACCCCATAGTAGAGTTAATGTACGGTACGTGTCTGTGTGATCCCATAGTAGTGTTAATGCACGGGACGTGTCTGTGTGATCCCATAGTAGTGTTAATGCACGGGACGTGTCTGTGTGATCCCATAGTAGTGGTAATGCACGGTACGTGTCTGTGTGACCCCATAGTAGTGTTAATGCACGGTACGTGTCTGTGTGATCCTATAGTAGTGTTAATGCACGGGACGTGTCTGTGTGACCCCATAGTAGTGTTAATGCACGGTACGTGTCTGTGTGACCCCATAGTAGTGTTAATCCACGGGTACGTGTCTGTGTGACCCCATAGTAGTGTTAATGCACGGGACGTGTCTGTGTGATCCCATAGTAGTGTTAATGCACGGTACGTGTCTGTGTGATCCCATAGTAGTGTTAATGCACGGGACGTGTCTGTGTGATCCCATAGTAGTGTTAATGCACGGGACGTGTCTGTGTGATCCCATAGTAGTGTTAATGCACGGGACGTGTCTGTGTGATCCCATAGTAGTGTTAATGCACGGGACGTGTCTGTGTGATCCCATAGTAGTGTTAATGCACGGTACGTGTCTGTGTGATCCCCATAGTAGTGTTAATGCACGGTACGTGTCTGTGTGATCCCATAGTAGTGTTAATGCACGGGACGTGTCTGTGTGATCCCATAGTAGTGTTAATGCACGGGACGTGTCTGTGTGATCCCATAGTAGTGTTAATGCACGGGACGTGTCTGTGTGATCCCATAGTAGTGTTAATGCACGGGACGTGTCTGTGTGATCCCATAGTAGTGTTAATGCACGGGACGTGTCTGTGTGATCCCATAGTAGTGTTAATGCACGGGACGTGTCTGTGTGATCCCATAGTAGTGTTAATGCACGGGACGTGTCTGTGTGATCCCATAGTAGTGTTAATGCACGGGAACGTGTCTGTGTGATCCCATAGTAGTGAATTAATGCACGGGACGTGTCTGTGTGATCCCATAGTAGTGTTAATGCACGGTACGTGTCTGTGTGATCCCATAGTAGTGTTAATGCACGGGACGTGTCTGTGTGATCCCATAGTAGTGTTAATGCACGGGACGTGTCTGTGTGATCCCATAGTAGTGTTAATGCACGGGACGTGTCTGTGTGATCCCATAGTAGTGTTAATGCACGGGACGTGTCTGTGTGATCCCATAGTAGTGTTAATGCACGGGACGTGTCTGTGTGATCCCATAGTAGTGTTTTAATGCACGGGACGTGTCTGTGTGATCCCATAGTAGTGTTAATGCACGGGACGTGTCTGTGTGATCCCATAGTAGTGAATAATGCACGGGACGTGTCTGTGTGATCCCATAGTAGTGTTGAATGTAAATGCACGGGACGTGTCTGTGTGATCCCATAGTAGTGTTAATGTACGGCACGTGTCTGTGTGATCCCATAGTAGTGTTAATGCACGGGACGTGTCTGTGTGATCCCATAGTAGTGTTAATTAAATGCACGGGACGTGTCTGTGTGATCCCATAGTAGTGTTAATGCACGGGACGTGTCTGTGTGATCCCATAGTAGTGTTAATGCACGGGACGTGTCTGTGTGATCCCATAGTAGTGTTAATGCACGGTACGTGTCTGTGTGATCCCATAGTAGTGTTAATGCACGGGACGTGTCTGTGTGATCCCATAGTAGTGTTAATGCACGGGACGTGTCTGTGTGATCCCATAGTAGTGTTAATGCACGGGACGTGTCTGTGTGATCCCATAGTAGTGTTAATGCACGGGACGCGTCTGTGTGATCCCATAGTAGTGTTAATGCACGGGACGTGTCTGTGTGATCCCCATAGTAGTGTTAATGCACGGGACGTGTCTGTGTGATCCCATAGTAGTGTTAATGCACGGGACGTGTCTGTGTGATCCCATAGTAGTGTTAATGCACGGGACGTGTCTGTGTGATCCCATAGTAGTGTTAATGCACGGGACGTGGTCTGTGTGATCCCATAGTAGTGTTAATGCACGGGACGTGTCTGTGTGATCCCATAGTAGTGTTAATGCACGGGACGTGTCTGTGTGATCCCATAGTAGTGTTAATGCACGGGACGTGTCTGTGTGATCCCATAGTAGTGTTAATGCACGGGTCGTGTCTGTGTGATCCCATAGTAGTGTTAATGCACGGGACGTGTCTGTGTGATCCATAGTAGTGTTAATGCACGGGACGTGTCTGTGTGATCCCATAGTAGTGTTAATGCACGGGACGTGTCTGTGTGATCCCATAGTAGTGTTAATGCACGGGACGTGTCTGTGTGATCCCATAGTAGTGTTAATGCACGGGGACGTGTCTGTGTGATCCCATAGTAGTGTTAATGCACGGGACGTGTCTGTGTGATCCCATAGTAGTGTTAATGCACGGGACGTGTCTGTGTGATCCCATAGTAGTGTTAATGCACGGGACGTGTCTGTGTGATCCCCATAGTAGTGTTAATGCACGGTACGTGTCTGTGTGATCCCATAGTAGTGTTAATGCACGGTACGTGTCTGTGTGATCCCATAGTAGTGTTAATGCACGGGACGTGTCTGTGTGATCCCATAGTAGTGTTAATGCACGGGACGTGTCTGTGTGACCCCATAGTAGTGTTAATGCACGGGACGTGTCTGTGTGATCCCATAGTAGTGTTAATGCACGGGACGTGTCTGTGTGATCCCATAGTAGTGTTAATGCACGGGACGTGTCTGTGTGATCCCATAGTAGTGTTAATGCACGGGACGTGTCTGTGTGATCCCATAGTAGTGTTAATGCACGGGACGTGTCTGTGTGATCCCATAGTAGTGTTAATGCACGGGACGTGTCTGTGTGATCCCATAGTAGTGTTAATGCACGGGACGTGTCTGTGTGATCCCATAGTAGTGTTAATGCACGGGACGTGTCTGTGTGATCCCATAGTAGTGTTAATGCACGGGGACGTGTCTGTGTGATCCCATAGTAGTGTTAATGCACGGGACGTGTCTGTGTGATCCCATAGTAGTGTTAATGCACGGGACGTGTCTGTGTGATCCCCATAGTAGTGTTAATGCACGGAACGTGTCTGTGTGATCCCATAGTAGTGTTAATGCACGGGACGTGTCTGTGTGATCCCATAGTAGTGTTAATGCACGGGACGTGTCTGTGTGATCCCATAGTAGTGGTTAATGCACGGGACGTGTCTGTGTGAATCCCATAGTAGTGTTAATGCACGGGTACGTGTCTGTGTGATCCCATAGTAGTGTTAATGCACGGGGACGTGTCTGTGTGATCCCATAGTAGTGTTAATGCACGGGACGTGTCTGTGTGATCCCATAGTAGTGTTAATGCACGGGACGTGTCGTGTGTGATCCCATAGTAGTGTTAATGCACGGGACGTGTCTGTGTGATCCCATAGTAGTGTTAATGCACGGGGACGTGTCTGTGTGATCCCCATAGTAATGCACGTACGTGTCTGTGTGATCCCATAGTAGTGTTGAATTAAATGCACGGTACGTGTCTGTGTGATCCCATAGTAGTGTTAATGCACGGTACGTGTCTGTGTGATCCCATAGTAGTGTTAATGCACGGGACGTGTCTGTGTGATCCCATGTAGTGTTGTTAAATGCACGGGACGTGTCTGTGTGATCCCATAGTAGTGTTAATGCACGGGACGTGTCTGTAAATTGCACGTAGGTTAATGCACGGGACGTGTCTGTGTGATCCCCATAGTTAGTGTTAATGCACGGGACGTGTCTGTGTGACCCCATAGTAGTGTTAATGCACGGTACGTGTCTGTGTGATCCCATAGTAGTGTTAATGCACGGTACGTGTCTGTGTGATCCCATAGTAGTTGTTAATGCACGGGACGTGTCTGTGTGATCCCATAGTAGTGTTAATGCACGGTACGTGTCTGTGTGACCCATAGTAGTGTTAATGCACGGTACGTGTCTGTGTGACCCTATAGTAGTGTTAATGCACGGGGAATACGTGTCTGTGTGATCCCATAGTAGTGTTAATGCACGGGACGTGTCTGTGTGATCCCATAGTAGTGTTAATTAAATGCACGGGACGTGTCTGTGTGATCCCCATAGTAGTGTTAATGCACGGTACGTGTCTGTGTGATCCCATAGTAGTGTTAATGCACGGGACGTGTCTGTGTGATCCCATAGTAGTGTTAATGCACGGGGACGTGTCTGTGTGATCCCATAGTAGTGTTAATGCACGGTACGTGTCTGTGTGACCCCATAGTAGTGTTAATGCACGGGTACGTGTCTGTGTGATCCCCATAGTAGTGTTAATGCACGGTACGTGTCTGTGTGATCCCATAGTAGTGTTAATGCACGGGGACGTGTCTGTGTGATCCCATAGTAGTGTTAATGCACGGGACGCGTCTGTGTGATCCCATAGTAGTGTTAATGCACGGGACGTGTCTGTGTGATCCCATAGTAGTGTTAATGCACGGTACGTGTCTGTGTGATCCCATAGTAGTGTTAATGCACGGGACGTGTCTGTGTGATCCCATAGTAGTGTTAATGCACGGGACGTGTCTGTGTGATCCCATAGTAGTGTTAATGCACGGGACGTGTCTGTGTGATCCCATAGTAGTGTTAATGCACGGGACGTGTCTGTGTGATCCCATAGTAGTGTTAATGCACGGTACGTGTCTGTGTGATCCCCATAGTAGTGTTAATGCACGGGACGTGTCTGTGTGATCCCATAGTAGTGTTAATGCACGGTACGTGTCTGTGTGATCCCATAGTAGTGTTAATGCACGGGGACGTGTCTGTGTGACCCCATAGTAGAGTTAATGTACGGTACGTGTCTGTGTGATCCCATAGTAGTGTCTGTTAATGCACGGGACGTGTCTGTGTGATCCCATAGTAGTGTTGAATTAAAATGCACGGGACGTGTCTGTGTGATCCCATAGTAGTGTTAATGCACGGTACGTGTCTGTGTGACCCCATAGTAGTGTTAATGCACGGTACGTGTCTGTGTGATCCCATAGTAGTGTTAATGCACGGGACGTGTCTGTGTGATCCCATAGTAGTGTTAATGCACGGGGACGTGTCTGTGTGATCCCATAGTAGTGTTAATGCACGGTACGTGTCTGTGTGACCCCATAGTAGTGTTAATGCACGGTACGTGTCTGTGTGATCCCATAGTAGTGTTAATGCACGGGACGTGTCTGTGTGACCCCATAGTAGTGTTAATGCACGGGACGTGTCTGTGTGATCCATAGTAGTGTTAATCCACGGGACGTGTCTGTGTGATCCCATAGTAGTGTTAATGCACGGTTACGGTCTGTGTGATCCCATAGTAGTGTTAATGCACGGGACGTGTCTGTGTGATCCCATAGTAGTGTTAATGCACGGGACGTGTCTGTGTGATCCCATAGTAGTGTTAATGCACGGGACGTGTCTGTGTGATCCCATAGTAGTGTTAATGCACGGGACGTGTCTGTGTGATCCCATAGTAGTGTTAATGCACGGGACGTGTCTGTGTGATCTCATAGTAGTGTTAAATGCACGGGACGTGTCTGTGTGATCCCATAGTAGTGTTAATGCACGGGACGTGTCTGTGTGATCCCATAGTAGTGTTAATGCACGGGACGTGTCTGTGTGATCCCATAGTAGTGTTAATGCACGGGACGTGTCTGTGTGATCCCATAGTAGTGTTAATGCACGGGACGTGTCTGTGTGATCCATAGTAGTGTTTAATGCACGGGACGTGTCTGTGTGATCCCATAGTAGTGTTAAATGCACGGGACGTGTCTGTGTGATCCCATAGTAGTGTTAATGCACGGTACGTGTCTGTGTGATCCCATAGTAGTGTTAATGCACGGGACGTGTCTTGTGTGATCCCATAGTAGTGTTAATGCCACGGGGGACGTGTCTGTGTGATCCCTTAGTAGTGTTAATGCACGGTACGTGTCTGTGTGATCCCATAGTAGTGTTAAATGCACGGTACGTGTCTGTGTGATCCCATAGTAGTGTTAATGCACGGGACGTGTCTGTGTGATCCCATAGTAGTGTTAATGCACGGGACGTGTCTGTGTGATCCCATAGTAGTGTTAATGTACGGTACGTGTCTGTGTGATCCCCGGTATAGTAGTGTTAATGCACGGGGGACGTGTCTGTGTGATCCCATAGTAGTGTTAATGCAACCACGGACGTGTCTGTGTGATCCATAGTAGTGTAATGCACGGGACGTGTCTGTGTGACCCCATAGTAGTGTTAATGTAACGGTACGTGTCTGTGTGACCCATTAGTAGTGTTAATGCACGGGACGTGTCTGTGTGATCCCATAGTAGTGTTGAATGCACGGGACGTGTCTGTGTGATCCCATAGTAGTGTTAATGCACCGGGACGTGTCTGTGTTGATTTGTTAATGTACGGGACGCGGCTGTGTGATCCCATAGTAGTGTTAATGCACGGGACGTGTCTGTGTGATCCCCATAGTAGTGTTAATGTACGGGACGTGTCTGTGTGATCCCATAGTAGTGTTAATGCACGGGACGTGTCTGTGTGATCCCATAGTAGTGTTAATGCACGGGACGTGTCTGTGTGACCCCATAGTAGTGTTAATTGGCACGGGACGTGTCTGTGTGATCCCATAGTAGTGTAATGCACGGGACGTGTCTGTGTGATCCCATAGTAGTGTTAATGCACGGGACGTGTCTGTGTGATCCCATAGTAGTGTTAATGCACGGGACGTGTCTGTGTGATCCCATAGTAGTGTTAATGCACGGGACGTGTCTGTGTGATCCCATAGTAGTGTTAATGCACGGGACGTGTCTGTGTGATCCCATAGTAGTGTTAATGCACGGGACGTGTCTGTGTGATCCCATAGTAGTGTTAATGCACGGGACGTGTCTGTGTGATCCCATAGTAGTGTTAATGCACGGGGACGTGTCTGTGTGATCCCATAGTAGTGTTAATGCACGGGACGTGTCTGTGTGATCCCATAGTAGTGTTAATGCACGGGACGTGTCTGTGTGATCCCATAGTAGTGTTAATGCACGGGACGTGGATCTGTGTGATCCCCATAGTAGTGTTAAATGCACGGGACGTGTCTGTGTGATCCCATAGTAGTGTTAATGCACGGGACGTGTCTGTGTGATCCCATAGTAGTGTTAATGCACGGGACGTGTCTGTGTGATCCCATAGTAGTGTTAATGCACGGGACGTGTCTGTGTGATCCCATAGTAGTGTTAATGCACGGGACGTAGTCTGTGTGATCCCATAGTAGTGTTAATGCACGGGACGTGTCTGTGTGATCCCATAGTAGTGTTAATGCACGGGACGTGTCTGTGTGATCCCATAGTAGTGTTAATGCACGGGGGGGGACGTGTCTGTGTGATCCCATAGTAGTGTTAATGCACGGGACGTGTCTGTGTGATCCCATAGTAGTGTTAATGCACGGGACGTGTCTGTGTGATCTGTGTGATCCCATAGTAGTGTTAATGCACGGGACGTGTCTGTGTGATCCCATAGTAGTGTTAATGCACGGGACGTGTCTGTGTGATCTCATAGTAGTGTTAATGCACGGGGACGTGTCTGTGTGATCCCATAGTAGTGTTAATGCACGGGACGTGTCTGTGTGATCCCATAGTAGTGTTAATGCACGGGACGTGTCTGTGTGATCCCATAGTAGTGTTTAATGCACGGGACGTGTCTGTGTGATCCCATAGTAGTGTTAATGCACGGGACGCGTCTGTGTGATCCATAGTAGTGTTAATGCACGGGACGTGTCTGTGTGATCCCATAGTAGTGTTAATGCACGGGACGTGTCTGTGTGATCCCATAGTAGTGTTAATGCACGGGACGTGTCTGTGTGATCCCATAGTAGTGTTAATGCACGGGACGTGTCTGTGTGAATCCCATAGTTCTCGTGTGAGTGTGTTAATGCACGGGACGTGTCTCTGTGTGATCCCATAGTAGTGTTAATGCACGGGACGTGTCTGTGGATCCCATAGTAGTGTTAATGCACGGGACGTGTCTGTGTGATCCCAAGTAGTGTTAATGCACGGGACGTGTCTGTGTGATCCCATAGTAGTGTTAATGCACGGGACGTGTCTGTGTGATCCCATAGTAGTGTTAATGCCACGGTACGTGTCTGTGTGATCCCATAGTAGTGTTAATGCACGGCACGACGTGTCTGTGTGATCCCATAGTAGTGTTAATGCCACGGGACGTGTCTGTGTGATCCCCATTAGTTAGTGTGTTAATGCACGGTACGTGTCTGTGTGATCCCATAGTAGTGTTAAATGCACGGGGACGTGTCTGTGTGATCCCATAGTAGTGTTAATGCACGGGACGTGTCTGTGTGATCCCATAGTAGTGTTAATGCACGGGGACGTGTCTGTGTGATCCCATAGTAGTGTTAATGTACGGTACGTGTCTGTGTGATCCCATAGTAGTGTTAATGCACGGGACGTGTCTGTGTGAACCCCATAGTAGTGTTAAAATGGCACGGGACGTGTCTGTGTGATCCCATAGTAGTGTTAATGCACGGGACGTGTCTGTGTGATCCCATAGTAGTGTTAATGCACGGGGGGGACGGGACGTGTCTGTGTGATCCCATAGTAGTGTTAATGCACGGGACGTGTCTGTGTGATCCCATAGTAGTGGTTAATGCACGGGACCGTTGTCTGTGTGATCCCATAGTAGTGTTAATGCACGGTTTACGTGTCTGTGTGACCCCATAGTAGTGTTAATGCACGGGACGTGTCTGTGTGATCCCATAGTAGTGTTAATGCACGGGACGTGTCTGTGTGATCCCATAGTAGTGTTAATGCACGGGACGTGTCTGTGTGATCCCATAGTAGTGTTAATGCACGGGACGTGTCTGTGTGATCCCATAGTAGTGTTAATGCACGGGACGTGTCTGTGTGACCCCATAGTAGTGTTAATGCACGGGACGTGTCTGTGTGATCCATAGTAGTGTTAATGCACGGGACGTGTCTGTGTGATCCCATAGTAGTGTTAATGCACGGGACGCGTCTGTGTGATCCCATAGTAGTGTTAATGCACGGGACGTGTCTGTGTGATCCCATAGTAGTGGTTAATGCACGGGACGTGTCTGTGTGATCCCATAGTAGTGTTAATGCACGGGACGTGTCTGTGTGATCCCATAGTAGTGTTAATGCACGGGGGACGTGTCGTGTGATCCCATAGTAGTGTTAATGGCACGGGACGTGTCTGTGTGATCCCATAGTAGTGTTAATGCACGGGACGTGTCTGTGTGATCCCATAGTAGTGTTAATGCACGGGACGTGTCTGTGTGATCCCATAGTAGTGTTTAATGCACGGGACGTGTCTGTGTGATCCCATAGTAGTGTAATGCACGGGACGTGTCTGTGTGATCCCATAGTAGTGTTAATGCACGGGACGTGTCTGGTGTGATCCCATAGTAGTGTTAATGCACGGGACGTGTCTGTGTGATCCCATAGTAGTGTTAATGCACGGGACGTGTCTGTGTGATCCCATAGTAGTGTTAATGCACGGGACGTGTCTGTGTGATCCCATAGTAGTGTTAATGCACGGGACGTGTCTGTGTGATCCCATAGTAGTGTTAATGCACGGGACGTGTCTGTGTGATCCCATAGTAGTGTTAATGCACGGGACGTGTCTGTGTGATCCCATAGTAGTGTTAATGCACGGGACGTGTCTGTGTGATCCCATAGTAGTGTTAATGCACGGGACGTGTCTGTGTGATCCCATAGTAGTGTTAATGCACGGTACGTGTCTGTGTGATCCCATAGTAGTGTTAATGCACGGGACGTGTCTGTGTGATCCCATAGTAGTGTTAATGCACGGGACGTGTCTGTGTGATCCCATAGTAGTGTTAATGCACGGGACGTGTCTGTGTGATCCATAGTAGTGTTAATGCACGGGACGTGTCTGTGTGATCCATAGTAGTGTTAATGCACGGGACGTGTCTGTGTGATCCCATAGTAGTGTTAATGCACGGGACGTGTCTGTGTGATCCCCATAGTTAGTGTTAATGCACGGGACGTGTCTGTGTGATCCCATAGTAGTGTTAATGCACGGGACGTGTCCTGTGTGATCCCATAGTAGTGTTAATGCACGGGACGTGTCTGTGTGATCCCATAGTAGTGTTAATGCACGGGGACGTGTCTGTGTGATGCCCATAGTAGTGTTAATGCACGGTACGTGTCTGTGTGATCCCATAGTAGTGTTAATGCCACGGGACGTGTCTGTGTGATCCCATAGTAGTGTTAATGCACGGGACGTGTCTGTGTGATCCCATAGTAGTGTTAATGCAACGGTAGTGTCTGTGTGATCCCATAGTAGTGTTAATGCACGGGGACGTGTCTGTGTGATCCCCCATAGTAGTGTTAATGCACGGACGTGTCTGTGTGATCCCATAGTAGTGTTAATGCACGGGGACGTGTCTGTGTGATCCCATAGTAGTGTTGTTAATGCACGGGGACGTGTCTGTGTGATCCCATAGTAGTGTTAATGGCCACGGTACGTGTCTGTGTGATCCCCATAGTAGTGTTGAATTAAATGCACGGGACGTGTCTGTGTGATCCCATAGTAGTGTTAATGCACGGTAACGTGTCTTGTGTGATCCCATAGTAGTGTTAATGCACGGGACGTGTCTGTGTGATCCCATAGTAGTGTGTTAATGCACGGGACGTGTCTGTGTGACCCACATAGTAGTGTTAATGCACGGACGTGTCTGTGTGATCCCATAGTAGTGTTGAATTAATGCACGGGACGTGTCTGTGTGAATTTTTTCCCCATAGTAGGTTGTTAATGGCCAAGGGGTGGACGTGTCTGTGTGATCCCAGTAGTAGTGTTAATGTTACGGGACCACGGGGCTGGGAAAACTCATTGTAGTGTTGAATCCCCTAGTTAGTGTTTGAATGGTCACATGAGCGTTAACGGTCGGATTCCGTCTGTGTTGGACCCCATAGTAGTGTTAATGCCACGGGACTTCGGGGGGGGACGGTGTGGTTGATTCCCCATAGTAATGTTGTTAAATTGCCACGGGGACGGTATCTGTTTCTGATTCAATTAGTAGTGTTTTATATGCCACGGGGACGCGGGGAAGTGGTCCCATATTAGTGATTAATCCATAGTACGTGTCTGTTTGACTGCCATAGTAGTGTTAATGCACCGACGTGTCTGGGTGATCCCATAGTATTGTTAATAAAAAGTACATGTTTATGTGATGCACGGGGGGGGGGGTGGACGTGGACGTGTCTGTATGACCCCATAGGTAAGAGGTTTAATAGCCACTGTAGGTACGGGCGTTATCCCTAGTTGTGGAACTTTCCCATTATGTGTCTGTTTAATTCCCCCCGGGGTTGTTGAATTAAATGCACGTGACGTTTCTGTGTGTTCCCATAGTAGCCCCAATGCACGGTAGTGTCTGTTTAAATGCCGGGGGGGGGGGTTGTGGGTGGTACGTGTCTTTGTGTGACCCCATAGTAGTGTTGTAATGCCCCCAACGGGGGGGACGTGTCTTGTGTGATTCCTATAGTTAGTGTTAATGTACGGGACGGGTCTGTGTGATCCCCTAGTCGGGGTGAATTAATGACGGACGTGTTCTGTGTGATTTTCCTATTTAAGTAGTGCTAAGGGGCACCGGAACGTTGTCTGTGTGATCCCCATAAAGTAGTATGAATTTAAATGCACGGGGACGGTGTTTGTTGTGAATTCTCATAGTTTAAGTGTTTAAGGCAACTTCTCGGAAACGTGTTCTGTGGTGATCCCGTAGTAGTTTGTTAAATTGGCCACGGGGGACGGGGGGCGTTTCTGTGTGATCCCCATAAAGTTTTAGGTTGTTAATTTTGCAACGGGACGTTTGGTCTGGTGTGGACCCCAATTAGTAGTGTTACAAGTCCACGGGAACGGTTGGTCTGTGTGATTCCCATAGTCCAGTTATAATGGCAACGCGGGAACGTGTTTCTGGGTGTTGATTCCCCCATAGTAGTGTTAATGGCCACGGAAAAACGGTGTCCATGTGTGATCCCATTTAGTAGGTGTTAATGCACGGGGGAGGAACGCGGCGGTGTGATTCCCATAGTTAGTGTTTAATGCACGGGACGTGTCTGTGTGATCCCATAGTAGTGTTAATGCACGGGACGTGTCTGTGTGATCCCATAGTAGTGTTAATTCGTGACAAAGTACCAAACTTTGCACAAAGATAGAATGGGTCAAGAACATTAATATTTGCCTAGGAGCCCTGTTCAATGTTGTTTCGATTTCATTTTATCTTCACTTGATACTGTGAAAAATACATACCAATTGGGCTTCCTGTGGTGACGATTGTCGGAGGATAACGATTTCAGAAATGCTTGAATAAATATTTGTTTTGAGCATAAATTGAAGATTCTGCAGCTTAACAGATCATTATCAACTAGAAAACAAAAATAAATTATGACATTGTCCCCAAAAGTCCATGTATTTATTTCAAAAGAAGTATATAGCTGGAGGCTGGGTTCTAGTTCTCATTCCCCCATCTTTAGCCATTCAAAATGGCGGCGCCCTCGACTGTTTATCGACACTGTAAGTACTGCAATTTAAAGTGATTTTTTGTGTGTGATTCATCCTTTAAACTAAGGATAAATGTGTACAGTTTTCAGTACTTGTTGTTTTGATACTGACTGAAACGCTTACAAAAATCCACAATTTGAAATAAGTCCTGTGAATCTTCACTCTATTTCAGAGTTCAAAAAATGGCACTTGATTGGAGCTGCTGCGTAATATGTCAACAGGTGACTTCTGAAGCATTAAAATGTCCTTTGAATAGTCCTGGTGATAAATGCGATTGTGAACAAATTTATCAATCCTTCTTAAGCAAAGTAGCTGAGTTTGAATTGCTTGAACAACTTCCTGTACAACTTAATTTTAAGGCTGAAACAAGTACTGTTGATAACTTCGTGGCCAATCGTGCATCCTGGCACAAATCATGTTACCTAAAATTTGGTATTTCGAAGTTAGAAAAGGCCCGAAAAAGGAAAATTAATGTCGATGCTGAACGTGAGAACAATGAAAGGCCCAGCAAAAAATCTAAACGTCAATCCGTAAGTCTAAATGTTTGCATCTTTTGCGAAAAGGGAGTTGGCGAACTGCATAACATTTCTACCTTAGATATGGACAGCAACATTCGCAAAATGTCAAAAGATCTCGAGGACTATGAATTGTTGTCAAGAATTTCTGGAGGAGACTTAATTGCTATAGAAGCTAAATACCATCTTCGATGTCTAACAAACCTACGAAACAAGCACAGGACACTAGTGAGAAAAAACAACAGGGAATCAAGTGAACCGGAAAATGAAAGAATAAATGAGTGTAGAGCATTTGTTGAGCTAACCTCGTACATCGAAAATTCTATTGAGAGTGGAACTGACCTTTTTAAGCTATCAGAGCTCCATCTGTTGTACGTGAACCGTCTTGAGGAACTAGGTATAACGAAATGTGTTCACAAAACAAGACTGAAGAATAGTATACTAGAGTACTTTCAAGGAGCACTAGAACAGAGTGACGGTAAAAATACAATTATAGTTTTCAACGAGGGAATGAAAAACATGCTAAAAGAAGCATTGAAAGAAAGAGACTTCTCGGACGATGCTGTAACCTTAGCTAAGGCGGCAACAATTGTTAGAAAGGACATGTTTTCCCATGAAGCTTATGGCTTTTCCGGACATTTCCCGCCACAATGCCAAGAAAACTCAATCCCGTCAAGTCTCAAGTCTCTGATATCTATGATTCTTCGTGGAACTACCATAAAAGACCAAGAAAGAGGAGATTCACAAGCTTGCCTTACTATTGGCCAAATGATTCTATTTAATAGTAAAAAACGAGTCTCGGAATCTAGCACATCAAAGACACGCCACACAACTCAACGTGAGCCACCTCTTCCACTCTATATTGGAATAAATATCCATGCATCCCTTAGAAGCAAAAAGCTTATTACTCAATTATATCAGTTGGGTATATGTGTTTCATACGAAAGAATCATGGAGATTGAGGACTGGATTGCCACATCTGTAAGTGAACGCTTTGAAGAGGATGGTTTGGTAGCACCTGCAGGTTTAAGAAAAGGGATTTTCTCTGTTGGAGCGCTTGACAATATTGATCATAACCCAAGTTCTACAACTTCACAGTCATCTTTCCATGGGACGGGAATAAGCATACTCCAATTTCCAACTGAGGATAATCCTGGGGAGCACAGACCTCCTATAGTACTTCCTCCTACTGGAAACCAACGACAATTCATTCCAGAAAGCTATGCCACTGTTCCTGCTGTTGCTCTGACACCATCATCTGTAGAAGTTCCAGAATGCAATATGAAGACATCGACAAGCAGATTGGCTGATGCTAAGACACAAGAGAACTGCTGGATGGAGCACGCACGGCAAATATTAAGCAAAACTGAACTTTGTTCTGAGGATGCCATCGCCTGGGCAGCTTATCATTCATCCATGCAGTTACCTGGAAGTGACCCTCCAGCTTTAACATCACTTCTTCCTTTGTTTTACGAAAAGGCAGCAACACCAGCAATGATCAAGCACGGAATGAATGTCTTACGACAGGCAATCACGTTTCTCAATCCCGCACAAATTCCTGTAATCACTTTTGATCAGCCTTTGTTTGCAATAGCAAACTTACTATCTACAGAGGATGGTGATGATGAGTCAATGAAAACCTGGGAGGATGAAATGCGAGCCAGATGTCCAACATTCCTTTTCTGGGAAATGATCATCAGATATGAGACACTCGTTCTCATATTTATTCGTGCACACAGAGAACGCAATTTCGCATTGTATGTTGAAATTCTAGAGGAATTGGTCAACTTGTTCTTTGCTCTAGATCACGTAAATTATGCAAGGTGGATCCCAATTCACATAAGGGATATGAAATCCCTTCCTGAATCTGTCAGAGAGGAATTTGAGATACAGCATCACTGGGTACTGTCGAAGACCAATAACAAGTTCTCAGCTATCCCAATTGACCAGGCGCACGAGCAAGAGAATAAGATAGTGAAAAGCTCAGGTGGCGCGGTTGGACTCACAGAAAACCCTACTGCTTTTAGGTATCGTATGTATAAAACATAACAATTGTGTGTATGTGATAATAAACAGACTTGTGTATATGTAAACATCATTCTACACAAAATATCCCTTTTATGAAAAAAACCCTCACAAACATTGCATTTTTCTGTCAATGACAAACTATTTACAATGGATGAAACTGGGAAAAGTAGAGTGCAAACCATATGTCCGTGAAACAGTACAAACTAATTAGTACTAAATAGCACCAATGAAACAATAGAAAACAATAGAGATAACACTATTTAGTACTGTTTAGTAATAGTACTATTTCACGGACATATGGTCTGCACTCTAGCTTAAGAACATTATATATTGTTAACTTGGTTTGTAAAACTGCATATTTTTTTCAGGCGATGGATGCTCTCTGGTCCAGAGCTTGCAAGGCTATTGCAGCAGTTTGAAGGGGAGTACATTCAAGATGACGATCCCGAGAACCCATTGAACTTTCAGAACCACGAAGCAGGGCGGTCTACACAGAAAACCTTTCAGAGACAGGTCAACAATTTGACAGATGTTGTTAGAAGAATGGGAAACCCATTCCTGGATGACTTCCAAGAGTTAGTTAGGCTTGACAGTCGAGATTGCTTGGACGCATCAGTAGCAAATGCAATAAGAACACTTGATAATCTTGGTAAGCAACAGTACCAGACCTTTCTCAAAGATGTTATTGAAGAACGCAAAAAGTCTATTCACGATCCAATCAAGAGAAAACAACCTAGCCCTCTTCAGAAAGCCCCACCGCAAGGCTACATCCAAGCAAGGAAAGAAGATTGCAGTGCTGCAGAATAATGTTGCCCTCTTTGGTCAGCTGTACATTGCCATGCAGAGTCGTGATGGCGATCCCATAGAGTTCTTTGCACATGAAATACAGTCATTCCCACCTTCTCTGTCTGAATTTGGCAATCTCCGTTTACCAAGTTCAAAGTCCGATCTTTTGAAGTGCTTGGCTCAACCTGGCCAGCCTGAACCGCCCAAAACATTTGATTGTAAAGTTTTGGATGGAGCTGTTATTGTACATTGCCTACCAACATCTTGTGCTACTACATTTGATGACTATGCTGACAAGGTGTTCATCCCATATCTTCTGCAGCAACTACAAGACATCCCTAGATTGGACGTTGTATGGGACACATACATTCCTGATAGTTTAAAGGCGTCAACAAGAGACAAAAGAGGTAAAGGCACACGAAGAAAAGTTGCAGGTCAGACTAAACTACCTAAAAATTGGATGGAGTTTCTTCGAGACTCGGAGAACAAGAAAGAGCTTTTTGCCTTTTTATCCTCCAAAGTTGCTCACTTTAGCTGGCAGGCAGAGAAAACTGTCTTCATTACATCAGGTAAACACAATGCAAAAAAACATACAATTTATTGAAGGAAAACTAACCTTTTTGTATTTAACAATGTTAGGGGAATCTGTGATATCCAGTAACTCAAGTATCTCAATGCCTAACTGCAATCATGAGGAGGCAGACACGCGAATACTTGTTCACTTACTGCATGCCTTGGAAGGGAATGCAGAAACTGTTTTGGTGAGAACAGTTGATACAGATGTAGTGATCATTTTGGTTGGCAAGTTCTATGATCTGATTGCTGCAAGTCCAGGAGCAGACATCTGGGTCGCCTTTGGGATGGGAAAATACTTCTCATTCATTAGCATTAACCTCATATGTGCTAGCCTTGGAAAATCAAAATCTCAATCATTACCAGTTCTCCACGCGTTTAGTGGCTGTGACACCACGTCGTCATTTAATGGCAAAGGAAAGAAGTCTGTATGGCAGGCATGGCAAGAATACCAAGACGTAACGCCATCTTTTGAGTACCTGGCTAACAACCCATTCCAACGCCTCGATTCAAGCTCTCAATACTTCCAGAGCCTCGAAAGATTTATTGTTGTACTGTATGATAAAACAAGTCCCTTGACATCGATCAATGAGGCACGAATGTCACTATTTTGTAAGAACAACAAAGCCATGGACAAACTTCCCCCTTCCCAGGTAATTCTTTACCTCGTAATTATAATAAAATTTTGATGTTAATCTAACTATCCAATAATTTTATTCAGAATGCTCTTCTGCAGCACGTACGAAGGTCAATCTACCAAGCCGGTATATGGACAACAAGTAACCAGACACAACAGTCTGTGCCCTCTCCTTCTGAATTTGCCTGGATTCGGGTAGAAGAGGTAGAAAATTCATGGGTGCCAGTCTGGATGACGATTCCCGAAGTCTCAAGAGTGTGCAGCGAGCTAATAAAGTGCTCGTGCACACGAAAGTGCAATAGATGTAAATGTGTGAAAGCCAATTTGGAATGTACAGCACTTTGCAAATGCTTTTGCAATATGTAAATAGTCAGGCTATTTTGGTAAGATTTTAGAAATAACCCATTCTACAACCTCCGAAAGCCGTTTATCCATATAGCTTGGTAACCTGGCACTGCAGGAAATTTGGTCTTTTATATTTGACTTAATAATATGTAAATACTAAGTCAGGCTATTTTGGTAAGTAAGATTTTAGAAATAACCCATTCTACAACCTCCGAAAACCGTTTATACATATATATAGCTTGGTAACCTGGCACTGCAGGAAAATTGGTCTTATATATTTGACTTAATTTCTTAAGTAATTGAATTTTTTTGGCTGGGCTCCTAGGCTAAAATTGTTTGTTATACCTTTTATTTATTTTTTGATAAGAACATTTTATACTCACGAAAATGATTATTAAATGTTAAGTTATTTTTATTAATATATATATATGAAGTCTGTGTTCTCAGAACGGGTCTTGTTGATTATAAGACCCATTTTGTAATAACTTCTTATCAGTTGATATGAGCTCCTAGACAATACATCGACCCAAAAATGAAAAATGAAAGCCAAAGTAGCGTTCTGATAGTTTCACGAAGGAATGCCATCTCATTTTTTTTTTTATATATTGTGCGCATGCCCGAACTGAAAACAACATCCTAGGGATTTTGATACAACAATTGAGGTCTGTATATGGAGCGAAGCCGTGACGATTGTTGGTTGAGTAAGTGACGTCACTGACACCTCTAAAGATTCATAAAAAATGTAATACTTTCCATTGGAATTTTTGAGAAAACAAATAACCGGTGATTGTATGGGTCTTTGAGATTATATCTTTGTATGTACGCACATTTTTTTGGGAACAAATTTCAAAGTTGGTGGTCATTACACATTGATGCTAAGTCACAACTGAAACTTGATCTCGGAACAATCCTATATGGTCATTTATCCAACTTCAAATACTCTCTGATTTTAAACCATCTATTTCTGATTGCATAACAACATATGTATAATAGTTTCATTAATGAACAAAAATACACATTTTCATCATTTCTTAATCACGCAACCAACAAATATCACATTGAAAAAAGAATTGCATTATCATCAATTACTAAACAATCGTCAAACGCTTTTGAAAAAAAATGGGCACCTTTTACCAATTTCCTGAGCAAAACCGCATAATATCCAACCTTCATTTATTTGCTGTTTTTCCTCTCATTCTATACTATATTATACCGTACTATACTACACTATATGATATACAAAATTGTTGTACTATTACAAACATTGTAACTAAAATAACAAAAACATTTATTGCAAAGATGTACTGATTATTACTAATACAAAAATATTTAAAAATAATTAAAATTAAAATTAAAAAACACTAACACATGTGGGATGCTATGTCCTCGACTCTGCGCATGAGCAGCGCATATGCAAAGACCGGAAATCTTTCTGGACTAAAATCTTGGAACTCTTTATTTCTTGCCTTTTCCCATTGCTTACTAAACGTTAGCACACCATGAAGTTTTTTTTTCGTATTTTCGGGCACTTTCCCTTGATTGGTCAACTTCAGCGTCTTTTACAAAGACAAAACAACTCTCCGCCATGATTTTTGACCAAATGACGATTAAATATTCCTAAACTGACTATATAATAAAAATACTCGATCATTATTGTACAAATGAAACAAAGCATCACAATTTCTAAATTATCCAGAGTGTTGTGTAATCAACGCTCTTTGAGAAAAATATTGTAGTTCGTACTGCTCTAAGTTATGCAAAGTGAACTATATTTTACAGTTTATTTCCTCGGTGATCATGGTATTACAAACCATGACAATTCGGGAAATTAGTGATTAAATTTCCCTCAAGCCTCTCCCTCGGCTTGCGGGAAATGTAATCACTAATTTCCCTCTTGTCATGTTGTCGGAAATGGATTCAAACAATATTTATTCACGGTTTTAATGTTTTGTATTTCACAGTTGCTGTCACTCAGCTCGCGTATAGCTCACACACTGCTTTTACAACGATGTCACGCACTCTCCTCTCTCAGTCTCCGATTACATCATGTATATGTTGTGGTTATTTGATCCCCACACACTCCCCTTATTTGTCTCATTTATGTAGCAAATATCAATGATCAATTTGAATTTAAATTTCAACTGTAACAAGTATATGACTATAACTAGTGTCTAGTCTTCAAGTTCATCTCGTGCAATTGCGCGAATGTTCTCGCGGGCAGACGCTGCCGCTTCTCTCCTTGGTCGAAACGTTGGGGCTTCAGCATTCAGATTACCTCTCCTCTCTGTGCTGTCGCAGGCCACCTCTAGCGGGTACAGATGTTGAATCGGTCGCTCTAGGTAGGACTTGCCAGCTCTCAAACGTACTCCTCTCACTACACCATCTCGTCCTTCGAACAGCTGATCGACGATCCCCAACTTCCACTTTCTGCGGTTCCGTTCATCGCTTTTGATGATCATGACATCTCCTGGTTTCAGTGTCGTTTCTCTTGCGTTGCTTTTCATGTTGTGTCTCTCTCTGAGGGCCTTCAGGTACTCCGTTTGCCATCTTGTCCACAGCGCATCTTTGCATTTCCTCAGATATCTGGCTCGTTTCCTCAGATCGACGTCTTCGATGGTGTCAGGTTCTTGTTCCGGTAACTGACTGGGTTGACCAAATAGCATTGCACTAGGGGTTAAGAGTGGCATTTGAACATCGTCCTCAACGTAGCTGAGTGGTCTGTTGTTGAGGGCGACTTCGATGTCCAGCAGTACTTCCTCAAGCTCACTCCACCGCAGGTTTCCTTTTCCAATGGACTTGTACAGGGCTTGCTTTGTCAGTCCAACCATCCTTTCAAACTGACCACCCCACCACGGTGCTCGGCTCAAGTTGAATTGCCATCTGATTCCTTCGTTAGCCAACCAGTTGTTGAACGATTCGTCGTTTCTTAACTTCTTTAGCCACTTGGCTGCAGCGACGAATGTTCTGCCATTGTCTGAGTATATCTTCTGTGGTTTGCCACGTCTTGCTATGAAGCATTTGAACCTCCTGATGAACTCTTCAGTTGTTTGGTCTGGTACAAGGTCCAGGTGAAGGGCTCTTGTGAGACTACATGCATACAGCAGTATGTAGGCCTTACCCTCTTTGCCGTTTTTAAGCTTGTAAATGATAGGACCAGCATAATCGACTCCTACTACTTGGAAGGGGGTTGACCCTCCGGTCCTGTCGGTTGGTAGGTTCCCCGTGGGCGGGCTTGATAGTGCTATCGCTTGAAACCTCTTGCATCCGTGACAATTCCTGATGATACGTCTCGCCATACGCCTTAGTCTTGGTATCCAGTATTTTGCTCTGACGTGACTCATGGTGAGTCCTACTCCCCCATGGAGGGTCTGCAAGTGGGCGTGCGCAACCAGCTTTTCAGTGAATATATCTCCGTCTGGCAGATATATTGGATAGTCGCCTTGTATCCGCCCTCTGCACTCGTACACACCTTCGTTATTCTTTTGGAGGTTTAGCTGAAGCTTGTCCTCTTGGAATTTGCTTGCGTATTCACCTTTGTTTTGGACTCTTTTCACCCAGTTGTGTAGGGCTTTGTTCGTCTCCTCAGTCGTTAAGGGGCCAGACTTTCTTGTATCGCGCTGATTCTTACAGTTCCTTATAAACCTTGTTACCCACGCAGTGATTCGTATCGCTTTCCAGAAGTCCCATTTCTGCATTGCTTGGTCGAGTTCATCCTCTGTCTTGACTGCTGCTGCTAATACCTGCTTGATTGCTTTGGCTTCTGTTTGCGATTCCTTTGTTGGACTAGTTACAATGTTTGCAGGCCACTCCTCTGGCTTGGACAACCACGATGGTCCTTTCCACCAGAGCTCACATGATTCGTCTACTTGACCACCTCTGCTTCCCAAGTCTGCTGGGTTCTCTCCAGAACTCACATGTCTCCACTGGATGTATCCTTTCTCCTGGATCTTGCGTATGCGGTTGTTAACAAACTGTTTGTAATCACCGTTTCCAAGTATCCAGTGTAAGGCAACGGTACTGTCGAGCCAACTGTAAACATCAGTCACTGGGTGTCCCTCTAAAGCTTCCTTGACATTATGTACTAAGTTTGTTGACATGTGTCCGGCTACTAGCTCCAGTCTTGGTATTGTCAGACCTTTCTTCGCTAATCGAGACTTGGCGGCTACGAGGCCTTGACTGTCACCCGATGGTTGATGAACAATGGCGTACACAGTTGAGGACACCCCTTTTCCACTCGCGTCTCCAAAGGCATGCAGTTCGATGGAATCGATTTCCTCTTGAAACTCTACAAGACTCCTTGGTATCTCTATCTTCTCTGGTGTATGTTGTTTCCCAGGACTTCCAGTTTCTCTGTTGCTCGGTTGGTAGCTCCTTGTCCCATGTTGCTCCGCTGTCACATGCATCTCGGTACAGCATCTTTGCAGCTACTGTTACTGGTGATGCTAGCCCGAGAGGATCATAAATCTTCGCTAAGTTTCCAAGGATCCCCCTTTTGGTGATGGCGGTAAGTGGGGTCTGGAATTTAACTTGGATGGTGTCTTTCTCTTTATTCCATGGTAAACCCAGTAACTTGGTTTCTCCTTTCTTGACTCCGAGGTGCTCCTTGGCATAGCTTTGATCTGTGTCGACGGGAGGCCCTGTTTTCTCAAGTTCTGGTATGTTGCTGTGCCACTTGTGCAGTTCAAACTGAGCTTGTTGAAATATGGTCTTGGCGGTCTCTTTTAGCTGATACACTTGACTCACCGTTGTTCCCCCGGTGATGAGATCGTCAACGTACAGACTTTGCTTGATCTCCTTCACCTCTTCAGGGTAGTTCTGCTTGCAATTATTCAAGTGTTGCTCGATTACAGCTCCAAGCAGAAATGGCGATGTCGCAAGTCCAAACAGGGCTCGTGTAAATCTCAAGGTTTCCACCTCCTTGGTTTGCAGATCCTTGAGCCAATGGAACCTCATAACATCTCGGTCTTCTTCCCGTATTCGTACTTGGAGAAAGGCTTGCTTCAAGTCACCTGCAAGGGCCACAGGATGAAAACGGTTCCGAACCAGTACACTCCAGAGGTGATTTTGTAATGGCGGACCAGTTTCCAAACACTCGTTGAGTGAGGGCGCACTTTCCTTCTCACGAGCCGATGCGTCGTATACTATGCGTACCTTGGTGCTCTCTGCTGTTTCGCGTATGATGGCCTTGTGAGGGATGTAGAACTCTTTTCCTTCGGGTGGATGATGCGCAGGCTCCACTATCCCTTCCGATAGCTGATCCTTGATTATTCTGTCGTATTCGTTCAGCATTGGTTGTCTTTCTAGTTTCCGAACTAAGGTTTTCAATCTCTGGAGACTTCCCGTCTTGTTGTTGGGTAGGTGAGGATGATTGGCCTTCCAGAGAAGACCTGTCTCATACCATCCCTCTGGACTTCTAACGAGCTGTTCCTTAAACTCTTCGTAGACGTTATCGTGGTGATCCTTAAGCTGGTCTTCTAGTCCGAGGACGTCCAGTTTACAAAGATTTTCATAGTCGGTAGTGGAAGTCTGGGTCAGGAACATGCTGGAAACATCTGGTTCTTTACCTGGTGATAGGATGGTCCATCCGAGGCGTGTCAGTTCTGCAATAGGCTCTCCAGGATTTCCGAGTTTGGGTGGGGTCTCTGTTTTGATCTTCGCATACTCACTTGTTCCAAGTATCATGTGAACCGGTAACTCTGCCTTCTCGTCGGTGTCGGCCATACTCACTCCATCTAGGTGTTTGTACGTGCTCAAGATGCTTCGGTAGTGAGGATTCTCAAGGTTGAGTAACACTCCACGGTTGACTTTAGTAACTTCTGCGTCGAGTTGAAAATCACCTTGGAGGCTGCTTATGGTAAGCTTGTACAACTCGATCACCTGGGTTGTTGATCCCATCATCATCTCGATCCTCCTACACTCTCTGCGTAAGGGTCGTTTTTGCAATCTGCTGAGCAGAGCCGCTGATGCATACGAGCTTCCGGCACCTGTGTCCAGAAGTGCACGGCATTGGATACCGTTTACGTTGACCACGACCACAGGGTACACAACGGATCCCTTTCCTGTTGCTGTCATCATTTTCTCATTGGAGGTCTTCTCGGAGTTGTTGGTGCATATTGACGTGTGGTGTTTCCTTCGGCAGTTTTGACAGGTTGCTTGGCTGCGGCACTCCGAGGCCTTGTGGTTGGGTCTGGTGCAATTGAAACAAAGTTGGTTTTGTGCCAGGTGCTGCTTCCGGTCGGACGGAGTGGTGATCTTGTCACAATTCAAAGATTTATGCTCAGCGCTCTCGCAATATGAACATGTCCGTGCTGCGACGGTTGTTTCTTGTTTTGCGTGGAAGCTTCGCGCTTTCTTGAATTTATCGGGTTGTGTCTGTGACAATTTTTCCTCCAATTTGGGTGGGTTCCTTTCCGTCCACTTCCGTAGCGCTTCGATTAGTTGTGGGAACGCCCACTCCTGCCAGTTGTCGTCGAGTCTAACTAAGTCTCCTCTAATCCCTTCTAGCTTGTCTAGTGTCATCCTTACATAACCTTTCACGTCTCCTAGCTTGCCTAGTGTTTCTAAGGCCTGTACATTCGCTAATAGCTTCTCGTAGAACTCGTAAATCTTGCCTGCATTGGATCCATGAATGACCGGAAGTGACATTAGCTCTGTGACGTAAGCGTTTATAATTTCACTCGTCTTTCCGAATCTGGTTTTGAGGATATTTTTCGCTCGTTCATATCCTTCTGAGTTGAAAGGTAGGCCGTCGACTAAACCTCTGATTTTGGGTTCGAGAAGCTCTTTTAGGTACGAGAATTTCGTAATTTGATTGACCTCTGTTTGATCGATTTCCGCTTCAAATTGATTCCAAAATCGCAGCCAATCACTAGTAGTTCCTTTGAACTTGGTGATGACAAGTTTGGGCAATTTAGCGTTGATGCGTTCCTTTGGCTGACTGCCGCTAGCTTCAGGTTTCAATTGTTTTTCGTATTTAAGCCTCTGTTCTAACTTGACTTGTTCAAATTTTAGCTCTTCCTCCCGTCTCCTGTCTCTTAACTGTTTAGCTGTCTCCTCTTCCACTTGCTTAGCTAATTCTGACTCTGTAGCTTTGATGTTTATTATCGTTTGTTCTATATTGATTACTGCGTTCTCAAATGACAACATGCGGTCTTCCAGCTCGTCGCTCCATGTTCTGATCGCATCTACATCATCTCCTTGCTGGAATTTTAACTCTTGAATTCTTACCTTCAGGTAATGAATCTCTTCGATCTTGCTTTGTATCGTTTTTAGCAGCCTTTCTATAGTTTTGATGTTACCTTTCTCGATCTGCTTCGGGACTCCCTCGTGTGTAAATTTGAGTAGTTCGATTTTCGCTGTTAGCGACTTCTCTAACTCTTCCATTGTTGCCATCTGAAGATCGAGGGTCCCTTCGTGGTCGCCACTTTTGTCGGAAATGGATTCAAACAATATTCATTCACGGTTTTAATGTTTTGTATTTCACAGTTGCTGTCACTCAGCTCGCGTATAGCTCACACACTGCTTTTACAACGATGTCACGCACTCTCCTCTCTCAGTCTCCGATTACATCATGTATATGTTGTGGTTATTTGATCCCCACAATGTTATTACTCATAATAAACAAGTTACCGAACCTTGGTAGAAATTAGAAAACTATTGTTTGTTGAGCAGTAGTTAACCTTAGTTTTCTGATTTGTACCTTGGTAAAGCGCTCAAGTGTAAACACGGCTTAACTAGACGCTCCGTGAGCGTTCACTTGGCGGTTGCATGGGATGATCAGCTGGAACTCCTAGCCAAGAGCTTTTCCACAGTCGACATTACCAGCTCAGAATGGGTATAAACAGCAAAAATACAATATCGAAAAACATCCTTAGATTTTATGGAACTAATTCAGAAAATAGTGCAGAAAATGGTTAGAACGGAACTAAATATAGGCATTGCAGCGTGACTTGACAAACGGTCACTAGCTCGTTGCGTGACTGTACTTGCTAGAACATGCATGCGTAATTAGCAGTATCAAGATGTTCGACCATGGAACTATTGTAAATATAGCCAAGAACTAAAGCTTAATAGTTGATCTTCATTGAAGTACAGTAACTGTAAAACTCTATTCAGACTATTGATAACTTATTAATTTATGTGATAATTGCCATGGTTTCAACGTTCGACCAATCGAATGACATGCCGCTCCTACGACCGGGATAGACTGGAACTTCTAACCCGAGAAAAGCCCATTTTTGACTCACGGATACTCCATAGGAGTATTTGGGAGTCTATGCTATCACTTTGCTCATTTGCATAAGAAAATGTGTAAACAATGGTGTATTGTTCGAAAATCCTCCAGCCTGCTTTGCGCGCTCTAGATACCCTGCGAGCAGATTCTTCTTTTAACCTCCTCCCCGAAAGAGAGAAGGAAGAAGACTCTGCCGAAGTCGTGCAGATTCTTTGTATTCTACTATCCAAGAATCTGGATAATGAGATTCATAATTTCAGGTTTGATTCCGGTTTAAACTGGTTTTTAATGCGCACGGTTGAATTAACGTATTAAACCGATGGCCAAATCTGCGCCCACAATCATAGTATAATGGCGACTAGAGTTCGTTATCTTAATACAAACGTTTTTGACAAGCTTTTGCCTTCGAAATCGTTCATGACACATCAACATCAAGCAATCACATAATATAATTATTTACTGGTAGGGATACCTTTGTTTCTTTGACCACCGACATGTTTATCAACTCGCTAAACCGTTAGAAGTCCGGAACCGGAAACAATATTTGAATTCCGAGTGGGCGTGGAAATGCATTTGTCTCTAAGCAACCGTCGCGCATGCTCAAATAAGAACGTACACGACTTCGGCAGAGTCTTCTTCCTTCTCTCTCTCGGGGAGGAGGTTAAAAGAAGACTCTGCTCGCAGGGTATGCGCGCTCTAATATTTGCATGTAAAAACAAAATGGCGGACGGTTCGTGAAAAATGTACAAATTCCAAAGAAAAGGTTATGCAATTAGTTCAAAACTGCCCTAAACAGAAACAAACTGGAGAAAATTGCTTTAGGAATAGACAGATGGTTATTAGCAAGCTGAGGAATATTCTGGTGGATTGTTTTCTATGGTTGAAAGTCGCTAGTCCCTCATGGCACAAACGGCGATCGGATGAAGAACTCTCTATTGAAATATCTTGTGGTTTGCTTTGAGCTTTAGAACAATTTTAATGAACTGTTTATTTGAATGAGTTATGTTACCATTGTCAGTACCATTGGTATTGGATGAATTAACTATGTAAGTTTCTTTCACATATATGGTTCAGCCTATTTTACAACCATATTCGTATTGACCATTTATTTACCAGTACTGATTACAATATTGGTTTGTTTTCTTGTCTTGCTTATCCGTGAGTCGTCTCATTGAGACCTTTGATAAGACTTGGCGTCTGCCACAGGCAGTCCACGCCAAGTAAATGAGCAAGTTTGAATCGGATATAGTAGAAATAAGCTTATTTGCCTACGAACTACTTGCGAGTAGTCGAAAAAACGTTCCGTAACAGTGAGAACCACTCCAAACCACAAACCAACGCAACATTCCTATTGGTTGATCAATCGAGTAATCATTGAGCAACGTGTTGAGCACTGATACGGGGTATAGGTTGCGTTCTATACCAGATACGTTAAGATTAAATTGCAAGATAAGCGAGTTCCACTGGCTACTTGCATGCAGTACTCGATGCGTTGTGATCAATGGTTTGTGCCGAAATGGCTTTTCACAAGAAATACATTTATATGGCTCAATTCAGTCTCCAGTATGAGTTCGTAGATGCCTCGTAAGGGATATTTTGTGCCGAAATGTCATGTCACAAGAAATACATTTGTATGGCTTCTCTCCAGTATGAATTCTGAGATGAGAAGTGAGATGGTTTTTGCGGCCAAACTTTTTATTACAGTAAGAACATCGGAATGGCTTCTCTCCAGTATGAATTGTGAGATGAGTTGTGAGCTGGTCTTTGCGGCCAAACTTTTTATCACAGTAAGAACATTGGAATGGCTTCTCTCCAGTATGAATTCTGAGATGAGTTGTGAGCTGGTTTTTGCGGCCAAACTTTTGATTACAGTAAGAACATCGGAATGGCTTCTCTCCAGTATGAGTTCGTAGATGCCTCATAAGGGATATTTTGTGTCGAAATATGTTGTCACAAGAAAGGCATTTGTATGGCTTCTCTCCAGTATGAATTCTGAGATGAGTTGTGAGCTGGTCTTTGCGGCCAAACTTTTTATCACAGTAAGAACATTGGAATGGATTCTCTCCAGTATGAATTCTGAGATGAAAAGTGAGATGGTGTTTACGGCCAAACATTTTATCACAGTAAGAACATTGAAAAGGCTTCTCTCCAGTATGAATTCTGAGATGAGCAGTGAAATTGCTTTTATGGCCAAACTTTTTATCACAGTAAGAACATTCAAATGGCTTATCTTCAGTGTATTTGCAATTTCCATGACGACGACTTTCCACAATCTCTCGAGGATGTGAATTAACATCATCGGTGGTTGAATCTGTTGCTTGAGTGCTGTTTTCAACTGATTCCTTTTCAGATGGTAAATCTAATTCCTCTAAAATACTCAACATTGTTGGAAGTTCATTCATGTGGACAGCAGAAGCATTTTTCAACGAATTCCCATCAACTGCATTAACTGAAATATGACCACTGTCACCTTCAACTGTTGGATGTGGTTGACTTGCATCATCCATGTTGTTGTCAGTTAAACCGATATCGATGTACATAGAAGAACAGCCATTACTACAGTCATAATCATCTGTGTATATTATTGGTTGGCCAAATATGATGTTGTATTCTATTGAACCCTGAAATGAAGTACAAGAACAATATATCAATGTATATTAATAAAACCACACAATTGTTCAGTTATTAATAATACGATGGGATCATCTTTGTAATACTCAGTGTGTTTGTTAAGTATTAGAAAAACAGACACAAATTTGACAGCCTCGATTGTAGTAATGACCCGATATAAAGTATTTGGGCTTAAATTATTTGTAACTCAAAAACTGATCGTGTTTAGGAGCAACTTCGAAAATGTTCATGATTTGTCAGACCATTAGCTGAGTCAAAAGTAGTTAGTACTGACCATCTTGTTAGTGAGATAGTCATGTAAGTACAGACACAGAGGATAGTCACTGATAGAGGTTTGAGTGGAGTTTTGAGTGGTTCTTTACGCCACGTGAAGGTGTTTTCGCACTTTGTTCTGCTTGATCAACAGACCAGTGAGTGACGTCTGATTCAAAAATCTAGCAACAACAAGTGGAATGGTTCAAGCTGAAGGGTTCACCCTGGTTACCAAATATACTTATATTAAATACTAGTATACCCAATGGGAAGGGAGTACTGCCTTTTTGGTGAGAACAGTAAGGAGCTGATTTGTCCTACACGATTTTGCATATGGATGTAGTCGTATGGTTTATTTAACTCTCTTTTTACTGAAGGGTTTGACGTCTTGTGGCTGGAAGGCATACAAGCTCTAGACGCTTAATAAAGCTACTTGCATTGGTTAAATGTGAAACCTAAAATATAATTTGTATCGCTCGTCGTAGAGAAGTAGCATTAGACTATTAATTGCACAATTTCATAAATATTTTTAATACTAGTCATTGCTTTAAGCAAGCGAAGTGCTGCGAGAAGTAAATGCATTATTATTTGTTTGTTATTCTGCCCAAATAAGCGAATCATCACAATCATGTGCTTGTGTCGTAATAGCCCCAAATACCAACATTACATTACTCCCGGGATTACTGTTAGTCTTCAAAGACCACTGATAATGGGCAGATAGTTTAGGGACAACATCTCTGTGTCAGGGATGGATCTACTTCGAAGAACATCCAGATAATGAAGTCGATCTCCTTCGACAAGGATCTGATCTGCCATGGCGGCCGGCGGTCCATTGTTCGATTGGTAAATTCTGAGCAAATAACAGGGCTGAAAAACTCATAAAAGAACATTGTCTTCGCCGTGAAATGTCACTATTAACCGTTCGTGGCCTTGATGAATGCTTCCAGCAATAAATAAGTTTGGCCTTGACATAATTACACGGCGAATACCTCGGACCAAACAACAACGAACTTCCAAAATCGTCTACTATTCATCCATCGAGTCTGAACAACAACGTACAAATATTATGTACGTAGGAATTTATGATGAACCCCGCTGGACACATGTACTGCATGCTCAGAACATACTGCTGTCCGAGCATTGTCGAAGTTGCGCCGACCACACACCGAAAAATCCGGCAGGATAAACACAAATCGAGATTTTTGCTGGCGTCTAGCACACAGGGATCCCAACATAACACAGGGAAACCGTCAAGATTAGTGTTGCTGCTCGCCTTACGGCTTCGCAGCAATTACAACATAAATATATAGAGAGAATCATTAAAGTCAAATAACGATGGGTTCCCTGTGGTGTGTCATGTGATACACTGTAACACAGTAAATTCAAATAATGTTGAGTTCCCTGTGGTGTGTCATGTGATACACTGTAACACAGTAAAGTCAAATAATGATGGGTTTCCTGTGGTGTGTCCTGGGATACACTGTATCACAGTAAATTCAAATAATGATGAGTTCCCTGTGATGTGTCATGGGATACACTGTAACAGTGTAAAGTCAAATAATGGTGGGTTCCCTGTGATGTGCCATGGGTTACACTGTAACAGTGTAAAGTCAAATAATGATGGGTTCCCTCTGGTGTGTCATGGGTACACTTTAACAGTGTAAAGTCAAATAATGGTGGGTTCCCTGTGATGTGTCATGGGGTACACTGTAACACAGTAAAGTCAAATAATGATGGGTTCCCTCTGGTGTGTCAAGGTGTACACTGTAACAGTGTAAAGTCAAATAATGATGGGTTCCCTGTGGTGTGTCATGGTGTACACTGTAACAGTGTAAAGTCAAATAATGGTGGGTTCCCTGTGATGTGCCATGGGGTACACTGTAACAGTGTAAAGTCAAATAATGATGGGTTCCCTCTGGTGTGTCATGGGTACACTTTAACAGTGTAAAGTCAAATAATGGTGGGTTCCCTGTGATGTGTCATGGGGTACACTGTAACACAGTAAAGTCAAATAATGATGGGTTCCCTCTGGTGTGTCATGGGGTACACTTTAACAGTGTAAAGTCAAATAATGGTGGGTTCCCTGTGATGTGTCATGGGGTACACTGTAACACAGTAAAGTCAAATAATGATGGGTTCCCTGTTGTGTGTCATGGGGTACACTTTAACAGTGTAAAGTCAAATAAAGGTGGGTTCCCTGTGATGTGTCATGGGGTACACTGTAACACAGTAAAGACAAATAATGATGGGTTCCCTGTGGTGTGTCATTGGGGTACACTGTAACACAGTAAAGTCAAATAATGGTGGGTTCCCTGTTGTGTGTCATGGGGTACACTTTAACAGTGTAAAGTCAAATAAAGGTGGGTTCCCTGTGATGTGTCATGGGGTACACTGTAACACTGTAAAGTCAAATAATGATGGGTTCCCTGTGGTGTGTCATAGGGTACACTGTAACAGTGTAAAGTCAAATAATGATGGGTTCCCTCTGGTGTGTCATTTTGTACTATGAAACACAGTAAAGTCAAATAATGATGGGTTCCCTGTGATGTGTCATGGGGTACACTGTAACACTGTAAAGTCAAATAATGATGGGTACCCTGTGGTGTGCCATGGCGTACACTGTAACACAGTAAAGTCAAATAATGGTTGGTTCCCTGTGGTGTGTCATGTGGTACACTGTAACACAGTAAATTCAAATAATGATGAATTCCCTGTGGTGTGTCATGTGATACACTGTAACACAGTAAAGTCAAATAATGATGGGTTCCCTGTGGTGTGTCCTGGGATACACTGTATCACAGTAAATTCAAATAATGATGAGTTCCCTGTGATGTGTCATGGGATACACTGTAACAGTGTAAAGTCAAATAATGGTGGGTTCCCTGTGATGTGCCATGGGTTACACTGTAACAGTGTAAAGTCAAATAATGATGGGTTCCCTCTGGTGTGTCATGGGTACACTTTAACAGTGTAAAGTCAAATAATGGTGGGTTCCCTGTGATGTGTCATGGGGTACACTGTAACACAGTAAAGTCAAATAATGATGGGTTCCCTCTGGTGTGTCAAGGTGTACACTGTAACAGTGTAAAGTCAAATAATGATGGGTTCCCTGTGGTGTGTCATGGTGTACACTGTAACAGTGTAAAGTCAAATAATGGTGGGTTCCCTGTGATGTGCCATGGGGTACACTGTAACAGTGTAAAGTCAAATAATGATGGGTTCCCTCTGGTGTGTCATGGGTACACTTTAACAGTGTAAAGTCAAATAATGGTGGGTTCCCTGTGATGTGTCATGGGGTACACTGTAACACAGTAAAGTCAAATAATGATGGGTTCCCTCTGGTGTGTCATGGGGTACACTTTAACAGTGTAAAGTCAAATAATGGTGGGTTCCCTGTGATGTGTCATGGGGTACACTGTAACACAGTAAAGTCAAATAATGATGGGTTCCCTGTTGTGTGTCATGGGGTACACTTTAACAGTGTAAAGTCAAATAAAGGTGGGTTCCCTGTGATGTGTCATGGGGTACACTGTAACACAGTAAAGACAAATAATGATGGGTTCCCTGTGGTGTGTCATTGGGGTACACTGTAACACAGTAAAGTCAAATAATGGTGGGTTCCCTGTTGTGTGTCATGGGGTACACTTTAACAGTGTAAAGTCAAATAAAGGTGGGTTCCCTGTGATGTGTCATGGGGTACACTGTAACACTGTAAAGTCAAATAATGATGGGTTCCCTGTGGTGTGTCATAGGGTACACTGTAACAGTGTAAAGTCAAATAATGATGGGTTCCCTCTGGTGTGTCATTTTGTACTATGAAACACAGTAAAGTCAAATAATGATGGGTTCCCTGTGATGTGTCATGGGGTACACTGTAACACTGTAAAGTCAAATAATGATGGGTACCCTGTGGTGTGCCATGGCGTACACTGTAACACAGTAAAGTCAAATAATGGTTGGTTCCCTGTGGTGTGTCATGTGGTACACTGTAACACAGTAAATTCAAATAATGATGAATTCCCTGTGGTGTGTCATGTGATACACTGTAACACAGTAAAGTCAAATAATGATGGGTTCCCTGTGGTGTGTCATGGGATACACTGTATCACAGTAAAGTCAAATAATGGTGGGTTCCCTGTGATGTGTCATGGGATACACTGTAACAGTGTAAAGTCAAATAATGGTGGGTTCCCTGTGATGTGCCATGGGTTACACTGTAACAAAAGTAATGGTGGGTTCCCTGTGATGTGCCATGGGTACACTTTAACAGTGTAAAGTCAAATAATGATGGGTTCCCTCTGGTGTGTCATGGGTACACTTTAACAGTGTAAAGTCAAATAATGGTGGGTTCCCTGTGATGTGTCATGGGGTACACTGTAACAGTGTAAAGTCAAATAATGATGGGTTCCCTGTGGTGTCATGGGGTACACTTTAACAGTGTAAAGTCAAATAAAGGTGGGTTCCCTGTGATGTGTCATGGGGTACACTGTAACACAGTAAAGTCAAATAATGATGGGTTCCCTGGTGTGTCATGGGTACACTTTAACAGTCAAATAATGGGGGTACACTGTAATACACTGTAAACAGTAAAGTCAAATAATGGTGGGTTCCCTGTTGTGTGTCATGGGGTACACTTTAACAGTGTAAAGTCAAATAAAGGTGGGTTCCCTGTGATGTGTCATGGGGTACACTGTAACACAGTAAAGTCAAATAATGATGGGTTCCCTGTTGTGTGTCATGGGGTACACTTTAACAGTGTAAAGTCAAATAAAGGTGGGTTCCCTGTGATGTGTCATGGGGTACACTGTAACACAGTAAAGACAAATAATGATGGGTTCCCTGTGGTGTGTCATTGGGGTACACTGTAACACAGTAAAGTCAAATAATGGTGGGTTCCCTGTTGTGTGTCATGGGGTACACTTTAACAGTGTAAAGTCAAATAAAGGTGGGTTCCCTGTGATGTGTCATGGGGTACACTGTAACACTGTAAAGTCAAATAATGATGGGTTCCCTGTGGTGTGTCATAGGGTACACTGTAACAGTGTAAAGTCAAATAATGATGGGTTCCCTCTGGTGTGTCATTTTGTACTATGAAACACAGTAAAGTCAAATAATGATGGGTTCCCTGTGATGTGTCATGGGGTACACTGTAACACTGTAAAGTCAAATAATGATGGGTACCCTGTGGTGTGCCATGGCGTACACTGTAACACAGTAAAGTCAAATAATGGTTGGTTCCCTGTGGTGTGTCATGTGGTACACTGTAACACAGTAAATTCAAATAATGATGAATTCCCTGTGGTGTGTCATGTGATACACTGTAACACAGTAAAGTCAAATAATGATGGGTTCCCTGTGGTGTGTCATGGGATACACTGTATCACAGTAAAGTCAAATAATGGTGGGTTCCCTGTGATGTGTCATGGGATACACTGTAACAGTGTAAAGTCAAATAATGGTGGGTTCCCTGTGATGTGCCATGGGTACACTTTAACAGTGTAAAGTCAAATAATGATGGGTTCCCTCTGGTGTGTCATGGGTACACTTTAACAGTGTAAAGTCAAATAATGGTGGGTTCCCTGTGATGTGTCATGGGGTACACTGTAACACAGTAAAGTCAAATAATGATGGGTTCCCTGTTGTGTGTCATGGGGTACACTTTAACAGTGTAAAGTCAAATAAAGGTGGGTTCCCTGTGATGTGTCATGGGGTACACTGTAACACAGTAAAGACAAATAATGATGGGTTCCCTGTGGTGTGTCATTGGGGTACACTGTAACATAGTAAAGTCAAATAATGGTGGGTTCCCTGTTGTGTGTCATGGGGTACACTTTAACAGTGTAAAGTCAAATAAAGGTGGGTTCCCTGTGATGTGTCATGGGGTACACTGTAACACTGTAAAGTCAAATAATGATGGGTTCCCTGTGGTGTGTCATAGGGTACACTGTAACAGTGTAAAGTCAAATAATGATGGGTTCCCTCTAGTGTGTCATTTTGTACTATGAAACACAGTAAAGTCAAATAATGATGGGTTCCCTGTGATGTGTCATGGGGTACACTGTAACACTGTAAAGTCAAATAATGATGGGTACCCTGTGGTGTGCCATGGCGTACACTGTAACACAGTAAAGTCAAATAATGGTTGGTTCCCTGTGGTGTGTCATGTGGTACACTGTAACACAGTAAATTCAAATAATGATGAGTTCCCTGTGGTGTGTCATGTGATACACTGTAACACAGTAAAGTCAAATAATGATGGGTTCCCTGTGGTGTGTCATGGGATACACTGTATCACAGTAAAGTCAAATAATGGTGGGTTCCCTGTGATGTGTCATGGGATACACTGTAACAGTGTAAAGTCAAATAATGGTGGGTTCCCTGTGATGTGCCATGGGTACACTTTAACAGTGTAAAGTCAAATAATGATGGGTTCCCTCTGGTGTGTCATGGGTACACTTTAACAGTGTAAAGTCAAATAATGGTGGGTTCCCTGTGATGTGTCATGGGGTACACTGTAACACAGTAAAGTCAAATAATGATGGGTTCCCTCTGGTGTGGCATGGGGTACACTTTAACAGTGTAAAGTCAAATAATGGTGGGTTCCCTGTGATGTGTCATGGGGTACACTGTAACACAGTAAAGTCAAATAATGATGGGTTCCCTGTTGTGTGTCATGGGGTACACTTTAACAGTGTAAAGTCAAATAAAGGTGGGTTCCCTGTGATGTGTCATGGGGTACACTGTAACACAGTAAAGACAAATAATGATGGGTTGCCTGTGGTGTGTCATTGGGGTACACTGTAACACAGTAAAGTCAAATAATGGTGGGTTCCCTGTTGTGTGTCATGGGGTACACTTTAACAGTGTAAAGTCAAATAAAGGTGGGTTCCCTGTGATGTGTCATGGGGTACACTGTAACACTGTAAAGTCAAATAATGATGGGTTCCCTGTGGTGTGTCATAGGGTACACTGTAACAGTGTAAAGTCAATTAATGATGGGTTCCCTCTGGTGTGTCATTTTGTACTATGAAACACAGTAAAGTCAAATAATGATGGGTTCCCTGTGATGTGTCATGGGGTACACTGTAACACTGTAAAGTCAAATAATGATGGGTACCCTGTGGTGTGCCATGGCGTACACTGTAACACAGTAAAGTCAAATAATGGTTGGTTCCCTGTGGTGTGTCATGTGGTACACTGTAACACAGTAAAGTCAAATAATGATGGGTTCCCTGTGGTGTGTCATTGGGGTACACTGTAACACAGTAAAGTCAAATAAAGGTGGGTTCCCTGTGATGTGTCATGGGGTACACTGTAACACTGTAAAGTCAAATAATGGTGGGTTCCCTGTGATGTGTCATAGACCTTTTCACGGATAGACCGGAAGTAGCTGAACGGAGTGCATTCTGGTCTAGATTCGGCACAAACACGACAATCAAGGCGCCATATGGGCTGCAATAATGACACGAAATACTTCTGACATGTGGCATAACGGACCCATCTAACATTAGTAAAATATAGTAATCTCTAGTAACTACATCATACGGTCTACCACGTATAATTTTCATTTTATGCTATTCAAATTGCCGTTATACACAAAGAAACCAAGAAAAATAATAAAATGAACCTTTCTCGATATCTCGTGTCATTATTGCAGCCCATCACGGTACACCGAGGCATGATGAAGTGAGTTTGTTTATGTTCTTCCGTAGTTCTTCGATCCAAAATGGCGCTCAGATTGCTGTGTTTGTGCCGAATATAGTCCACAATGCATTGCGTCCGGCTACTTCCGGTCTATCCGTGAATAGGCCTATGGGGTACACTGTAACACAGTAAAGCCAAATAATGATGGGTTCCCTGTGATGTGTCTTGTGGTACACTGTAACACAGTAAAGTCAAATAATGATGGGTTCCCTGTGGTGTCTTGTAGTACACTGTAACACAGTAAAGTCAAATATTGATGGGTTCCCTGTGGTATATCTTGTAGTACACTGTAACACAGTAAAGTCAAATAATGATGGGTTCCCTGTGGTGTGTGATGGGGTACACTGTAACACAGTAAAGTCAAATAATGATGGGTTCCCTGTGGTGTGCTATGGGGTACACTGTAACACAGTAAAGTCAAATAATGATGGGTTCCCTGTGGTGTGCTATGGGGTGCACTGTAACACAGTAAAGTCAAATAATGATGGGTTCCCTGTGGTGTGTCTTAGGGTACACTGTAACACAGTAAAGTCAAATAATGATGGGTTCCCTGTGGTATATCTTGTAGTACACTGTAACAGTAAAGTCAAATAATGATGGGTTCCCTGTGGTGTGTCATGGGGTACACTGTAACACAGTGAAGTCAAATAATGATGGGGTCCCTGTGGTGTATCTTCCCTTCTGTAACACAGGGATCCCAAAGGAGATTAGAGAGACTACGTGTTTCAGATGTTGACAATGTTGACAAAATCATGACAGATCTTGGGTACCATAATTACATCTTTCAGGATCCTGCAAGATCTTATGATCATGGCGCGATATCATGTAAGATCTTGACATGATCTTTTAATAATACATTGTATATCAAGAATAATGGTTTTATTTGATGAGGATTAGCACATCATAATATCAAGACACTAATAACCTCGTGGCACTTCTTGTACATGTAACTATAACTATGTACATTTAGAAACATGGCAAAATAAAGTACAATTTACCACAAGCCTGTACAACTTTACTATTATATTGTTATTGCTACATGTAAGTTTGTATCCCCCTCTCAGACCCTCTGTTTACATGTACATGTGTTTAATTATGTACACGTTGTATAATTACTTGTGCCCAGGCCTAAGGCTGGGGCAAGAGTCTAAAAATACAGTCAGTGGTTTTTTTTTTTTTATTCCACGTCGCAAATCTGCAATCGAGTGGGACTGGGAACTAGACCATGAGGCTTGAGGCAAAATGGCTTCGCAAAATGGCAAAGTACGATAGAAGGCGTTTCATGTGGATTCCTGTTTCGAGGGAAATCTTGCACTATTTACTCGTCAGAGAGTAGTCAAAGACTAGAAGATCTTCAAACTTGATATCGTCACCCCTTCCATTCATGAAGGAGCTGTCGAAGAGATCGCTTCGCTCGATGCCAACATGCCTAAGATATTCGATTATTCGATTATTCGCGACCTGAAACTGAGCCACATGGAAGCCTTGAAAGGTTTTATCACTTACATATAAATGTATATACAAACTTGAAGTAAAACTGTTGCATTGTAAAGAAAATCATTACAAAATTGAACTGGATTTCCAGTTGAAAGCAACGATTACGAAACTTGTACCCAAACTCAGAGACTCGCCGAGCACAATTAATACGGTTTTAAACTTACATACTTACATGTACATGCTAACTTGAAGATGAAATTGGACTTGAATTTGCATTATTGCATTTGTGTATTGATTGTCATGATTGATTGTTTTATTATTATTTTAATAATTATTTTCAAACTACAGTGTTGACAGTGTTGTTGCTGTGGAAACCCACAGCAAAATACTCCCCAAACCCTCAAATAACTATCAATCTATATTTGTAGCAAGTATTTGAAGAACAAGGTGGAAAAGGGAGGCTTTCTAGAAACGAAAATCAAACTCGAACCCAGCCATCCACACTATACCACAGGGATCCCAATCAGTCTTGTTACTCTTGAAATTCTCAAAATGTATTTCACACGATAACCACATACATTCAACACTAACCGTCAGCTTGGGCTACCTGTGATTACCACTCCAATAGAAAAGGCATACTGATATTTTGATCGTTCATGAAACAGTGTATCCCAAGTACTCAATTGCACCAGGGCACGAGTGAGCACTTGTACCAAGCATCTAGTTGTATTGAAGGAATGGTCCGCTCAGCATGCGTCCATCGATTTATGGATGCACGCGGGAGGCTGCTAAGCATGAGAGAAGTGTAAGAGTTGCACGAGGCTACCGACTCTAGCTTCTTGAGTGCTTAACAGCCGACCAATGCAAGTGCATCCATAACTCGATGGACGCACAGCTGAAGCATTGATCATTTCTTTTATAGCATAGTTACTGCAAATTCAAATTAAATAATAATAATTTCCAATTGATTTCAGAGCACGCTCTATGCCGATGACATGAGCGTGCGTCCAATGAGTTATGGATGTACGCTTGCGCATGTTAATTAGCCAATCAGAGCGTGTGTTATATCAATGCTATGTTATAAAACTCATTATAGACAGCTAACTGACTAGTTTAGCCCTCATGGTTATTTCAGTTAGCTTCTACCAAACATATGCCACACTACTGTATACTTGTATTGTTTTGATGTCTTTAATTCTACAGCGCTATTGGACTCTTAGGAAATAACACCATAGAAATAAATTATTATAATATTATTAATTATTCTGGAATAAATAAACTATTGTCATTGTCATTGTCATGTATATGTACATGTATGTGGCTATTATAAATGTAAAACATACTTACATCAGATATCCTGTGAGCACCACCTGATGGCCATTGCTTTTCTCCACTAACTTTGTTGTAGTGGTAGAGCAATTCTCCTGATTTACAATGTTTCTCAACCCAGTCAGATTCAGTTTCTGTTTTTATGGATACCACATTTCCACAGCAATCAAGGCCATCACACACTGCAATTCCTCACGGGAAGAGGAACATTTGAATGGCTTCCCTCCAACACAGTCGATATTGTTATCTACAGAGCCGTCATTCACATTCATCTCATCATTCTGAGGATGGCTTTCTTCGTTGATTAACTCCCTCTTACAATCACTACTCTTGATGTTTATAGAGTCCATAGTTTCCTCGCAATCTGAAACATAATTTGTATGAATGTCAAGTACATTTGTACATGCAGAAACCCTAAACCTAACATGCACATCCGGTATTAAACACAGCCCTTAGATCGATGAATCAGAGACACGAGCAGATTTGAGTTTTAGTGTTTGAATCAAAGAATCGATTCCAACATAAATCACAACCACATTACTACACATTACCTGTATTATGTAGACACCAACAAAAGCATTCAAAGGGTTTTCATATCAACAAATCTTGTCGTAGACAACACTGACCTATTGTATCGCGGGCCATAAACCACAGGAAGCCCAAGCTATTCACTCACGATACAAACTCGACGGACTCCGTTTTCAATCAGTTTCTTTCGTTGTAAAGTAAAACCTACATTTTCGTTTCGTGTAAAACTTTATTATCAACACAAATGATGTTGTTTTATATAAAATTGATGAGTATTTTTTCATATTTTTCGTTTCATCAAACGAGGCTCGTTCCAGTCCACTGTCCAGTGCGCCTGCTGTTTTCTGTGAGGCGAACGAAGTTTGAAGTTCGAGCGTCAGTGATTACTCACTCTAAATATCTTGTTATCCCACCTTTGACATCATTCATAGTTGCTACGGTCTTACGTGTACAGTTTAACGTTTCTCATGCTTTGTTTTCAATACTGAAGAAGTAGTCAAGGTAGGTTTGGTGGATGATTAATTGTTGTACGTCTGTCTGATCGAGAAGGATAAAGTTTGGAATCGTCAGGCAAAAGTTGTAATTGTCCATTTCGTTAATCTAGTATTTAAACACTATGCAGTCCACCCAAATGGATACTGAATGGACAGAATACCAATGTAAGTCAGGACAGACACTGTTTATCTACAACAAGGTAACAGGAGAACACAAGTGGCCCACACAATACAACAATGTAAGCAAGTTTGGTTGTTATTTATCGACCATTTCATCAGTATACCATAACATGTATGTCAAGTGAATCCTCCGATCAAACCCTTGAAAATTCAAGATTTCAAGCCACATATTGATTGTGTATGAAATCATGAATCCAAGGCTCTTTTCTGGAATGCTTAGATTTCGAGACTCGCTCAGATTTTGCCATGACCTGGTATTTTTAAGAGACAATTGCCCTATGTGTCGATGGTACAATGTACATGTACATGTAGGTACAAATGTACTTTATAGAATAGTTACATGTATTTTGTTATGTGTTGATGGTACAATGTACATGTACATGTAGGTACACATGTAAGTTTTATATAATAGTTACATGCATGTTGTTGGGCTGAGTAGTGATATACACCGGCCAATAAATAAAATGACGATGGCTCAGCAACCCAGGAAGGTCAGTGAGGTGCGGGATTGTGGTAAAATTATGCAAGCTCAGTCAATTTATTAGAAAACAACAAATGAAGTTGTGTCAATTTTCTAAATTTGCATAATATTTCTGCAATCCTGCACCTTTTAAGGTGTACAAATGTATATCAATTAAATGTAATTAAAATTAGTGCCAGGAGGGTTTGATATACATTTGTAGCGCACCTACGGCTCACGGTTTCACATAATGGAATGACAGTTTTCCATTTAAATTGTACATGTATAGGTAGTGGAAGTTTTTATTGTATCAAATCATCCGTTGTTATATACCTTTCAAGGAAAAAATGACAATTTTGGCTAATTATAAATAAAACTCAACGAAAATCCGGTTTTGTGAGCCTCATTTGACCCTTTTTATGTCTCAAGAGCCTGGTAACTAATTTTCGGTGACGTATGTGGCTGTACACAAAAATTTGCATAATACCTTTTCAGCGTAAACACACAGGATTTGCATAATGACGATTTTCAGCGTAAAAACACACTTGATTTTTTATGGACGAAACACCATTGAACAGTGCATTAATGACGATTTTAAAACCGACTGAAAAGACTCTCGTCGCCTTAAAAAAAATGAAACGTACTACTAGCAGCTTTTGAAAAATACTTTTTATGGACGAAACTACCATTGAACAGTGCATTCTAGTCGAAGGATTGACAACAGAAGTAAAACCGACTGAAGAATTAACGATCAATTTAGGTGGCGAATAATAATCACGAAAATGACCTAAAATGATCTAAAATGACCTAAAATGATATTTCACTAAAATGACAAAATGAAAAATGACCTAAAATGACCTAAAATGATCTATTTTTAGTAATCTGACCAACAACCAATGTACATTTGTCGTTCCACTAGTGCAATTTTTTTTGAAAATACGAAATATCTACTTAGCTTTGAGTGTTGTCTTGATCTGTTCTTTAGGTGCTTTATAAAGGACCCAAAGAAACAAGGAATAACATCAAATCCAGAAAGCTATACGTATTGGTAATCAGTTGTACCACAGTAGCCCAAACGTAGAATCATGACATTGCCGCAGTGTAGTTTGAAGTTGAGAGGTCGGCGAATGAAGAAAGACTTCAAAGGAGGGATAACTACAGTTTGTATTAGAAATATATCTGGCAAGGGAGTGCCCGAAAAAACACAAGCGTACATATAATTAGGAAAGGTTTGCATACCAAATTTTTGCAAACACTGTCGCTAAAAAAAATTCACTCAAAAACTACGAAGCAAAAAATGATCTAAACACATTCACAAATAAATGATCTTTTCAATGAGCTTTTGTGAAAATGACCTAAAAATATTGATTGGGGATAAAAAGTGACCCAAAATGACCTAAAAAAACGTGATCTAAAAGATGACCTAAAATGATCTAAAAGGGACCTAAAAAAAGACTAAAATGATCTATTTTTGCTAGTAATCTACTGATTAAAACACCCGTAGTAAATTCAAATTATATAGCAATCTGTTTGAGGACATTTGTAAAACAATCTATCGTTCCACAAGCTTTTAGGTGCACAGCTGATGACTGCGGAAGTGGATTTTTTTGAAAATACCGAATGGTGGACCCATATATGCTACTCATAGATCTTTTTGTGTGTGTGGTAGGAAGGCGATATTTTTTGATCTGTTTTTTTGAGAGATATTTTTTTTACTTGGTGCAAAATAAACAATTGCAAACCTTTCCTAATTAATGAGAAACAAATTTTCGACGAAAACACTAAAAACATTGTTTCTCCATAACTTTAATTATCAGACTACTGTTAAAGCTATTTCAGAATCCCATATCTTGAAGTCGGTGAAGAGCTCATTCCTGAGACCATTCGAAAATCCAACGGTCAATTGACGTCACGGTCCACTGATTCTACGTTTGGGCTACCTGTGATTGAACTGACAAGAAGATAACCGGCTTGTCGATATCGAGGAAACAACGGAAACAGAGGAAACAACGGAAACGCTTCTAATTTGCTTTAAATACATATATACTACTTCTGATACCTTTACCTGTGTTACTAGAGTCATCTACTTTCATTTTTTTGTTCAAAATATCGGTATTTTAATGATATTTGATAACCGAACTGAGCCTTGTTTAAACTTGAATCAAGCAGCTAGTAAGATAATTCGAAGAGAATCTTCATTCAAAACCGCTTGTTTGAGGCCTAAGTTATCTTTTGAATGTCCATTACCTGCCTTTTAAGTTATACTGACTGGCATTCCACTGATTTCAAAAAACCTGTTTTGAAAAAAACCGCCATTTTGAATGCACGAGCTGGACACAGGCAACCCACACTGTTAAAAACGATAGTTTCCATCCCCACCCCCTCCGCCGATATATTGTCATCAATAATTTTTTTTTTTTTAAATATCATTGTATTTATCCAATTTTGTATTATTTAATGTTTAATTTAATGTGAGCGTGATAACTGTACTTATGCAGGAGCCCATTACTAGGAGCCTTCCTCTAGTAATAGGTTCATACGACATCATTTGCTCAAATTGGGCTATTTTTAGATATGCAAATTTCCGAAGAATTTCAAATTGAAAAATAAAATGGCGACCAAACGGAAGACGCGAGGACTTGATCCAAAATATTGATATTCTTATTCCATGGAAGTCCAATTCTATTTTTCCCTTGCACAAGAACGAGACGAACTGTGTACAATGAATGTATCACATGTATCAATAACTGACATACTGCCAGAGCGCTTAGTGGCGACTTTTAGTTTGGCGACTCACGATGTCGCGAAATTCTTCTACGTTCTATAATAAATACCTATCGCTTCATATGTTTATTCTTGTTTTATCAACTTTCTTCTGTTGGTTTTTGATTCATGATTTAGTCTACGTGCCGCAAGAATGAAGCGTTTTCTCACAGTCGATTTCGACTCTGATGAAGCAAAATCCATCACCTTCATCATCACTGATATAGTTTTGGATAGCGACGCCATTATAGAGTGCAAACCATATGTCCATGAAACAGTACAAACTAATTAGTACTAAATAGCACCAATGAAACAATAGAAAACAATAGAGATAACACTATTTAGTACTATTTAGTAATAGTACTATTTCACGGACATATGGTTTGCACTCTAACCAACCACACAAATGTGCACTTTGCTAAATAACTTCTTCGCCGAAAGATTGTCGATAAACAACTGAAACTTTCATCCGACGAACCGTGCCTTAAAGAGCGGCAAAGAACACTAAAACAAGAGGCGTTATCACTGAGTGTATGTGAAGTTATTTCACCAAAGGCGTCTGTTCAGTTCAAAGAAGGCAAGAAAGCCGGCACTCCAAGATCAGCCGCTGAACTGATAAAAATGCGATAAAATCTTCATCCAGGCCACAGAAAAAGAAGCTCCCCTGTACCTCTCACTTCGCTGTTTTAGAAGGAACTAGTTTGTGTCAATGTCGAGAATTTTCGACAAAATCCTACTTCAAAGTTCGTAATTCACTTTGCTGCGTTTCAGACAACAAATAATGCTAATTAGCAAAACACACCGGCGGTTTGGAATATTCATAGCTTGGTTCTCACTGCTAGTCCTGCACAAGTTTAATTAGGTTCTTCGTAAGAGATTATCCATGATACCAGATCGTCGAATTCCTTCTCAGAAAGAGCAGAAGATGTTCGTTTTTTGGCCGGGTTTTGAACTGGCCTTTGAACTAGCTTTGTTTTTAGAAGTTCTCGCACTTGAAGTTTTGATATAAATAATAATACCTGGAGTTAGTTTTTCTGTTTTGTTTTTGTGGCTACTCCTCTTCTTAGAAGAGAGTAGCCACTATGTCATCGAGTGTGAAAGTCCGTCCGTAAGTAAGTCCGTAAGTGTCCTAATCTTCGGATAGTGTTCGGAACTAGTCAGGTGATCGAAAATCAGCCACGATGTCGCGACGATGTACCCGATGGTTTATTCGTCTGGTTGTCGACATTTTATCGATTCGGATACATTCTTCTTGTGGTTGTCGACATTTTATCGATTTGATAGCGTTCAAAATACGTCGTGTTGGATTTCCATGTGCTTTTCGCTTCACGGCTTTGTTTAGAAGGGTAAGTTTACACTCTCTACTATTCTATTTTGCACCAGAAACCGGACAAATCTCTCGTGCAAAGTGTCAAGTGTTTGATCATAAAGATGTTTTCATGTTTTTCAGTGACGGTTTGTTGAGATTATTTTCCAGTGGAATATCGATTGTGTTTGTGTTTGATCGGCCTTTAAAATAGCTCCATCAGTCCATGACGATCGACTCTTGTCTGTGTAGTGGCTCCATGTAAACTGCCAGATCTATAACCGATTTAAAGTGTCAAGTAATTCTCTTCGAGGAACAAATAATGCTTTATATGCGAGACACAAACAAACACGGCTCTCGTTACTCTTTCAGTCTTTGTCCCAAAACTCGCTAAAAGCCGTTGTAATCGCTAAATAAATGACACACAGGAGTGAAGTGCATATTCATCTTTATTTTGAAAGCAGTTTTAGAAATACAAGATATCAAAAGGACAGGATTCTAGAAGTGAATTTACACGGCCATATACTGCCGATCGATCAAATAAGACACAGGAAGCCCAATACACAAACAGAGGGTGGTGACTGGCGAGCCTGTGAACTGAAAAGAACTTTACACACGAGAGATGTGTCTAGTTTCTGGTGCAAAATAGCATAAAATCATAGTATATTAGAGTGTAAACTTATCTTCAAATTAGATATTCTATTTATTATACTCAAAGTTTTCATATATTTAGGTGAAGTCAAATAAATAAATAAACACCACTTCAGTTAAAGGAGCCGTCTCATCCAGGATGCATTGCGCGCCTCTATTATTATTTACATACGGACGTTGCGTTGTGTCAAGTCAAAGTTAGCTCAAAGCGAAGCTCAAAGCATGATCCATTTTTAATGATCCATGCTCAAAGCAAGTTGCTAATATGGCCGTGGAGTCGGCCGAGGATAGTAGCGAAGAAATCATTGTTGTGAATGCATACGGGTCGCCAATAGCGCTTGATCCGAACAAAGAGACCGAAGCGGGGACCGAAGCTTCTAGCCGTCTTGTAAGTACACATTTTCTAGTTTTAAAATAGTTTTAGCTATTAGTCTACTGTTTCTTACTCTTTCATAAATACTTTATCTAAATGGAAAGTCATATTGAATCGTATTTCATGATCACTTAGGTTTGCTCTTGTAAAAACACGTGCAGCAGGAAACAAACAGCTCGGTCCCGAGGTTGTCCTTGCAAGAACGCCGGGTTACTGTGCTCTTCGCAATGTCAATGTGGAACAAAGGAAACGATGCTCAAGATTTCAAGTAGATTTTGTAGCAAGTTCAACAACTCGTATTTTCGACGTCGTTGAAAATGGCGTACTCAGCGCGCAATGCATCCTGGATGAGACGGCTCCTTTAAATTTTTGGAAAAGCATAATATCGCAAAACTCAAAGAAAGGAAACGATTTATTGAGCGACGTTTCGGAGTCGTCATGACGCCATTATCAATTCATTGTTAAATTAATATTAATATACAATCACTAATGATATATCAATGCTGTTCATATTGATTGTTAATAACAACTGTTATTGTTCAATTATTTGTACGCTGTCACAATTGTTTTCAATTAAACTTTGTATTAAAATACATTTCTGATTCAGTAAATTAGCATTATATAGAACCAAAGAACAAGTCCCAGCAGATAGTTCAAACATACATGTACCAGTTCAACAGAGGAACAATCCAACTACACATTGCTTCTATATTTCAAAACCGCAGTACCTACATGTAGTTATAGACTACCTGTTTTTGTTTATTTATAGTAGCCACATGCAGTCCTTGACTGCCTATTTTTAATGTTTTGAATCATTGTTCTTCCTCGCTTGATGAAGTACTGAAGTCAGACGACGAAACTATTCTGAAATTTCACTAGATTCTGATTCTTCACTAGAATCATTACTGGAACTACACGAAGCAAAGCAGTGTTGAATCTGACGTCAAATTCCTATTGTGTAAGACGAGACATGATTGGTTAATCGAGCGGAATTTATAATGAGTGTTCTATTTTTAGCTCAATTTGTGCAATGATGTCGAACAAACCTATTATAGGAGAGGAAGGTGGGCTCCTGACTTATGTATATAGTTTCTGCTGACAAAATAAATGTAGATGTAGAAGAAATGATGTTTCATTTTCTTCTTCCATGATCGGCCCCACCTCTTTCAAAACAGAAAATGCTTTAAAAGGGTGAAACAATTCAAAGAGATAGGAGGGTCGGGAGGGTCGTGATTTGAATTGGCCTGAATATGTCGATTCTTGCCATCCCCCCCCCCCCCCCCCCCCCCCCCCCCAAAAAAAAAATCCATCCCTGGTGCAAAACATTGTATTTGGTGCAAGATGAAAACTCGGCAAGAATATTCTTGCAATTGTTCAAGCTTTGTTTGAAGAATAAAAAGTGTAATAAACATTACATATTTTGTCTGTATACAGCATTATTTGTTTTTGTCATTGCCAATTACCGATTTACCACTTATGTAATGGGTTGCCTGTATCCAGATTGTTCGTGTATTCACTGAATGGCGGAAAACAAGTTTTTTTAAAACAGTGGTGGAATGTCAGTCTTTTAACTTCAGCTGTGAAAAACAGGGCAGGTCATATCGACTCGCAAAAAATATGAGATTGTATTATTTCGTTTCGTAATAGTCCACCAGTTGGTTTATAGGGATGTGAGATGCGAATGAATCTCCCCCCCCCCCCCCCCCCCCCCCCCCCTCCTCCCCCCCCTGGGGTAATCCACTTATGGTTTGATAGCCGCAACCCTTCATTTATTGCATTCATTATTATTATCATTTATAGTACGAAATTACTCTCTAATCGTGAAACTTCTAATCGTGAAACTTCTCAAAACCTCTGGCACCCAAGGGTAGCCGATCATGGAACTGAAGAAAATGACTCGGGAAACATCCTTTCTTCTACATCTACATTTATTTTGTCAGCAGAAACTATATACATAAGTACAGTTATCACGCTCACATTAAATTAAACATTAAATAATACAAAATTGGATAAATACAATGATATTTAAAAAAAAAAAATTATTGATGACAATATATCGGCGGAGGGGGTGGGGATGGAAACTATCGTTTTTAACAGTGTGGGTTGCCTGTGTCCAGCTCGTGTATTCAAAATGGCGGAAAACAGGTTTTTTGAAATCAGTGGAATGCCAGTCAGTATAACTTAAAAGGCAGGTAATGGACATTCAAAAGATAACTTAGGCCTCAAACAAGCGGTTTTGAATGAAGATTCTCTTCGAATTATCTTACTAGCTGCTTGATTCAAGTTTAAACAAGGCTCAGTTCGGTTATCAAATATCATTAAAATACCGATATTTTGAACAAAAAAATGAAAGTAGATGACTCTAGTAACACAGGTAAAGGTATCAGAAGTAGTATCTATGTATTTAAAGCAAATTAGAAGCGTTTCCGTTGTTTCCTCTGTTTCCGTTGTTTCCTCGATATCGACATACCGGAAGATAACATATGACAAAAACACCGCTATCCTTTATACTTCAGTACATTTTCCCGAAACTAAAACGATAGAATTCAAAGAACTGACAAAAGTGTTAGTGCTATATGATGGTATCAATTACCAATGTTGGCTGCGGCTATAAAAACAGCGTTGAATTGCTGGCCGAAAACCTCACTTATCATCATTCAGTTAGATTTCCGCACTAAATCAAAACCACTCCAGACTAGAAAGGATATTCTCTCTTTATTTTCTACCTTCATTTCTGATCCATGCAATTTAATAGTGCTGCAACACCTGGCTGCAAATACAGTCGAACCAATGTTACCAGTTTGGCCGACCACCGTCGGAAAAATTTAGTTGAAATCGACAACAAACAGCTCCCTTGGTTCAGTTGGTCAGATTATATCATTTTACTTCATTATAGGTATCATTTTAGGTCATTTTAGGTCGTTTTAGATCATTTTAAATCATTTTAGGTCATTTTAGATCATTCCTTGTTTTAGTAACTACGATAGTCACGTAGTGTGTCGATGCACATATGTATTCCCTATAAAGGATGAGAGTCTGAGGCGTTCTTGGACTCTGACTGTTCGTGTTCTATACACCTTGAGAGTTCATTGAGAGTTGTTTATGAAAGGGATACCAGCATCAACATCGATCCATCAAAGAAGTTGAGGCGAATTTTAAAAAGAGATGCCGTTCCGATGTGGACTGTGCTGGTTCAATCGTATCAATGGGTGAAACTAAATTATGTTCGTATATTAAAAGTCTTATGTTGTGGAATCCAATCTAAGTTGTTTGTGGTGCATGCGAGGCAAAATCCCTGGATCCTAGAACTAATATTATAAAATATTGAAGAGAAAATAAGTTTAATACTGTATTAAGTTATTTTTAAAAAAATAATAGAAATACGGTAAATAATAAAATGAATTGTGTAGTGAAACCGTATCAGTATCATGCTCAGTCGGCGAACAATCTAGCTACATATTTGCACTTTTAAAACTTACGACTCATCCACATTCCTGGATTCGACCAGTCCTTGTTTGGATCTTTTATAATAGCTTATGCCGTAAAGCAGAGAGAAGACGAAACTAGTGGTACGGTTATGTCATTCATTGAAGTGAAATTACGCTCGTGGCCGCCGAAATTCTTCAATTCTTCAATTCTTAATTCTTCAGTCGGTTTTACTTCTGTTGTCAATCCTTCGACTAGAATGGACTGCTCAATGGTAGTTTCGTCCATTAAAAGCATTTTCTAGTGATAGTTTTTTTCACAGTGACAAGAGAGTCTTTTCAAAATCGTCACTAATCCTGTGGAATCCTGTGTGTTTACGCTGAAAAAGTATTATGCAATTTTTTTTGTACAACCACATACGTCATTTATGTGACGTCACAGCGTTTGGCCGAGCGGTAAATGTCGCACTCAAAATGGCATATTCAATCGTGAATATCTCGAAACATATTTAACCGAATTCAAAAATTATGTTTTTCTCTTAAAAGTAATACAAAAGTCTAACAATTTATAAAATAAAAAATTTCACTGCATATACTGCACTTCAATGGCCATGACAGTTTGACATACCTGCATGATTATGTTTCATCCGATAACCACACACCTCGAAGTTGGTTAAAAAAACTCAGCTGTGCCTCGTTGTTTTTTTAACGCCCTTCTTAGTGTTTTGATATCAGCTGGAACGCTCTGTTTGATCTATTCTAACATGTGTAACGAGATTTGTAATTGACAGTTGTCTAGACATTGTGTTGGCCAGCGACCAGCGGTATTCTGAGTGAGTTAAGACTAACAGAATGTGAATATAAAGTACATTTGAACAATAGTAAAGTAAACAGTCGGTAATAAAGTGTCAAGAATGCTAAATAAATACTTTAGCATGCACAGAGTCTGATTGCGTATTCAAGAATGGTTTTATTCTACGGATGAATAGCATCTCGTGCATAATAATAATAATAATAATAATAATAATAATAATAATAATAATAATAATAATAATAATAATAATAATTTACTAATAACAATTAATATTTAATACAATGTTACATGTATTTAACCAGGGTGAACCCTTCAGCTTAAGCCATTCCACTTGTTGTTGCTAGACTTTTCAATCAGACGTCACTCACTGGTCCGTTGATCAGACAGAACAAAGCGCGAAAATTGGTGTAGGCAATCACGTAAACCGCCGCTCAGTTTACTCGGTTCAGTTGTCAGTCTGTTATGCGGGAGGTCGTGGGTTCATTCCATGGCTGGTCTTAATTGAGGATAAGTTGCTGCCTTTGTTTCCATCAACAAATGGTTTGTTTCCATCAACAAATGGTTAGGGGTAATCACGTAAATGGTGGTCCCATCTCTCCACACTACACTGCACTTGAGTTAGAGGGATGTAAAAGAACCACTAAGGACGTAAACAAACCTCTAGCAATGACCACCTCTGTGTCTGTACATACATGTACATTACTTGGGCCACAGGGGTGTTAGTGCTCCAGCACTATTTATAAAATAAGTATTATATGCACACTCTGATTTGCCAACTGATGTGTACATGTGCTATGTGCTCTATTTGAGCACACAACACGCATGCATAGTTACGCCCCTTACTTCTCCTAACACTTCTCTCGTCTTCTTCCAATTCCTGTGACATGGGTCGAAATGACCACATTCCATTTATATATATCTGGTCATGACTACAATCGAGGCTGTCAAATTTGTGTCTGTTTTTAATACTTATCAAAGACCCTGAGTATTACAAAGACGATCCCATCGAATGATTCATAAATATACAATAATTACAAGTCTGTTTTTTATTAATGTGCATTGTTCTTGTACTTCATTTCAGGGTTCAATAGAAGACAACATCATGTTTGGTCAACCAATAATATACAAGGAGCTCTGTAGTATTGCAACACAGACAGATGATTATGGCTGTAGTAATGGCTGTTCTTCTATGTACATCGATACAGGTTTAACTGACAACACCATGGATGATGCAAGTCAACCACATCCAACAGTTGTAGGTGATAGTGGTCATAATTCAGTTAATGCAGTTGATGGGAAGTCGTTGAAAAATGCTTCTGCTGTCCACGTGGATGAACGTCTATCAATGTTGAGTATTTTAGAGGAATTAGATATACCCTCTGAAAAGGAATCAGTTGAAAACAGCACTCAAGCAACAGATTCACCCACCGATGATGTTAATTCACATTCTCAAGAGATTGTGCAAAGTCACCTTCATGGAAATGGCAAACACAACGGACAGAAGCCATTTGAATGTTCTTACTGTGATAAAACGTTTGGCCACAAAAGTCATCTCAACGATCATCTCAGAATTCATACTGGAGAGAAGCCATACAAATGTTTTTCATGTGACAAGACATTTCGGCACAAAATAACCCTTACAAGGCATCTGCAAAGTCATACTGGAGAGAAGCCATTTGATTGTTCTTATTGTAATAAACATTTTTCACGTAAAATAAATCTTACTTATCACATAAGAATTCATACTGGAGAGAAGCCATTCCAATGTTCCTACTGTGATAAAAAGCTTGGCCGCAAAGACCACCTCACTACTCATCTCAGAATTCATACTGGAGAGAAGCCATTCCAATGTCCTTACTGTGATAAAACGTTTGGCCACAAAAGCATTCTCACAAATCATCTCAGAATTCATACTGGAGAGAAGCCATACAAATGTCTTTCTTGTGACAAGACATTTCGGCACAAGGTATCCCTTACAGAGCATCTACAAAGTCATACTGGAGATAATTGAACCATATAATTTCTTGTGTAAAACCATTTCTGCACAAACCATTGATCACAACTCATATTTGCTGCGAGCCATGAATTAGTCGAGTTCTGCATGCAAGTAGCCAGTGGAACTTTATCTTGCAATTTAATCTTAACGTATCTGGTATAGAACGCAGCCTATGCCCCGTATCAGTGCTCAACACGTTGCTCAATGAATGATCAACTCGGTTGATCAACCAATAGGAATGTTGCGTTGGTTTTTGGGTTGGAGTGGTTCTCACTGTTACGGAATTGAATTTGACTACAAGGCAAATAAGCTTATATCTACTAAACCGATTTAAACGTGCGCATAGATGCTGCGAGCCATTAGGCGAGTACTGCGAGTAGCCAGTGACACCAATATTGGTCTCCCTGTGTTTTATGTTGGATTGCTATTTAGTCGCATCCGATATGATTTAGTAATATTTATATTGTATATAATTTGTTCACCATTATTATTACTTTAAAGCGCATTTGAAAACGTCATATTGAATTTGCGCCATATAAATAAATGTTATTATTATTATTATGATGATGATGATTTTCCACTCGTTCGATTGAGTCTGTAGGATAACGAGTGGCTGTTCGCATGCTTACTAATATACACCTATTCCAAAACTCGTTGTCACCTCCGATAGCAACAAGCAAGAAGCTGACGACCGCAAAGGACGTTGGGACTTTCTCCTTATTCATTTATTCATCCGTAGACATTTTGACAACATGCATTTTCAAATGGCCGAATAGTTCCAAATGATTGCTATTCAACGCTCGTATGGATAACTTCTCGAGTACCACGGATAAATAAATTAATTAGGAGATTCCCAAAGTCCTTTGCGGTCGTTAGCTTCTCGCTTGTTGCTAAGGATATGAAAATACAACGTTTCGGTGACATACTTGCACCATCTTCAGGTAGAAATAAACTAATTTACACGAACAAGAATACGATGTTAAAGTGCCTATAACCCCCATTTTGATGTCAATTTCAATAAAAAGTACTTGATTTTATAAGATGTTGTGCGAAAACGATTTTCGATTCCGAGCAATCCTTGATTTGTTATGAATTTTTGAAAGTAGTTAAAAACGGCTTTTTCCGAGCGGTTGCAGACCCGGGATCAATGATGTTGGGAGACTGGGCCGAGCTCGGTTGTGACGTCCAGTAGGGACAACAACAACCGAACGTATCCCAAAATCACTAGAACTTCTGAGAGATTTCACTTTATTCAGGTCTATCAGCAGCCCATATTGAATTTAATTGCGGCATAGAGCAGTACACAGTATCTTACTGTCAATAATAAGCTACATTTTGAGCCCTATATACAAATTATTATTAATGCAAATGATGGCCGGGTGAATCCCTTTGGCACAACGCTAGCTACAGGACTTCAAAAATTAGATTGATCGCTTGTAAAAAAGTCAACTAGATGCATGGTTTATGGATGTAACAATTACCCAAACCTTCAAGAAGGTATTGGTCTTCATTTATTCCTATCTCAGGCGATGACCGACCAGCTAAAGGACGGCGAAATCACTGCCGCTGAGACCTAATTAAACTCGATAACGGTGGGATTTGTGCCGAACCGTAATAAAAGCTCAAGCTTTTTATCTAATACATATTTTATGTTTATACCTATAAAGGTTGCATATCAACACTGCATGTAGCCTCCTTTGCAGACGTTGTGTAGCGCTTCCGGTTCCCGTCATTCCTCCATTAACGTCTGCTAACACTCGAACAACATTCCTTTCTACATTGTTTTCTATCAACCAATCAAATTGCTAGGTGATATGTAAATTTTTCATTTTCCCACGTTTGTACATGTGTCGCGTGAATACAGAAAATACGCCAAAGAAAGTCTTAAATTTTGACACTATATATGCAAGTAGGAGGAATCTAAGAAAACCCGTACACAAGCCTAAAGGATATTTGGTAGAAAAGTCTGTTGGATATTCTCTATATTAGAAAGACTTGATGGATTAAATGAGACCTTGCCGACTACACGTTTCTAACTTAGAACTTTATTTCAGCTTTTAGTAGAGTGGTTCAAGTTTCAAGATGGCTGTAAAAATACTAATAAAAGATGAAATGAGTTCTAAACGTGTAGTTTCCCATGCCAAAATGCTAAGAATAGACCTGTCAAACGTCGACAAATTGCATGTCAAAACCATAACATTCACGTCAACAATCGAAGCCGCCGCCAGCAAACCTATAAACGCTTGAAACTAGATTTGATTCACTTTAATTGCTGCGAGCGAAGCGAGCAGCGAAACTAATCTGGACATGGGCTTCCTGTGTTGTATGTGGACGCGTTTCACTGGGCTCTTTATTATCCAGCTTGATTCGAGACATTCTCGTACCCAGAGCCCGCTCGTCATTTGGTTTGTCGCTGGCTCTGGGAAACCCTGTTGCTCGGTCGTCAAATTTTGACGACCAAGTCGTCAGAGCGCATGCTCATACCGCTGAGAGCGGGTACTGTGGAAGAGTCTACTGGCTACGTAGTATTTACGTTGGTTTGAATATTCAAACTAACAAGTACACAAGTTTGTACATTTATCTTCGTGTAGCCGTTTAAAATCCCTTCGACGTTCATCACCGGTTCTTCTCTGGCTCTGTTGCGGTAAAGGCTGGACGATAAATACATGTTCTAATATAATCTTGCATGTGAACCTTCCTGTCTTCCGCTTTGTTATTGTTTCTCTTGAATTATAAAAATATTCCTTTGAATACTCGAAGCGAGTACGATCGATTGTGTCTGCAGCCGTTACTTTACTTTTATAATTTATGTATTGTTAGATCTCCCTTTACGAATTCAGATCAATTTATGTCTTCACAGTCACTCTCATTTCCATAGCTTTATAATTCCATTGTATGAAAATACAACCGTCGCTGTCATTCCTTTCGTTCGCCTTGCAAGTTTGAATCTTTGTTGATCTCATGAACCAATCAAATACGATCAGTCATTGTTGATTTCATCAGCCAATGAAATTCTCTAAAATTTCAGGGATTCCCAGAGCCAGCGACAAACCAAATGACGAGCGGGCTCTGGGTACGAGAATGGATTCGAAACTTTGAGGAATCGATCGAGATGATTTCTGAGTATGACGTCACTGGTCATGACCTCGTGGTTATTGCGAAATCCACATCGTGGTTCGACATCACGATGATTTTCGGTGCGGTACTTATGATCAGCGGTGGTAATAACATGGCCGCTGTGATACAATACGTTCTCCTTGTAGCTATTGGTTGCATTGTACTTACACTCGGAAAAGAAAGCGAAAGCTTGACATGTTCATAGCGAGTATACAGTCGGGAATATTTGGCGAGATTGTCTACCAGCCGTGTACGGGGGATGATGAAAGTTCGCCGGCGTGATAATGGTGCTAGAACTGATAAACAAACGAATAGCTGGTCATCTACGACATCTATAATCTAGATGTTCTTAAGTTTTATTCATTTACCGGTATATGTTCAAGGTAATTTAATCATGGAGCAGAAGCCGTCAAAGTTCGTTCTACGATGACGGTAAATAAGTCTTACATGCGTACTTTATTTTACCTCACATCGACCGTTTCAAGTTCGACTAAAATACTTCTGCATAAATCTTCTCCCTCATATTCTACCGTGTTGAATTAGAACGTACTAATATTCAAGACTGGCTTTTGATTAAACGTGATGAAAAGGAAGATGTGTGTATTGTCAAGCGAAATAAATTCATGATTTATCACTCGACAGAAGCCACAATTTGAAGCACAGGGAGCCCAAACATAGAAGTGAACTTTAAAATATATCATAATATCATTTGTTGAAATGTAGAATGAATGTTCACAGTTACATTTTGCAACTAATTCAACTCGCAGCACTTCACTTTCTATTAGAAACGGCTAGTTGTTATATTAATACGAGATCAAACATTAAAGGTATAACCTGAAACGGGACCTGAAACTACTAGCGATGTTCCCGAATCCGCAGTCAACCAGTGGGAAGATTTATAGAAACGTCTTTCTTTTCTAAAGTTATCAATGGCATCTATGGGCTTTTTCTGATGAATATTGACTGACTTATTCATACAAAGAACTTGGCTTACTTTTCTATAACATTCATCCATATGCTCACTGTCCACCATCGCTAGCCTACGTAGCTTGGCGGTTTTTACCATCGCCATTGCCATCTTGTTCGCAGAAAAGACGGCCAAGGTCAAGGTCGTACCCACAAGCTTTTGTGGGGCTTTCTCTGATTGGTCAAATTCATAGAAAGGAATGTTGTTCGAGTCTTAGCAGACGTAGTGGAGGAATGACGGGAACCGGAAGCGCTACACAACGTCTGCAAAGGAGGCTACACTGCATGGGAGTGAGGTTTATATCACCGAAATACACACAATTAAATTGTTACTGTACGCATACAAGCTGTATTTCAATCTACAATTTTGTATTCGATCCCAATACCTAGCATTCAGCATTGTTGTATGTGGATTCTCTGACATCGCTATTTATTACCGACATACTCAGTGGGTTTATCTGAAACAAAAAAGAAGAGTAATAATTGTTCTTTTGTTATAGACCGGGTATAGAATTTATTGAAAAATACTTCATATTTTAACATGATAATATAAAGTAAATATCGCAAATAAATGTGTTCACTGTTTTTAATTATATATTTATTGTAAACCACAGTTGTCATCTCTCCGTTGTTGGTTCTGTAGTACAATACACTTCTCAGGCAGACACTAAATACGGCTGCGAGGGAGACTAACAACGTAATAGACCCAAATACCGACTTGGACTATTATAAAATTGTTATTGTTTACGGACATACGGCAAATAAATGTGCAAAAAGTGATTGTACACAAGAAATTATAAAAATTATCCTCAGTTACCCTTAGAAATATACGGTAGAGGTAAAACAGATTCATGTACGGAATTCGACCCAAACGGGACTTCACATAAATATAGAGTCATATGTACATGCATGTATACATGCATAGCTGTACGTACCGTATGTCGATATGATGAATATACGATGAATATGTCCGATGTGTTAGTTTTCTTGTATCATGGACACTTGTATTGCTCATACAACATATTGTCTTCGTGTTATCTGTTTTCCCAGACTGTTTTCCATGATTATTTTTGCTTTTGATCGATAACTTCAGTACTGGATAGTGAACCCGCGGGGTGTAAACATACTTCACCGACCTGAGTTTCACGTTTATAATGCAGGCCGTAAAGACTATATTTTATACTCGTAATTGCTCTGTAGTAGCCATTATAAGGATATGGATTACTTTTCAAGGGATCCTAATCGTTTTTCTGTCGTTCAATGCTCGAAATTCAGAAGCAAAAGTCCTTGTTCTTTGGATAAAATTCCTAGTATACATATGTGAAATTGGAAGCCGCTTTCGAGTGGTTCCCTAGTAGACGTCACTCGACCCAGTCTTCAAAAAGACAAGTGGGACCTCAAAATAAATATTTCAAAAATTCATAACAAATCAAGGATTGCTCAGAATCGAAAATCTTTTTCGCAGAACATCTTATAAAATCAAGTACTTTTTATTAAAATTGACATCAAACTGGGGGTTATAGGCACTTTAAGTTATATTATTATATTATATGTTATACAGCCTTTTGCAAAAATTATGTCGCGACCAAGTATATCAGTATATCACTATATACCCGAAGATTTAAACTATCAAATGAATGTGAAAATAACGTTTGTGTGTAGCTTGTATCGTATTCATGGCTCTCCAATCCACGCTTGTACAGTCAACCATCTTGAAATGAGTGTACGGGTAGCGTGCGAGCATGTGGGACTCACACGGGTAAATAGTGATATACTGATATACTGATATACTTATATACTTGGTCCCGACAGAATTTTTGCAAAAGGCTGTATGTTAAGTTATATTGGTCATTGTTTAGCCCTAAATGAGTCCGATTGGACATTGATGATTGGATTGCGTTCTTTGATTAACAGCATTTCGAAAATTAAACAATCAAGTTTGGTCTTACACATTACTTGGTTGTTATAGCTCTGATCGAAATCTTGGTAGGTCAGAAGTAGGTGGCGCTGTACAAGGTTTCACTCTGTATCGTTTACAATTGTTGCACTTGTGGATGACGGACTTCACTAGTGAACGTAGTTTGGGAATCCAAAACCGGCTACGAATGCTGCACATAGTCACGTCCACTCCCACGTGGAGAATTGTCTCATGGTGATACTCCACCAATCTCGTCGTGAATGTATGACTTTGTGGCAGAAAAATGGGTTGATAACCAGGTATTCCGTCCTTGTGCAGCAAACCATCCTCACCTCTCAGCTGATCCTATATATCAATGGTAAGTTTACAGCATAGCCCATTCTTACATAATTGTGTTCCTATAATTATAACTTTATTATTATTATCCAATCAAAAGAATGTCGTATCCAACATCACCGAATAAATAAAGGCGCTGCAAACTCAACATTTAAAATCCATGTCTAGATCAACAAAACCCTCGAACATGTCAACAAGAAACAACTTGTTCAGCAAATTAGGACTGATCGGACTGATCTGGACGCTAGAGGCTGACAAAGAGAGATTGGGTGCTGATCGGACGGACAGACAAACGGATCCATTATAGCACAGTTGGAACATTTTACTCAATCTAGTTTTACTCAGACACATTTCATCGTAATATGATTACTAAAAGTGATATATTATTTCATTAATACGGCAGGGGCTTAGATTTTCGTGGGGTTCGCAACTCAATTGAACTTCTGTGATAAGCTTTTTCAATGCATGACGAGCCCCGACCCTAACATTTTTGTTTTGCGAAGCCTCACAGCATGATTATTTGTGGTGGATTAACACAGCGGGGTTGTGTACCCGATACATCGGTGTAGGCCAGGCTCATGCTGGGACGTGAATTACTAGCTAGTCGTAGATTTATATTTACTGATTTTAGTGAATAAGATACATTTTGTCTCTATTAAAATAATATTGATATTGATCAAACGTTCAATGCTCTACCCATAGAATATCGAGCGAGTCAGGCGTGCCGCCACAAATCATTGCCGGTTTAGCAATACAAATTAAGGATCCAAATTAAGTTGAGTTGTCAGCCTACTTTGCGATTAGTATTTTAGTCTGTGTTTCAAGTTCAATGCTTTACCCATAGAATATCAGGCGTGCCACCCGAACAATCTACCCTGCCTTCAGGTGCGCCACCCAAAAGCATTGGGGTTTAGCAATATAAAGTTGAGTTATGTCAGTACTCTGCGATTAGTATTATAGTCTGTGTCTTCAAGTTCTTCAAGTTCAATGCTTTACCCATAGAATATCAGGCGTGCCGCCCGACTATCTACCCTGCCTTCAGGTGCGCCACCCAAAAGCATTGGGGTTTAGCAATATAAAGTTGAGTACTCTGCGATTTATAGTCACATTAGTCTGTGTCGGTTTCAGAACGTTTGCAGCATAAAATCCCGTATTTGTCTCAAAGTCAGACGAGCAATACCTGAATGTACTCGACGAATATCTTACCCACATTTCCAGGTGACATTTTCCATATCTTAGACAACCCAACAGTGAAAATAAAGCTCACAAAGAATTATATTTTGATTCTAGCGCCAAAACTCGTCCATGACCCGCAATTGTTTATCATGTTGTGTCAGAATTGTCTGTGATTAATGTGTCAGTAGAACGAATCTTATTGGACCAAGACTAATTGGCTTTGCGAACTAGTAACCCTAGGCAAACATATCACAGCTATCCTGCTGGGACAAAAAAATTGGGGTCGGGGCTCCTTATGAAACGGAAAAAGAAAAAGAGAGAAATAGAAAAAGAAAGATTGAGAAAAAGAAAAGATCAGAAAAAAAATGATGCCCGCACCGAGAGTCGATCCCCGGCTCGCTGTTTCCCAGCACTAACCAGAGAACTACGTTAGTCAAGAAATTTCCATAACAATAACCGTTACACGATAGACTACTAAATTGACCATCGAAAACAATCTGAAGTGGTAAGGGGCAGTCATTTAGGACTAGGATACGACTGTTACCTCCGTCTTTGACTACTTCGCTGATTGTGTACTACCCGATAGCGCGGATGAGGCCTAAATCTTCGTCCTATACGTAACATGCTGTGACTCAGCATTTAAGCTAGTCTGGGTGTATGGTCGATTTTCAGTGTTTTGCATAAATTATGTATAGTATAGCGCTCGGGTTCGAGACCCTGCCAGGTCGATGGGTTTTTTTGGAGCTTATCTTTTCATTATTCTGTTTCTTTGCCGTTAATTTGATTTTGTTAGATGTTTTTACTCAATTGATATTTGCTCAGTTTTAAAATCTAAATCTGTTTTCTTGTTGACATCAAATGGATACGATATTATTTTGATTTCGAAGTTGTACATGTTTTACTTTAAACTTAATTTAACTCAGCACCAACGTACCATATCCGCCAAAGAGTATCGCGTGTCACTGGTACAGGTTCTAGCTGTCCTATGAGAGTAGGGATGGAGTGTTTTGGGCCATTTTTGAGATACAAAATCAGCACATCCGTGGCAGTAATCGCCTTGCTGTTATCCATGACGCTTGGAATGCTCTACAATGGAGGCACGTAGATACCAAATCAAACCCGGCATCGATGTCTCGTCACGCAGTCTCAACGCCGACCAAATGATCAGCGACGCACGATGGCTTGAAGGACCCGCCTTCTTATGGCAGGAGCTTTTGGCCCGTAGTGTTCCGCATGCTTTGACACAGGTCTCTGACGACGACCCAGAAGTGAAACGTGAAAGTCAATTAAGTGCGATTAGTTCAAAGAAACTCCGATGATTCGTGGCATCGTTTGAGAATTGCCATTGCTTGGCTGTTGCGGTACAAACGTTTCTTCGTCAATAACTACCGACAACGAAGCATCGAGACAACTACAGGAGCTTACGACTGCTAAACACGAGATTATCAGATATACACAACGTCAATCGTTTCCAACGGAGATGGCTGGTCTTTTTAGGCTGGTGGAAAAATCAAGCCCCATACACTTACAAGTTAGACACACAGTTAAGAGACACAGTATGTTATGCGTTGGAGGGCGTCTCGAGAACGCACCGATAGCCGAAAGTGCTAAGCTCCCGCCGATCTTACCAACGAATCACCACATTGGCGATTGGACATAAGGAGCCATCGTCATTAGAGTCGTTTTCGTGCGGTTCTTGCTATGTATATACAGTCCGGGAAAACCGCAGATTTGGGTATATTTGTGACGTAGGCAAAACCATTGTTCTAGACGCTTTGGATTCCGATTTCATAACACAAAGTCACGTGAAACAACGAACTTCAAAAATCCAATATGGCTGACCGTGCTCAGTGCTGGTCAGAAGACTGATAGTTTTTGACTAAATCCAGGCTGATTGGACACATATTATTATTCTGTAGTACTAGCCTATCATTCAAGAGAGGATGAGAGAGAGACCGTTGAGAGTCCGGGACCGTTGATCGAGGAATGAGCAAGAAATCACTTCATGTTCGATTTGTACCGTGTACGTGATTGTTGTTTGATCACTACAAGAGTGAATTCTCGAATATCGGTAAATTAGTTTGATTGTATATTGCAACACTTTATTACACCGGCCAGTATCAATATTCCAAATAACAGACTTGCGCTTGATTGTGTAACTTACATCTTCACTGACTCATGATGTTAATTATGATGATGTTTGTTATGAACAATGCAGCAGATGAAAAGAAATAAATTTGAGTTACTGCAGTTCTCGGTAATATGCGAACTCAGACATACAAACAGTCGGCTGGAACTTGGTTTTTCGCTACCGTCAATCAAATTCAAAACTCAAACAAATTCAAAACTAAATACATTCTTCGACCAAATGATCCATAATTTAGCTCAAAATCATATTTGCTTTCCATTTGGTGGGTCTTCTGACTTATATTTTTAAGTTTACTGATTTTTTATGTTGATTGATTGACGGTAGCGAAAAAAAAACCAAGTTCCAGCCGACTGCTTGAATGTCTGAGTTCGCATATTACTGAGAATCGCAGTAATAAAGGATACTCATGCAGACTTGTTTGGTGAAATTGGGTTTTTCTCGTTTCTATTACTAGTATTTGAGAGCATCAATTTTCACGAGAAGCAAAATAAAAGGTAGTTCAAGGAATGGAACCTTTATATATTTGATCCAAGGTAACCCCTTCAGAGCTCTATATATAATAATATATATAACCAACACTGTTTCTTTTGCACCACAGATGTGTGGTGTTTGTAGATAATTTTTTGAACCTGTTTTGTTAATATTGAACCTGCACTTTCAAACATGCGGAATGGTGAAAAAATGCTAAGGGACTTGTCAGACTGCTTGCTTTCAAAAGGCAAGGCACATATTATACAGGAAATCTAACCAATAAATGTAGTCCAATACATATCAGCTTTTGTATGTCCTGTAGTATCACTTAGCTATGTTCATATATATACCGGTACCTCCCAGTTAATCACATGGTATACCTCTAGAGCTCTAGAATGAATAAAGGAATAGAAGCTTGTGGGGTTGTGCAAAAATTAACAGTAAAGTAATACTATAATATCATATAAATGTAGTATCACTTAGCTACTGCTAGCTTCATGTATACCTCCCAGTTAATCACACGGTATGCTTCTAGAGCTATAGAATGAATAAAGGAATCAATCAATCAAGGCCGGAATGAACTTTATTTAAGTTATATATAATATATGTATTTATTAATTCCAACAAGACATTGCAGCTGCTTCTTTCTAAAATGCTGCAAAGGTACAATGTAGTAATATTTCTTTGTTCAAAATTCAGGGTAAAAATATCATAAGAGTAATAACTTAAAATAAAATAAGTACAGATTTTATTTTTTTCTTTGCCATCTTGCTTGATGTGTGCTGAATTCAATACAAAAGGAGAAACAAAAATAAGCATACATGACTGATAGAAGGAGCTAGACGATCTTAAAAGTTTAACAGGATTTTATTACTGGTTCAGTGACAGTGGTTGCTGTTTTCAGTGTTTTATTTGCAGTTGCTTGTCATCCAATGAATGTTTTTAAACACTTTTCACTCCATGAATCACACAAAGTTACCCTGCGAGCAGAGTTTTTTTTCTACTCGCCCAGGAAGCGAGTAGAAAAAAAACTCTGCTCGCAGGGTACACAAAGTAGGACTCGAAGTTAGTCAAGTACTCGCAAGAGTACTTCGAACTCCGAAGCGAACCACGTAAGTTATAACAAAGTCAAACTTCAACAAAAAGTGGCCCAAGAACTAGAGAGGTGGCCATACCAATATTTTGAGGAATACTATAACATCTATCCTAGAATCGATTAAAACCGGTTTGGTTCCTGCCAAAACTGGACGTCCCACTAAATTTTGGTGATGAAAAACTACATACCTTCGATATCACTTCAAAATGGCGGCCATCTGTGGTAGATATTGCTCTCCAATTCATCAATACAACACTTTAAAGTTGACTTTCGTTGAGCTTTTCGCTGTTCGATACCACATCTCCCTTTCTAATTAGAAAATTTCCCAAATATACGCAAAAATAACCGAGAATTGCAAAGAAATTTGGAAACCACTGTTAATTGTCTTTCCACTTTGAAATTGATATATGCCTAATATGGTCGAGAACAAAGGATTCGTGACGTCACAAATATACCCAAATCTGCGGTTTTCCCGGACTGATATAGCCCATACAAAATGGTCAACAATCATAGCCCATGCAACATGGCCAAAGCTCAACCAAAATGGTGGGTTATAACCCATGCATAATATTCAAAAGTCGACGAATGATTATAGTCACGTCATAGCCAATGACAATTGGGTTGAAAAACATTATAAAAAATCGACTAAACTGCCGCAAACATGTTTCTTTTATCAGCGCTTCCTTCAAAATTCGTTCATATCATTTTGATTTGATTTTATAAAATATATATTTCACTATATTAAAGCAAATCAATCAAGAACAACATCTTTGAAAAAAGAAAAAAAAAGATTACACAATAAAAAAGGAAAAAATAAGATTGCAAAAAAAAAAAGGAAAAGAACGACTTAAGGAAAAGAAGCCCCCGGACATCAGTTTCGAGCACAGCGAATTATCCGCGCGAGCCACGGGAACATAGTAATTTGCACAACAATAGACCGTCCATTCACAGGATACACTAGGTTATTTTGTCCTCCAAATTAGTAAGCGTGCACGATAGCCTAGTGGTGCGGGGCAGTTATTTAGAGGGACTAGGATCCGACTGTTCCCTCCCTCTTTGATCACTAAGCTGATTGGTGTAATGCCCGATAGCGCGGATGAGGCAGAAATCTTCGTCCTATTCGCGCCAGTCCCTTGCAGCGCGAGTATAAATAAGAGCTCTGCATCTAATTACTGCCCAGTTCGCGTAAGAACCCTTCACTACGCTACCTATCCTTACTCAGTCATGGCCGATGAACAAATTCCTGTCCTAGCTGCTGTTGAACAAGCCCAGGCGTTGAGAATTCAACCCAACCAAGTATATAAGTACCTGCTGCGAATCCAGACCATGGTCCTTTCAGGTATAAACTTTTTCTAGGTCGTTTTCAAGTTCGTTCGATTTCCCTCGGCTCCCTAAAAGTTTGTACGTGTGTTGAACTCTACAGTGAGTTTTTGTTTTATAGCGTGCTTCGCCTCACAAACACCGGGTTTGTGGTTGTATTTCCCTCGGCTCCCTAAAAGTTTGCACGTGTGTTGAACTCTAATGTGAGTGTTTGTGTACCGTGCTTCGCCTCGCAATCACCGGATTTGTGGAGTTGCATTTCCCTCGGCTCCCTAAAAGTTTGCACGTATGTTGAACTCTAAAGTGAGTTTTTGTTTACCGTGCTTCGCCTCGCAAACACCGGGTTTGTGGAGTTGCATTTCCCTCGGCTCCCTAAAAGTTTGCACGTGTGTTGAACTCTAAAGTGAGTGTTTGTTTACCGTGCTCGCCTCGCAAACACCGGGTTTGTGGAGTTGCATTTCCCTCAGCTCCCTAAAAGTTTGCACGTGTGTTGAATTCTATATACAGTGAGTTTTTGTTTATGGCCGTGCTTCGCCTCGCAAACACCGGGTTTGTGGAGTTGCATTTCCCTCAGTTTCCCTTCTCGGTTGTTTGTTTGTGTCACGCTATAGTCGGTACTATACAACATGATACAACGTCATCTTTACTTTATGCATGCTTTCCCTCCAACGCATTCTAAACTAAAATGCGTTTTTCCAAAACTCATAAAATCGAGCAAAACACAGACAGGGCTCGTAATTATGGAGTTTTCTCAGTGTAAACAATTGGATTTGTACGAAATTTGTTTTTTCTCGGTAAGATTCACATCTTTTATGAGGGATTTTGTAGAAAAATTAATAAAAATAAATATCGATTCTTAACCGAATAGTATAATTTAAAGAAAACCGTACTTGTAATGTTTGGAAATCGTTCGTACTAAAAAAAAGTTTCAAAAAACGATGTCAGTGAAAAAGTGTAGTTAGTGCCGAGACCCCAAAACCCTCCCAACTAAAACATGTTTTGAAAAAAAGCTCACTATTTTGTCGAGTAGATAGCCATTTTCACAAGCTCATGAAAAGGTTCCAAAGTTTGGAACCTTTTTCTAAACTCATGAATATGTCGAGTGGATAGACATTTTCACAAGCTCATATAAAGGTTCCAAAGTTTGGAACCTTTTTCTAATCTCATGAATATTTCGAGTAGATAGCCATTTTCACAAGATCATAAAAAGGTTCCAAAGTTTGGAACCTTTTTGCTAAACTCATGAATATGTCGAGTAGATATCCATTTTCACAAGCTCATTAAAAGGTTCCAAAGTTTGGAACCTTTTTCTAAACTCATGAATATTTCGAGTGGATATCCATTTTCACAAGCAAAAAAGTTTTTGGAACCTTTTTCTAAACTCATGAATATTTCGAGTGATATCCATTTTCACAAGCTCATAAAAAGGTTCCAAAGTTTGGAACCTTTTTCTAAACTCATGAATATGTCGAGTGGATAGCCATTTTCACAAGCTCAGGAAAAAGTTCCGTATAAACTCGTATAGAGCAGTCACATTAAATATAATACAGCAAAAAAATACATCCAAAAATATTTGAAGTTATTTATTATTATTGCGTAAACATGATTATGTAGAGCAGTCTGTTTTGCCATATAATATACCGGCCGGCATTAAACGGGTAACTTGTTTGAGAAATATCTCTTCACTAACATTGATATAAGTATCACTATAAATATAATCTGAGTTGCGAAATATCTAGACAAATTCTCAAGAGTAAATTATTATTAAATTAGTTCATTATTAGTCAACATGAATGAGTAACACAACGCCAGCTGTCGAGTGTAACAGTCGTCTTTAAAACAGCATTTGTACGTTCTTACGGCATTTCGTTCTCTTTGTTTGCCTCTAGATCTCTATTAGTTTCGTAGGTTTCTCCTCGATGTGGCTACATCTGTATGAAGACAGATCAAATTAAACTGTTTTTATAGCTCATATAAATATAAAGTGGTTTGACAGATCAACGACCGACGGGCATTAAAGAATGTATAAACATGGGTAGCGTTCGTTACATATCGTTATATTGGAATCATCATGTTTTGAATTATACCTGGATATGTTAGTAACGGTTCTCACTGGAAGTAGTCCTCAATGCTGTTACCAAAACGGCAAAATATATCAAATTGTACCAGATCTTCATAGCACAAACATGACTCACTGCATGTGTCTTTGTATGCCTAAGGATTAAAAGTTACTTGTCGTGATTGGCTGGATTGAATTTGAACCGGATACGGTTTTAGCATAATTAGCTAGTGCCCCGAGTTCACGTCATGTGTCCAGGTCACTGCTAGTCTCAAGCCAGAGTCGTTTGCCGTTAATTTTGCTCTTCGCCGTTTCTGTTTAGACTTTCAGCAGCATTGAGGACTACAGAACTTCCAGTGAGTACTGTTTACTAACATATATATCCAGGTGTCGGATTCATTGATGATTCCAATATAACGACATATGTTCAATAACTTTATACATGCATGTGTATATTCAGTCTCGGATTTCTATGAGCATCAAAACATGATGATTCCAATATGACGATATGTAACGAACGCTACCCATGTTTATACATTCTTTAATGCCCGTCGGTCGTTGATCTGTCAAATCACTTTATATTTATATGAGCTATAAAAACAGTTTAATTTGATCTGTCTTTATACAGATGTAGCCACATCGAGGAGAAACCTACGAAACTAATAGAGATCTAGAGGCAAACAAAGAGAACGAAATGCCGTAAGAACGTACAAATGCTGTTTTAAAGACGACTGTTACACTCGACAGCTGGCGTTGTGTTACTCATTCATAGAATATCTAGAATTTGTCTAGATATTTCGCAACTCAGATTATATTTATAGTGATACTTATATCAATGTTAGTGAAGAGATATTTCTCAAACAAGTTACCCGTTTAATGCCGGCCGGTATATTATATGGCAAAACAGACTGCTCTACATAATCATGTTTACGCAATAATAATAAATAACTTCAAATATTTTTGGATGTATTTTTTTGCTGTATTATATTTAATGTGACTGCTCTATACGAGTTTATACGGAACTTTTTCCTGAGCTTGTGAAAATGGCTATCCACTCGACATATTCATGAGTTTAGAAAAAGGTTCCAAACTTTGGAACCTTTTTATGAGCTTGTGAAAATGGATATCCACTCGAAATATTCATGAGTTTAGAAAAAGGTTCCAAACTTTGGAACCTTTTAATGAGCTTGTGAAAATGGATATCTACTCGACATATTCATGAGTTTAGCAAAAAGGTTCCAAACTTTGGAACCTTTTTATGATCTTGTGAAAATGGCTATCTACTCGAAATATTCATGAGATTAGAAAAAGGTTCCAAACTTTGGAACCTTTTTATGAGCTTGTGAAAATGGATATCCACTCGAAATATTCATGAGTTTAGAAAAAGGTTCCAAACTTTGGAACCTTTTTATGATCTTGTGAAAATGGCTATCTACTCGAAATATTCATGAGATTAGAAAAAGGTTCCAAACTTTGGAACCTTTTAATGAGCTTGTGAAAATGGATATCTACTCGACATATTCATGAGTTTAGAAAAAGGTTCCAAACTTTGGAACCTTTTTATGAGCTGGTGAAAATGGCTATCAACTCGGACGCTCTTTTTTGAGGGGACAAGTTTCCTCATTTTGTGCGGAAGGCAAAATATTGATGTTGAATTTCATAGGCCATTACGGAAGCACTTCAACTGTCATTGCAGTTATAGCATTCTTGCAGGAACGGCTTTATTTTCAGTGAGAAATGTAGAACTCACACTGAATTTTACAACTTTGGAAAAACGCAATTTAGTTTAGAACGCGTTCCTCCCCTTTGCCTCGTTTATAAGTTTTGCATGCTTAGGAGTATGAGGTTGAACATTGTCGTATGGCTTGTGCTTGATATTTCCCTTTGCGTACCGTGACGTAATGTCCAAGCATTCTAGTTGTATGGTTAATGTTGAGCAATGATTTCCCTTAGCGTTATTATTATTATTATAGCGTTCTGCACCCTATATATTGTCAAGACGGTGCAAATTCGACTGAGTTGTTCGGTTTTGGGTATATTTGTGTTTTCGACATTTGCAGATTTGCTGCTTCTCGCATTTGCATCCAATTTGGTGTTGTATTGTTTGTCTTTGTTGTTCTCCCTCCCTCCACACCTCCCTTTGTTTCCTATCCTTTGTGATTGTCTCGCTTTGTTCTTCCCGTTTTCGCATATCATTGATTGTGCGGGCCTTACGGTATTTTCACTGTTGGCCCTTTGTGGGCGCTACAAGAATTATTAATTCGGTGATGGTGTTGTGCCTCAGATACGTGGTACTGTCCCTGTTCATTTTATTTTCGTTTTATTTCCGTTGCTCTAACATTTTTGTGGAGTTTTTGTTTTGTGTCCTCTCCCGCGCTATTTGCCGTTTTCCCTATCTCCTATGGTAGCCTGAAAGGGTGTCTAATGCCCTAGTCGGATTACTGACGCTCAGGCTGTCATCCCTTGGGTGGGTTACTCCCGCGCAGAAACGCTTTACCTTATATTTCCATCTCCTTTTACCACCCAAGGGCTGGCAGCCTGTAGATTATCGATTCACGCCCACCTTTCTGTGGCTGCAGCTGCCTCCATATATAGTGTCATACACTAGCTTGAACAGTCTCGCGCGTTTCACTATGCCTTCCACGTAAGCCACTCATCCTAAGTTTTGGGTGGTTGGAGGGTCCTGCCTAGTTAAGTTTTGGACTTGGCTTTTTGAGTATTGGCAAAGGTCTCGAGTGACTTGGTATTAGACCGCATCAAACGCTAAGCTTCTGGGCGCGGGCGCATTTCTCCATCTCTTATTAAGCGAGCGTGAAAGGGACTGCCGCGAATAGCATACTATTCGCGGCAGTCCCTTTCACGCTCGCTTAATAAGAGATGGAGAAATGCAACCGCATTTGAATGAGTTGGAAGTGCAAAGGGATAGGGTCAGGGAGGGGAAAGAGCACGGTAGCTTTTGGAGGCAAGCGCGAAAGAGAGTGTCAAGCCAGGTCACGGCTGCCAATAGCCGAAGGGTTCTTACGCGAACTGGGCAGTAATTAGATGCAGAGCTCTTATTTATACTCGCGCTGCAAGGGACTGGCGCGAATAGCATACTATACGTAACATACGGTGACTCGGCATTAAGTCCGGGAGTATGGTCCTTTTTGAGTATTTTGCATAAAATGCATCTAATTAGCGCGGGCTGCGCGGGTTCGAGTCCCACACCAGTCGACATTTTTTTTCTTTTTTTTTCTTTTTATTTGTTTCTTTTTTTTTTTTTTTTTCTTAATTTGTTCATGATTGTTCTTCTTTAAAATGTATTTTTTTAATACAAAACTTTTTAGAAGAGTTTGGACCATTTTCTATACACTATATTCCACAAACAATGGCCATTTTCCACAATATTTGACCATTTTGCATTGACTATTATAATCCACCCAAAATGATGATATTTGGTGGGTTAGAGTCAATGACAAATGGTCAAACATCCTCCAAAACGATCATTTTTCGTGGGTTATAACCGAAAACGGTCAAAAATCATCCAAAATGATCATTTTTCGTGGGTTATAGACCATGCAAAATGGTCAAAAATCATCGAAAATGGTCGTTTTTGATGGGTTATAGCACATGCAAAATGGTCAAAATCATCCACAATAATCATTCTTGGGGGTTATAGCCCATGCAAAATGGTCAAAATCATCCACAATAATCATTCCTGGTGTTATTTTCCATGCAAAATGGTATAAATCATCCAAAATGGTCATTTTTAGTGGGTTATATCCCATTCAAAATGGTCAAAAATCAACCACAATAATCATTTTTGCTGGGTTATTGTCCATGCAAAACGGTCAAAAATCACCCAAAATGATGGGGAAGGAGAAGGAGAAGGAGAAGGAGAAGGAGAAGGAGAAGGAGAAGGAGAAGGAGAAGGAGAAGGAGAAGGAGAAGGAGAAGGAGAAGGAGAAGGAGAAGGAGAAGGAGAAGGAGAAGGAGAAGGAGAAGAAGGAGAAGGAGAAGGAGAAGGAGAAGGAGAAGGAGAAGGAGAAGGAGAAGAGAAGGAGAAGGAGAAGGAGAAGGAGAAGAAGGAGAAGGAGAAGGAGAAGGAGAAGGAGAAGGACGACTATGACATTATGGCTAGACCTACCGGAAACGTAGATAATGATGACGACGATGACAACATGGCTAGACCTACCGGAGACGTAGATAATGATGACGACGATGACAACATGGCTAGACCTACCTGAAACGTAGATAATGATGACGACGATGACAACATGGCTAGACCTACCGGAAACGTAGATAATGATGACGACGATGACAACATGGCTAGACCTACCGGAGACGTAGATAATGATGACGACGATGACAACATGGCTAGACCTACCGGAGACGTAAATAATGATGACGACGATGACATGACTAGACCTACCGGAAAACGTAGATAATGATGACGACGATGACAACATGGCTAGACCTACCGGAAACGTAGATAATGATGACGACGATGACAACATGGCTAGACCTACCGGAGACGTAGATAATGATGACGACGATGACAACATGGCTAGACCTACCGGAGACGTATATAATGATGACGACGATGAAAACATTGCTAGACCTACCGGAAACGTAGATAATGATGACGACGATGACAACATGGCTAGACCTACCGGAGACGTAAATAATGATGACGACGATGACATGACTAGACCTACCGGAAACGTAGATAATGATGACGACGATGACATGACTAGACCTACCGGAAACGTAGATAAGAATGACGACGATGACAACATGGCTAGACCTACCGGAGACGTAGATAATGATGACGACGATGACAACATGGCTAGATCTACCGGAGACGTAGATAATGATGACGACGATGACAACATGGCTAGACCTACCGGAAACGTAGATAATGATGACGACGATGACAACATGGCTAGACCTACCGGAAACGTAAATAATGATGACGACGATGACAACATGGCTAGACCTACCGGAAACGTAGATAATGATGACGACGATGACAACATGGCTAGACCTACCGGAGAACGTAGATAATGATGACGACGATGACAACATGGCTAGACCTACCGGAAACGTAGATAATGATGACGACGATGACAACATGGCTAGACCTACCGGAAACGTAGATAATGATGACGACGATGACAACATGGCTAGACCTACCGGAAACGTAGATAATGATGACGACGATGACAACATGGCTAGACCTACCGGAAACGTAGATAATGATGACGACGATGACAACATGGCTAGACCTACCGCAAACGTAAATAATGATTACGCCAACAATAATCAGCCGTTTCTCAACAACGATGTCCTTGAATGGATAATAAAGCTTGTATTGCCAGCCTTTCCCGATTTATGAGAACGACTCTAAGAGCCGGTGTAAACATTTTTCAAATCAACAGTGGATAAGATTCCCTACCCATCGTTGTACTTACCAGAACTAGATGGAAGGAGAACAACCATAATCAGCGTACAAAAACTTATCAGGTTAAAGGGTAAAGGCAGTGGTGCTGTCGCGGAACTCTGTGATGGAACCAGGCCTGGCTAAAGTTACTAGTCCCACAGTCATATGGTTGATTTAACATTACTGGTATTTATTGGAAGACCCAATAGTAGCAATAGCAGACTACCAAAGTAGACCGGTTTGAAATGCTTCCTTTTGGATTCTTCCAGTGAGTAGCAGAAAATCAAAATACATAACTTGGCTAGTCGACAGGTGGACATACAAGTTTAGATAGTTAAAGACTGAACCGGACACATGAAATATTGTCACAGCTTCAATGTTCCTTCAGTTTTACTTCAAAGGTTTGCAAAGAATGTTCCTGTTGATAGTTTGCAAAAACCAACATTGTTGGCACCATTTTGGTTTTCATGGGCTAAAATCGTTTTCGAATATACGCGATGAGGACAATTCTCGCTAAAGTTCTTTTTTTGAAAATGTTGAAAACACTAACGTTGTCAAATTATTTAGTGTCACATTGTGTTCTAGCACGTCACATTACACGAAGCAGGCCATATCACTTCTTGTTACTCTTCCAGGTTTCGTTAATAAAGTTTTGTAATGTTGACTCAGATCTTAGTATTTTCTGATAAATTAAATAAGCGACCCCTCCCTAATAAGCGAGCCACTCGACCCCCCAAAAGTTAAATAAGCGGCCGCGAATCATTAATTACGGTACTGGCATATTCGGGCAATTCAAATTAACTAAATTGCGAGCAATCCTATTTAACAGATTATTTTGCATCCTTATTACATTTGATATAATAATGGTCACGTGACGTCACACTTGATTGACAGGTGTTGTCTCTCTTGTCCATGGTTGTAGATGTTGTTGTTGGTCGTTGTTGAGACTTCTCTTATTGATATAATTATTACGCTTAGGAACCTTTAATACACTAAGACCCAAATGTTATTACGCTAGGAACCTTTATTACACTAAGACCCAAATGTTATTACGCTAGGAACCTTTATTACACTAAGACCCAAATGTTATTACGCTAGGAACCTTTATTACACTAAGACCCAAATGTTATTACGCAAGGAACCTTTATTACACTAAGACCCAAATGTTATTACGCAAGGAACCTTTATTACACTAAGACCCAAATGTTATTACGCTAGGAACCTTTATTACACTAAGACCCAAATGTTATTACGCAAGGAACCTTTATTACACTAAGACCCAAATGTTATTACGCTAGGAACCTTTATTACACTAAGACCCAAATGTTATTACGCTAGGAACCTTTATTACACTAAGACCCAAATGTTATTACGCTAGGAACCTATATTACACTAAGACCCAAATGTTATTACGCTAGGAACCTTTATTACACTAAGACCCAAATGTTATTACGCTAGGAACCTTTATTACACTAAGACCCAAATGTTATTACGCTAGGAACCTTTAATACACTAAGACCCAAATGTTATTACGCTAGGAACCTTTATTACACTAAGACCCTAATGTTATTACGCTAGGAACCTTTATTACACTAAGTCCCAAATGTTATTACGCTAGGAACCTTTATTACACTAAGACCCAAATGTTATTACGCTAGGAACCTTTATTACACTAAGACCCAAATGTTATTACGCAAGGAACCTTTATTACACTAAGACCCAAATGTTATTACGCAAGGAACCTTTATTACACTAAGACCCAAATGTTATTACGCTAGGAACCTTTATTACACTAAGACCCAAATGTTATTACGCAAGGAACCTTTATTACACTAAGACCCAAATGTTATTACGCTAGGAACCTTTATTACACTAAGACCCAATTAAATGTTATTACGCTAGGAACCTTTATTACACTAAGACCCAAATGTTATTACGCTAGGAACCTATATTACACTAAGACCCAAATGTTATTACGCTAGGAACCTTTATTACACTAAGACCCAAATGTTATTACGCTAGGAACCTTTATTACACTAAGACCCAAATGTTATTACGCTAGGAACCTTTAATACACTAAGACCCAAATGTTATTACGCTAGGAACCTTTATTACACTAAGACCCTAATGTTATTACGCTAGGAACCTTTATTACACTAAGTCCCAAATGTTATTACTCTAGGAACCTTTATTACACTAAGACCCAAATGTTATTACGCTAGGAACCTTTATTACACTAAGACCCAAATGTTATTACGCTAGGAACCTTTATTACACTAAGACCCAAATGTTATTACGCTAGGAACCTTTATTACACTAAGACCCAAATGTTATTACGCTAGGAACCTTTATTACACTAAGACCCAAATGTTATTATTACGCAAGGAACCTTTATTACACTAAGACCCAAATGTTATTACGCTAGGAACCTTTATTACACTAAGACCCAAATGTTATTACACTAACAACCTTTATTACACTAAGACCCAAATGTTATTACGCTAGGAACCTTTATTACACTAAGACCCAAATGTTATTACGCTAGGAACCTTTATTACACTAAGACCCCAAATGTTATTACGCTAGGAACCTTTATTACACTAAGACCCAAATGTTATTACGCTAGGAACCCCAAATTTATTACACTAAGACCCAAATGTTATTACGCAAGGAACCTTTATTACACTAAGACCCAAATGTTATTACGCTAGGAACCTTTATTACACTAAGACCCAAATGTTATTACGCAAGGAACCTTTATTACACTAAGACCCAAATGTTATTACGCAAGGAACCTTTATTACACCTTTATTACACTAGGAACCTTTATTACCCCCAAATGTTATTACGCTAGGAACCTTTATTACACTAAGACCCAAATGTTATTACGCTAGGAACCTTTATTACACTAAGACCCAAATGTTATTACGCTAGGAACCTTTATTACACTAAGACCCAAATGTTATTACGCTAGGAACCTTTATTACACTAAGACCCAAATGTTATTACGCAAGGAACCTTTATTACACTAAGACCCAAATGTTATTACGCAAGGAACCTTTACTACACTAAGACCCAAATGTTATTACGCTAGGAACCTTTATCACACTAAGACCCAAATGTTATTACACTAAGAACCTTTATTACACTAAGACCCAAATGTTATTACGCAAGGAACCTTTACTACACTAAGACCCAAATGTTATTACGCTAGGAACCTTTATCACACTAAGACCCAAATGTTATTACACTAAGAACCTTTATTACACTAAGACCCAAATGTTATTACGCTAGGAACCTTTATTACACTAAGACCCAAATGTTATTACGCAAGGAACCTTTTATTACACTAAGACCCAAATGTTATTACGCAAGGAACCTTTACTACACTAAGACCCAAATGTTATTACGCTAGGAACCTTTATCACACTAAGACCCAAATGTTATTACACTAAGAACCTTTATTACACTAAGACCCAAATGTTATTACGCTAGGAACCTTTATTACACTAAGACCCAAATGTTATTACGCAAGGAACCTTTATTACACTAAGACCCAAATGTTATTACGCTAGGAACCTTTATTACACTAAGACCCAAATGTTATTACGCTAGGAACCTTTATTACACTAAGACCCAAATGTTATTACGCTAGGAACCTTTATTACACTAAGACCCAAATGTTATTACGCTAGGAACCTTTATTACACTAAGACCCAAATGTTATTACGCAAGGAACCTTTATTACACTAAGACCCAAATGTTATTACGCAAGGAACCTTTACTACACTAAGACCCAAATGTTATTACGCTAGGAACCTTTATCACACTAAGACCCAAATGTTATTACACTAAGAACCTTTATTACACTAAGACCCAAATGTTATTACGCTAGGAACCTTTATTACACTAAGACCCAAATGTTATTACGCTAGGAACCTTTATTACACTAAGACCCAAATGTTATTACGCTAGGAACCTTTATTACACTAAGACCCAAATGTTATTACGCTAGGAACCTTTATTACACTAAGACCCAAATGTTATTACACTAAGAACCTTTATTACACTAAGACCCAAATGTTATTACGCTAGGAACCTATATTACACTAAGACCCAAATGTTATTACGCTAGGAACCTTTATTACACTAAGACCCAAATGTTATTACGCAAGGAACCTTTATTACACTAAGACCCAAATGTTATTACGCAAGGAACCTTTATTACACTAAGACCCAAATGTTATTACGCTAGGAACCTTTATTACACTAAGACCCAAATCTTATTACGCAAGGAACATTTATTACACTAAGACCCAAATCTTATTACGCAAGGAACCTTTATTACGCTTAGGACCAGTTATTACACTTGAGCCCTCAACAACATCCTTGACGTCAATCTACGACGTGAAAACAGGGAGACAAGTACATAGAGATTTCGACAAAACTTCATCTCACAGTATAAACATCAGTGTGGCTTCTCTTCTTCTCTTCATATGCATGTATTCGAAGATGTTCAATCAAGGTTTGCTTAAAAGAAAATCCCTTATCACACAATGAACATTTGAATGGCTTCTATGTTTGGTGTATTTGGAGATGATTGGTGAGATCCCTTTGAGAGTGAAACGCCTTTCCACATACAAAACATTTGAATGGCTTCTCTCCAATATGAATTCTGAGATGACTAGTGAGCTGGTCTTTGCGGCCAAACTTTTTATCACAATAAGAACATTCAAATGGCTTCTCTCCAGTATGAATTATGAGATGCTTAGTGATACTGCTCTTGTGACCAAACTTTTTATCACAGTAAGAACATTCAAATGGCTTCTCTCCAGTATGAATTATGAGATGCTTAGTGATACTGCTCTTGTGACCAAACTTTTTATCACAGTAAGAACATTCAAATGGCTTTTCTCCAGTATGAATGCTGAGATGACTAGTGAGCTGGCGTTTGCTGCCAAACTTTTTATCACAGTAAGAACATTGAAATGGCTTCACTCCATTATGAATTCTGAGATGCATATTGAGAGTGCTCTTGTGACCAAACTTTTTATAACAGTAAGAACATTCAAATGGCTTCTCTCCAGTATGAATTCTGAGATGAGTAGTGAGAGTGCTCTTGTTACCAAACTTTTTATCACAGTAAGAACATTCAAATGGCTTCTCTCCAGTATGAATTCTGAGATGAACAGTGTGAATGCCTTTCTGGCGAAACTTTTTATCACAGTAAGAACATTGAAATGGCTTTTCTCCAGTATGAGTTCTGAGATGACTAGTGAGAGTGCTTTTGTGACCAAACTTTTTATCACAGTAAGAACATTCAAATGCCTTCTCTCCAGTGTGTGTTTACCATTTCCATGAAAGTGACTTTCCACCCTCTCTTCAGAAAGTGAATTAACATCATCGATGGGTGAATCTGTTGCTTGAGTGCTGTTTTCAACTGATTCCTTTTCAGAGGGTAAATCTAATTCCTCTAAAATACTCAACGTTGATAGACGTTCATCCACGTGGACAGCAGAAGCATTTTTCAATGAATTCCCATCAACTGCATTAACTGAATTATGACCACTATCACCTACAACTGTTGGATGTGGTTGACCTGCATCATCCATGTTGTTGTCAGTTGAACCTGTATCGATGTACATAGAAGAACAGCCATTACTACAGCCATAATCATCTGTGTATATTATTGGTTGACCAAATATGATGTTGTATTCTACTGAACTCTGAAATGAAGTACAATAACAATGTATCAATGTATATATTAATAAAAAAACAGACTCACAATTGTTCAGTTATTACAAATAATGATGGGATCCCTGTGGTTTATCTTCCCTTCTGTAACACAGGGATCCCAAAGGAGATTAGAGAGAATATGTGTATCAGATGTTGACAATGTTGAGAAGATCATGACAGATCTTGTTTACCATAATTTTAAAAGTCTTTCAGGATCCTGCAAGATCTTATGATCATGGCGCGATATCATGTAAGATCTTGACATGAACTTGTATAAATAATATATCAATGATAATAGTTTTATTTGATGAGGATTAGCACATCATAATATCAAGACACTAATAAACTTGTAGCCTCCCTTGCATCCGTTTTTAGTTCCGTCACGCAACGTTCTCACCCACAAACGTCTGCTCATCTGAGCGATACATTCCATTCCCGATTGTTTGCGAAAAGCAAATTAGATTGAAGCAATTGTCATAAAGCAGTCAATCACAGAGCGGCTTTTATTGAACCAAACGAATTCTTCGCTCGATATCAGAGGGCTGATCAAAACCGCAGTTGGCGTGGATGTAAGTGTCTACTGTGAATTAGAGAAGAACATTAAAGCATTGAAAGAGGATATCCGAAACATTTTATCCGAAATAAATCAGAAAGAGTACAGCGAACAAGGAGAGATTCGGACGTGTGTATTTCAAACGTGGCATCTACTACATGTACTCCTACAAGTGGCCGAGCAGGGGCGGCAAAATCTTTAATGTTTACATCTTCAGAATTCTACTACATGTACTTGCACTTCTTACTTTCAACAGCCGTACAATGTATATCAGCTAGTTTACAATGCCTTTGGGCATATTTACCCAACAGAGTTGCTTTCGCTTGTAGCTTTGTTGACCTCACTGCATAACTCCTCCCTTAGCAATGTGTGCCACAGTTTGGCACACATACGGCATACAGTGCCACAGCATGGCAGTCTTTCGGCACACAGTGCCAATGTGTGCCACAGTTTGGCACTGACACATGCGCCACTGTGTGCCACAGCATGGCAGCCGCGGTCTTTTGGCACACAGTGCCAATGTGTGCCACAGTTTGGCACACACATGCGACACTGTGTGCCACAGCATAGCAGTCTTTTGGCACACAGTGCCAATGAGTGCCACATGATACAATTCTTTGGCATTGTGTACATGACAACTGCATGGTACGGCAGATGTACAAGAATTGAACATTTTCAAACAGGATCATTATAGCTATAATCATGCATAAAATACTTAAATAAACATTGCAGAAAATTAAGAAAACAAACTTTATTTTAGTTTTCACAATGTCTGAAAAACAATTATGTGAAATTCAAGAATGATTTTCTATAAAACTATATAGGTAAAAAAACATTATTTTTCACATGAAATTAACTGATTTTCACTTCTTTGAATTAATAAAAATATGTAATTACTTTACCATTGCTTAGCTTCATACTTACTGCTTACTGTCACAGTGTGCAGTATACTATTCAGCAAAATACACACCATAAGTATATGTTTTTGACTGCCAGAAATCCAGTATCGATCGGCCGGCCGTTGAAATAAAGTCGAAATATGGCCGTGAATTCACCTCTAGAATCCTGTCCTTTTGATATCTTGAATTTCTAAAACTGCTTTCAATACAAAGATTAATATCTAATTGAGGCCTGTGTGTGGTTTATTTAGCGATTAGAGCGAGTTTTGGGAGAGAGAGTAGTTCGCTCCCTACTCTCTCTCCCAAAACTCGCTCTAATCGCTAAATAAACCACACACAGGCCTCAATTAGATATTAATCTTTGTTTTGAAAGCAGTTTTAGAAATTCAAGATATCAAAAGGACAGGATTCTAGAGGTGAATTCACGGCCATATTTCGACTTTATTTCAACGGCCGGCCGATCAAATAAGACACAGGAAGCCCAATACACAAACAGCCCCCCACATAAGACACAGGAAGCCCAATAACTCCAATAAACAAACTGAGAGGTTGGTGAGCCTGTGATAGATCGAAGCAGTTTGGCAAATTTCGCTTGTTTTTCTTCAAAGACAAAAAACACGTTTATTCATCTTTCTGGTAAGTAAAAAACATTCTGTTTTGTGTTAAAGCAAGTTGTAAAATGTTGTCCAATGTTAATATCTTCTTTTCTGTAGGAAATTTATAGAAGAAAGCAGCTTTTTCACGGTAAAACTGTTGTTGACAAACGTGACAAGATGGCAGCTGACTGAAGACTTTCGTTAGACATGACAAAGGCTAAAAAGGTAGAGTTTTATCGTTGTGTGTTATTTATCATAGCTTCAGTTTGAAAGCTAAAACTATAAGCTTCGTATTTTAATCATTTTAGTTGTTGTATATCACTCTATTCTGCCTGTAAGTATGCAGTATTTATAGTCATGTTTTTGCGTTTTTCAAACCTACACTACAATCTTAAAGTTTTAAACTTATCAGATTACACATCACATAAATGTTTGTAATTGTAAAGACAATTCTGTCATTCAACATTTCAAGAAAAAGTAATATTATTGTTGGTGTTTCAGAGTTGTGAACTTTTTTCAATTCATTTTCAGGTGGATTTAGTTGAACACTTTTACTACAACAGTCAACTACTGACAACAGATATCAAAGAGTTTCATGATGACTGCAAAATATTCACAAGGATTGAATTGCATGGTCTAGTTTTACAAGAGTCCACTCAGCATTTATACACATTGGCCATGAAAACACTTTGGTAGATAGATGCAAATCAAAGTAAGACTGATGCAGTTTATTTATGATTATAGTAGGCTGACAGATCAAAACAGAAACACATTTTTAAAAGTCATATTAAGTGGAATATAATGTACACCTACCATGAAACTGACAAATAAATAATTGCTGTTGTTCTTCGATGACATTGACTCAAAAAATTCTCAGAAAAATCAAGTTTCATCAATTATATTGTGAGTTGATTTAATTACCTATTTCATTTATATAGTCAGTCTGCAGTTACAGACACAGTGTATATTATGTAAGATTAGAAAGATGTGATCATCACAAGTTACATGCGATTGCATATAATATTAAAGTATTTTAATTTATACA
>JAUJYZ010000568.1:0-167565 GCA_033675265.1 Actinostola sp. cb2023 | reverse complement strand
CGCCAGTGACACCATCTTGAATGCCGGTTACGTAGCGTGCGGCATGTGGGCTCACACGGTATATATTGATTATACTGATATACTGATATACTTGGTCGCGACAGAATTTTGCGCAAAAGGCTGTATTTTAATTAATATGTCTAATTATGGACTTACAGTAACAACCCAACTGCATGGAGGCATTGAATATGCTGTTACATGATTGAAGGTGGGATACACTAACTCACCATTGTAATAGATTTGGGACACTTTCATGACATGTAGCTAGTCACTTACACTGTCAATAGTCTCTCTTCCCCTCCATAATCAGTCTAACAACGAGTAAAATAATACCAGATTTGTGTGGATTGGAGAATTTAAGTATATTGGACTGAGAGGAGGGGAGAGAGAAAAGAGGGACTCCAGACGAACCATGTCCAAAAAATGAAATTTGCTGCATTGCCGACACAATGCAAGATGCCCATTGGTCAAAAATTGACCATAAATTGACCAATAATGTGTCAATTAATGATACCAGGCATACGCTGTGATCCATACACCAGAATACATTTATCTTACTAAGAGCAACATAAGCTTAAATCAAAGAAGATAACTAAATTTGAAGCTTGAGTTGCAAGTCTGCCATGCATGTTATTATAAATACAATGTAGATGTAGGACTTTAGATACAATATACAATTTGTACTGTACATAGTTTAGGATATTTTCTAGTTTGAGGATCAATATATACAGTGTATAGTTTAGGATTTGTAAGATGATGTAGAATTTCACAAGTTATATTAGAGTCAGATATTATTTTAAAATATATATAAATTATAGATACATGTATGTACATGTACGTACCTCTTATTAGCTGAGTGTGAGGTCCGTACATGTATTAAGTTATTACAGTATTTATTAGTTTCTTTTGCTGGCATACATGTATGGCCGAAGCCTCACTTGTAGCGCATGGGCTCTGAAAAGAGAGAAGGGATGAGGATCCAAAAATTAATGTTTACTGCAATGTACATGTATATATGGCTTCTGCACAAGTTTATGACAGATACACAAAAAGGATGATTTTATAGTCCTTACATACAGGAAGTTATGGACTACTAATTGAGTTATGATCAGCATTTGCCAAGTTTATTTGTCTTATAATTATAAATAAGATATAATACAAATGTACCTTCTGACAAGTAAAACTAATGTTCCACTATTATAAATGTGTGTACTTTTTTATAGGAGACAGGAAGTTACCAAACTATTGGGTGCTGATGAAGTTGTCATGTCTATTGTTGGCTTTCCAAGGTTTGTTTGTTATTGACAATACATTATATACAATGCATCTAGATAGAGTAGTCGTGCACTAAACATGCTTCATTTCCTGGTTACATGTACATACATAGCATTGTATATTCTGCTTTACATAATATTAAATAAGTGTTAAATTACATGCACTTTGATTGGTCAAGGGTTGTGTGTTATTAGAGTACAGACACAAATAATCCATACGATGTCACAAAATCAAAAATATATAAAATATTATAAAAACAAATAGATTCCAATTAATTTGCCATGCATCCTTATTGTTAGTTTATACAGTCATGCACAGAAGACGGTTTGAGCACCGCAAAAAAAAAAAACGCAAAGCAAAATGGCACTCATGCAAACTCATTAAGAAACTGAAAACCACAAATTGCTTTCTTCTAGAAGTCTTTTGCGCTTTCATTATTCGTGTGCAAGTTGCGTGAATTGCAAATAAATTATCTTTGCATTTTTAGTCGATCTATGATCTAGAATACTTTCAATCATTTCAATGACAACCAAACAACCGTATTATCATACGCTCGGATTTAACTCATAGGCTGAGGATAAATAAACCAGCCGTTATCGCAACATCTAAAATAGATTTTGTAATGACTGCGAAAAACATACATGTACATTATGTATGTACCCATTTGCCATGACCGTGCAGGTTTGAAAGAAGTACATGTACCTCTACAAATGTATTACTAACATAAGCTGCTCTCTAAGAAGTGCCCCCCTGTTCTAATAAATGCCAGGCATCTCCAATAAGTGCCCCCACCAAATGTAAAGCAATTTACAGCTAGCAGTAGATACATGTAATAAGCAAAAATAAATAATGTAATGTTTGCACATTGGCCAGCACATGCAGTGAGTGCCATGTTGTTTGACAGAGATGACAAGAAATATTTGGAATTGATTGAAGTGCCGCCATTGGAGAAAAATGAATTTAATAGCACCACTCTCTATTAAGTGCAAGCGCCTTTTCTCTAATAACAATAATATTTTATTATTTCTCTCTAATGACATTTCTATTTGCAGACTTGGATGTCCTGACTTCACTATGCCCAATCATAAAACTACACCAGGCAAAGGTGTTACCAGCTCACTGTTTTACCCTGACATGGCTATCTTCCAAGGACACCCAAGATTTGCGTTAGTATACGATACTTACGATGTACATGTATTATTTTCAAGACAGTACATGTTGTGAAGATTATGGAGAGAGAAACAGAAGGACAGACAGACTGACAAAGTTTACACCCTGGATCCACCCATTATCCATCCTTTTCCTGTTAAAAATTGTAACTCCAAGTGTCACTTCGGGTACTGGTATTTAAAGTCTCTCCATTTCGACCACAGGCAGCCCAATCATTCCTTTTGAGGCTACTAAATAATTCAATAAAATGATATTTGCCTCTTTATTTGATGGGTTTCCTGTGGTAGAGCGTGCACGCGCATTTATATGTTGGGTTCCCTGTGTTGAGTACTGTACATGTATAATGTTGGGCTCCCTCTGCGCATCCCGCAGTACATGTGTATATTCACGGGAAGCACACAGGCAGCTCAACATTATACATTACTCAACACAGGGAACCCAACATATCTACGTATTATATATTGCGCATGCGTGCTCTACCACAGGAAACCATCAAAAAAGGCTGCAAATATCATTTTATTGAATTAAATTTAGTAGCCTCAAAAGCAAGGGTTGGACTGCCTGTGTTTCGACCTGTCCCTCTCTGCTTGTGCCACCTTCTTCCAGCCCAATCCCATTCCTTCTCCACCATCGTTCTCCATGTATCCTTAGGTCAGCCATAATAATGTAACTCAATTGTACTGGCAGCAACAAGTTTCTTTTTGTGTACAATATGTACAAATATATACTGAACATTGAAGTGATCTTTTTGTATTACCTGTTTGTTGCTAGGACCTTGTCACAGAACATCAGAGAACGAAGAGGTTCTAAGGTTGCAATTAATGTTCCAAGTATGTTAACATTATTAATTATTTTAATAATAATAATTTTAGTGTTTTTTTTCGGTCCGGTATCCGAAAAAAATCATGCACTCTGATTGGTTGTTGAAGAGGACGGAGTCTGACCATGGTCCAGTTTCCACGGTCTGAAAAAACATTTTATGTTTGTTTGTGCTTTCTGTTGTTTTTTTTTAGTTGTCATTTTGAGTAATCATGGCTAACAGTTGGCTAAAAAAAAAAAAACTTATTTTATTTGGTCAGTCTGAATAGGGAAACACTGTGTTGTCGGCCTTGAAAATGGACCTCAGCCTCGGCCCGGAAGCTCAAGACCTCTGGCACAGTTTTTCCCTATCCGGACCTCCTGACCAGTAATTAACCTACATGTACATGTACACGTATATATATATGAGCAAGTACGTATGTACTGATCACTTACTGATTTAGTACTTACTTTTTCATTTCACTTGCTTTACTCATTTTCCTTTGTGTGAAATGTTTGTAGTTTTCAAGGATGTCAACACACCATCACCATTCATAGAAGACTTCCCAGCAGTTGAAGGTGAAGGTGCAAGTGCAGCAAAGCCAGACCACATTTACCTGGATGCAATGGGCTTTGGCATGGGATGCTCTTGTTTGCAGGTATTGCTGGCTTTCAATCAGCTGTTAAAAACTCCTTGAATCTCATTATTTGCTTCAAATGACGGGCAAACACTGCCCTCCATGTGCTATCAAGCAGAGAGTATTCTATTGAAAAGGTGCAATTCAGCTGATGAAAATTCCTCACGAGACCGGAAATAACGTCTAATGAAATCAAGCAATTGGTCACTTTATATAGACTCATTAAAGCCTAGCTTTGACAAGCAACACAAACAAAAGCACCTGCAAGCACAAGCACAAAGGTCCATATCAACAAGAACAAGTGATTTCTTGTGCTTGCTCTTATGCGTGCATCAACCCATTTTCATGAGACACAAGCTTCAAGATTATACTTGCATGGTGAAAACCAGGCTAAAACAGTCATATTTTTGGGTTTGTTTGTTTGCTTATTTGTTTCAATCTGTGTTTTTTATTATTATTTTTCCATGTTTGTTTTGTTTTGGGGCAGAGGTGAGTTCAATTCAAACGTTGTGCTTCTTTGTTGTCTTAGATGACCTTTCAGGCATGCAGTGTTGAGGAAGGCCGTCATTTGTATGACCAACTTGCAGTTGTGACACCAATAGTAGTGAGTACTGTTATTAGTCTAGAAGGAAATCATATGGCCTTTATTTAAGTGTTGTACAAGTGTACATGTAATGTGAAACTGCTAAGGACAGCTACATGTACATGTGGACCTTGTGTCTTCTTATTACAAGAATACTCCTTAAGATCACTTTCAAGTTCAATGGTTGAACTGAGCCTGGCCATCGATTTAAACAATACATGTATATAATAAACAAACCAGTCAGTCAAGTCAAACAAACCAGTCTGTCAGTTCAAACAAACCAGTCTGTCAGCAGCACAAACAAACCAGTCTGTCAGGTCTAACAAACCAGTCTGTCAGGTCAAACAAACCGGTCTGTCAGGTCAAATTAACAAACCAGCTGTCTGTCAGGTCAAACAAACCAGTCTGTCAGGTCTAACAAACCAGTCTGTCAGCACTTAAACAAACCAGTCTGTCAGGTCTAACAAACCAGTCTGTCAGGTCAAACAAACCAGTCTGTCAAGTCAAACAAACCAGTCTGTCAGGTCAATCAAACCGGTCTGTCATGTAAAAAAAAAATGGTCTGCCAGGTCAAACAAACTGGTCTGTCAGGTCAAATAAACCGGTCTGTCAGCACATACAAACCAGTCTGTCAGGTCTAACAAACCAGTCTGTCAGGTCAAACAAACAGGTCTAAGGTCAAAAAACTGGTCTGTCAGGTCAAACAAACCGGTCTGTCAGGTCAAACAAACCAGTCTGTCAGGTCAAACAAACCGGTCTGTCAGGTCAAACAAACCAGTCTGTCAGATCAAACAAACCAGTCTGTCAGCTCAAACAAACCAGTCTGTCAGCTCAAATGGAAAGTGCTGTCCTTGAACAATAATTAAAGTTGAATTCTAAGCATGTGTGATTACTATACAGCAGCGATTGTCCAGATCATCAGATTCCTGCTTAGTAATGTTTATAATTGTAGGTGTTCTTAGTAATTCCAATTGTAGGTAATCCTGTATAAAATGGGCCATGTTTTGATTGTAGTGTATCTTTACTCGGGCTTCCTTCCGGAGGAAGGCTCGAGTTGCATAATGCAAGCCGTTCTTCATCGTCGTAAGTCCTCAAATCAACAGGTCACATTACAGGCATTCCTTGTTTACTATTAAGCAACATGCTGTTACTTGGGTTACCTGCAATATGAATGAATTCTCCTAATAACACCTGTGATTTCTTTTCCCAGATGGCATTATCAGCTGGAACTCCTATCTTCCGTGGTTACCTAGGAGACGTGGATTGTAGATGGAGTGTGATTGCAGGCTCAGTAGATGATCGCAGACCAGAAGAGTTAGGTCTTGAAGTAAGAATCCTTTCGTTTGTCTTTGGTGAAAATTTGAAATGTCACGTGACAGGTGACACAAGCCCAAATTTATTTTTGTTTTGTTTTGTTTGTGTAGCCGTTGAAGGAGAATAAGTTTGTGATTCCCAAGTCCCGTTATGATTCCATCAGCTGCTATTTGTCTCCAGAAGGTGCCAAATACAACGACATTGAGTTGATAATGGATAATGAAATATACAAACAGCTAGTTGAAAACGGTAGGTGTTCAATGGTTGGCAATATGCATAGTTGCTGTTGTTCTTGTACAGGACGATGCCTGCGACAATGCAATCATGTACAATCATAGAAATACACAAATGTTTTAAGGGACTGCTTGCAGTGTCTTTAAACAGCAATTGATATAATAATTATTTTTCTTTGTTGAAGGTATCGATGATTTGCTGGCTCGTCACTATGCACATCTGTTCATAAGAGATCCTATGACTCTGTTTGAGGAGCACATCCACGAAGATGACAAGCAAAGTTCCAACCATTTTGAGGTAATAATAATAATTATATTTATTAACTTTGTTTGACACAAAATCCATTCAGCCGACACCAGGTTGCCAAATATGGAGTTGTACATACTAATGCTATAACAAAATATGTATAACAACTACATTAACTACAATACATGTAACTATATCATTACTTAATTCACATACAGTTGAACTTTGCGACCACTCTTGTAAGCGACCACCTCTCCTAAGCAACCAGTTTTCCGAAATACCAAAAGTTCAGTTCCAAGTCAAATCACTATAGTTGGAACCTCTCATAAGCGACCACCTCTCGTATGCGACCACAAAGCTTGACATTTTGGGTCGCTTGCGGGAGATTTGACTGTATAAAAAACTATGCTACATAATTATCAGTATACATTTACTAAGCAGATATATATACATGTAATTTTTGGTCATTTTGACCTGCCATCCACATGTGAACAATTTGTAAACCGAGTTCTCTAAGGCAATTCGAAAACGCTCAATTTGGACGGAAAACTTTTGATGTAACTCAGGGTGCAGCTTATCTCAGGGTTCCCACTGACCTTGAAAAGTCAGTGAATTCTGATTTTTTTTTCAAGGTCAGGGAATTGTCAGGGAATTTTGATTTTGGTCAGGGAATTTTGTAATTTGACAAAGAGGTCAGTGAAAACTCAGGGAATTTCTGTCAGCCTTCACAAAATCGTTTTGAATTCGGTGATAATTATGTAGCATAAATATGGGTAACTTTTAGATGGATCGTGATCAATCATGATGAAAACTCACAAAAAAGTTTAAAAGTTGTCATTGACCTATATACATGTATGGTCAATGTAAATGTATTTCTTCATACATGCATACAGTATATTGCATTAAAAATACTACAGGATATCATTGTAAAACAAGAGTACAGTATATATGGTTTTGGGTCAGGGAAAAGTCAGAGAATTTTATTTTTCCGGATTAGTGAAAACCCTGTATCTGTGAGTGCGGCTTATACGCCAGTGAATATGGTACTTTATGTTCAGTGGGATCCCTGTGTCATGCAGTCAATATGTAGTGTTTCTTTATTGATGACTGTTTTTGCTTATTCAGAACATACAGTCTACCAACTGGCAAACCATGCGCTTTAAACCTCCCCCTCCCAACTCTTCTATTGGATGGAGGGTAGAATTTCGACCAACCGAGGTTAGTTTAACAGTCTTCGTTTCATCGTTTACTATTCACTTATATACTTCTTTAGAGTCGTTTTCGTATGAGTGGGAAAGTTACGGTACCTTGCCGTGCCGTATTGAAGGAGTTTGATTGGATGAGATGCATCGGCACGCTTTTTGATTGGTTCAGAATGGTTTAGAAAGGAAGCCATTTGAGTGTCATGGTACCGTAGGTCTCCCACTCAAAGGAAAACGACTCTATGAGGGCAGATTGTATGTAGGGTACATGCATTGCAGTGGTGAAATTCTTACGATACCTGTGATTTTACATACAATTAGATTGACTGAAACTAAATGCAATGATGCAATGTTTCCCCGCAAATGAAACAAATCCAACGGTCGCGATACGAGGGAAAAATATTTCATGTAAGACCCCACGAAACTTAACTACTATTATTATTGAATTAACTAATATTATTATCCTGTATTTTGCTCTTTTAGAATGAAGCACCATGTAGCAATATTAGCTACGTTCTAAAAAGACCAAATTATAGGATAATAATATTAGTTACCTTTCAGTTTCGTGGGGTTTTCAGTTTCGTGGGGTCTTACATGAAACACTGTCTGAAAATCCTGTAATCCCTCAGTGGAACTTATCGAGACAAAAGTTAATACACGCGCACTTGTGTAACGTTTTACATACATGGTCCATCAATGGCTTGCTTTACATCCATTACTTGGTCAGGTCTTCGTGTAGCTGCACAAAAGTCCTGGCTATTGTTCTATTGTCGTTCTATGTATTGTTTATACATATAAAAAAAACAATAGCCAGGACAAGTTGTGCAGCTACACGAAGACCTTGCCAATTACTCAGGCTACCCTTTTGTTTGACAATATTTCGACAGCTGATTGTGTTCGTGTATTCCAAATAGGTCCAGCTAACAGACTTCGAGAATGCAGCTTTTGTTACCTTTGTGGTGCTGTTGTCCCGTGTGATCTTGTCGTTTGACTTGAATTTACTCATGCCAATCTCCAAGGTATGTGCTGTCAATTAAACCTGGTTGCGACGCAAGCACAAACGCAAGTACAAGAGACCTTTTGTCACTGCGAAAACGAACCATGGTGCAATCATAAGTGCAAGGCCAAGTACGAGAGACTTTACGTCACTACGAAACTGGACCTAACACAAGCACAAACGCAAGCACAAACGGAAGGATCTATATTTTTCCATTTCTTGTTCTTGCATTTTTGCTTGCATCAGGCCCGTTTTCACATAACTCAAATCCATTTGCTTGCGCTTATGTTTTCATCGCTAGTGACAACCAGGGTTTTGAATGAACATTTGTAGAAAATATAATAAACTGATCCATTGGGTTTTTATAATCTCCTGAAACCTCGTTGCATTTGTGACTATGCAGGTTGATGCCAACATGCAGGCTGCACAAAAAAAGAATGCTGTGCTCGATGGAAAGTTTTACTTTAGGAAAACCTTGAAGAATTGTAAGTATTTTGTTTGTGTATGTGACGTGAAAATGAACCTTCACATAGCTAGGGAGTTTAAGCTGCACAAAATATATGACGGCAACTTCAACCGGAAGTGTAAATAACTTCTGTTAGGAATGTCGTACATTAGAGATTTAGTCCGAGCCTAAGCCTGTGAGGTTACTTCATCCACAGGGAATACCAACTATGAAGGTATGAAACTCCGAACAGAAGTTATTTACACTTCCGGTTGGAATCACCGTCGTAGATTTTGTGCACTATAGTTATTCTTGCAACATAGGTCATGAGCCTGGAAAACCACGAAACCCATGGCACTTATTGAACCATCCCTTTTATCGGCAGTTTGCACTGCTTGGACATGTGAAATCTTCGCGACAATTTTCACAGAAAATTTGATGACGCCAAATAAAGTGTTGCGAAAAGTTGTATGCGCAAAAATAAATTGGCCTCACACTTCATCTACATGTATGTTAGTAAAATACTACCCTTTTCCATTTTCAGTAAATTTCTATTACCTTGCAACCTAAAAGTATAAACTCGAGCGAGTTTTTATAAGTCGGTTCTTATATAGCGCATGTCTCAATGCGCTTTACAACCGATAAAGGACTTTTTCGGGCTCCATAGGAAGGCGAGCAGCTTACAATCATGAGGAATACACTGTCACAATGTGAATGTCATTTTTATCCTGCTGCTATTCACTTCTCAAGATGCTCAGTTTAGCAAGGTTATTAATAATAATAATAATAATAATAATAATAATAATAATAATGACATTCTTTAGAAAGATGGCCTATGTCACATAACATGAGTTTCATAGGGCACTGTTTACAATAAAACATATCATTAAAATTAGGTTTAGTAAGATGACTTGTCTGATTCTTACACAGGTAGACCTCAGTGTGCCAAGTTAAACTGCTGCGAGGATCCAAATACATGTGATGAAGTGGCGCTTATGAGTATCAATACTATTATTAATGGCAAGGTATGGAAACACAAAAATATGCTGTTAAAATATGGTGGTTGTGGTTATATATGGTGGTTGTGGTTATATATGGTGGTTGTGGTTATATATGGTGGTTGTGGTTATATATGGTGGTTGTGGTTATATATGGTGGTTGTGGTTATATATGGTGGTTGTGGTTATATATGGTGGTTGTGGTTATATATGGTGGTTGTGGTTATATATGGTGGTTGTGGTTATATATGGTGGTTGTGGTTATATATGGTGGTTGTGGTTATATATGGTGGTTGTGGTTATATATGGTGGTTGTGGTTATATATGGTGGTTGTGGTTATATATGGTGGTTGTGGCTATATATGGTGGTTGTGGTTATATATGGTGGTTGTGGTTATATATGGTGGTTGTGGTTATATATGGTGGTTGTGGTTATATATGGTGGTTGTGGCTATATATGGTGGTTGTGGTTATATATGGTGGTTGTGGTTATATATGGTGGTTGTGGTTATATATGGTGGTTGTGGTTATATATGGTGATTGTGGTTATATATGGTGGTTGTGGTTATATGGTGGTTGTGGTTATATATGGTGGTTGTGGTTATATATGGTGGTTGTGGTTATATATGGTGGTTGTGGTTATATATGGTGGTTGTGGTTATATATGGTGGTTGTGGTTATATATGGTGGTTGTGGTTATATATGGTGGTTGTGGCTATATATGGTGGTTGTGGTTATATATGGTGGTTGTGGTTATATATGGTGGTTGTGGTTATATATGGTGGTTGTGGTTATATATGGTGGTTGTGGTTATATATGGTGGTTGTGGTTATATATGGTGGTTGTGGTTATATATGGTGGTTGTGGTTATATATGGTGGTTGTGGTTATATGGTGGTTGTGGTTATATATGGTGATGGTGGTTATATATGGTGGTTGTGGTTATATATGGTGGTTATATATGGTGGTTGTGGTTATATATGGTGGTTGTGGCTATATATGTGGTTGGTGGTATATATGGTGGTGGTGGTTATATATGGTGGTTGTGGTTATATATGGTGGTTGTGGTTATATATGGTGGTTGTGGTTATATATGGTGTTTGTGGTTATATATGGTGTTTGTGGTTATATATGGTGGTTGTGGTTATATATGGTGGTTGTGGTTATATATGGTGGTTGTGGTTATATATGGTGGTTGTGGTTATATATGGTGGTTGTGGTTATATATGGTGGTTGTGGTTATATATGGTGGTTGTGGTTATATATGGTGGTTGTGACTGGTGGTGGTGGTGGTTGTAGCGATAAATGTGTCTGTAGTGAGGAGACTGCTGACCATGATATTGTTCATGCTTTCAGGAAGGTAAATTTCCAGGTCTGATTCCTTTGATGAACAGTTACCTAAGCAACGTGGACGTGGATATCGACACTAGATGTACAATCTCACAATATCTCAAGTTAATTCAAAGACGCGCATCAGGTAAGATACAGAAGCAATTAGAGTCGTTTTCGTAGGAGTGGGAAGTAGTTACGGTACGGTTCGTGTCCAAGCATTCTGATTGGTTGTGCATCGATTTTACGCGCTGTGGTTGGTTGAATACAATGTCTTCGATTCCGTACCGTGACTGTAACTCCGTACTGTAGGTTTCCCACTCGTACGAAAACGACTCTTATCATATGCGGTACTTCGATGCCGTCTCCCTCGGAGGCGGGGAACTCCCAGAAATATAGGATAGGATGTCCAGCGAACAGGTCAATTTCAAGTAATTTCGACTTGGCCACAGTTGCATTGATTGATAAAAGAGAATTAGGTAATCGGACTCTATTGTTGTTGGGACAAGTGGATGTGGGACGAGGCTAGGAATTGTGGAGAAAATGGGAGAGGATTTTTCTTGGTATTGTAGAATGGTCACTAATGCATGAATTTGGAAGTGGGGTTGGTAAACTAAATTTATTCACCCTTCGATTGTTCAGTTTAATAACCAACATCCCTTGCGAGCCGTGCCCAACCTCCCCAGGCTATTTACAAAATGTATGAAGGTGTCTTGCTAAAACCCAGTGTTCGTTCATTTAGGTGACCTGATGACCACAGCTCGTTGGATGCGCGAGTTTGTGCAGACTCATGCGGACTACAAACAGGACTCGGTTGTCTCCGACTTGATCTGCTACGATCTCATGACCACGTGCCACAAGATCGCGAATGAAGAAATGAAATGCCCAAAGCTGCTTGGCTACCACATGTCTAAGTCGAACGACGTTCTAGAAAAGAAATGCATTCGAATTCAAAATGAAATGGAGCAATTGGAAGACGCGAAGCGAAAGGAAATGGGTATTTGATGGTTGCATTGTGATAACACTAGAATCGAAATGTCTGCAGCCTTGACAATAACTCAACTGGTATCAAAGACGATGTTTTTAAATCCATTCACTTGCACTTTTACCAACCACCACATTCCTGCATCCGTTTTATAAATCCAGTACGTTATACATACAGCTATTTCAAAACGGTTGTGTTATAAATACTGAATACTGTAAGTGTAGATAGATAAGCCGCACTCGCAGATAAGCCGCACTCGCAGATAAGCTGCAACCTGTAATTGCACGAAGGAAACGAAAACCTAGTGTTGAGAAAGTTCCTTTACGGTCTTTAATTCTTCAAACTTAAACTTTCTAACATCGAACTACATTGTGTATTGTGCATTCCAATATTAAAATTAATTTTCGCTTGTCTTTTGTCACACCTATTGCATAAATAGTGTCCTGAGTCTGCGTATGTTGCTTGTGCTTATGCTTATGTCGCTAGTGAGGACCAGGCTTAAAAGCATGCAATACTTTGCCCTATTTAGTGCTCAATAGCACTAATTAAACAATGGAAAAAACAATAGAATTAGCATAATTTAGCACTATTTAGTACTATTTATGTTGCACGGTTTTAGTGTGTTTGTACTCTATTGTTTTGGTAACGTTACTTAACATAGGTTGGTTTAACCTGGTTTTGACTTCTAAAAAGACTCTTTCTAATTTATCACAACGACTTGAGTGGCAATTCAATATTCAGTATTACAACACAACCCCTTTAACTAGCTGTACACGGCCAAGGTAAACTATACAATCATCTGTAATAACCATTTCCATAGACCGAATGCAATAATGGCGGAATAATTTGCATAAACTGAGAAAAATATGAATTTAATAAATATAATATCATTTTTTGAAAGACCATACATAGTCTAGTAATACATCAAAAGCCCATCAATTTAAATGAAACCCTAGTAAAGTTATAACCATTTGAATTCTAGCAATTGCATGGAAACGAGGCTAGTCAGTCCAAAACTCAATTTCCCATACAAATCTTTGTGATTTCAATTCGCTATAACTTTTTACATTTTTTGTAGAATCGCTCTAAAATCTTGTAGGTTTCTTTTTATTATAGTCTTTGAAACGATGGCTTTATCATATCACTAACTACACAATAAATGAGATTTACTGATTCCGCCATTATTGCATTCGGTCTATGAGCAATAGTTTAGTGAATATAATATTTTGTACTCAATTATAATTTTTACTATAATTTCTCCCAATATATAAAATATATAAAATCATTGTAATTCAGAACTGTCCGCGATGGATAGAGGCGTTTTCGTATGAGTGGGAAAATTACGGTGCCGTGCTGTGTTGAAAGAGTTTGATTGGATGAGATGCATCTGCACGCTTTTTGATTGGTTCAGAAAGGAAGCCATTTGAGTGTCACGGTACCACAGGGTTCCCACTCATACGAAAACGACTCTGGCTCATTCACACCGAAGCTTAAGCTAAACAGGTTTAGAAAATTATCTACAAACGCTGCATAACCTCGCATAACCTTTGGTGCAAAACTGGGTGCAAACTGTCCATTTTTTACACAGTACAGTTGACTCTCTCTGAGCGACCACTCTCGTAAGCGACCATCTCCCTTAAGCGACCACCTTTACACAGCCCCGTTTTGTTTCTCATATACTGTAATCACTAATTAAAATAACTCGAAAGCGACCATCTCTCGTAAGCGACCCCGAGGTGGTCGCTTACGAGGGAGTCAACTGTAGTCTACAAATTCCAGGTAATTTGACTATTAAAGGAGCACTCTCACAGGTAATGCATTGCGCGCCGTGTTATTGTTTACATACGGGATACTACTTAGATTTGACAAGAACGCACGTGAAAAGTACACGTGAAAAGTTCGCCTTTCGAATTCCGATACGGATCAGCAATGGCAAGTCCGGAGTTCTCCAGAGAAACTCTTCCTTCTCGTGTGGTAAGTAGAAATCCGCCATTTTCGTATCATACGAAAATGGCGCTGAGGGGTTCAAGGCGCGCAATGCATTACCTGTGAGAGTGCTCCTTTAAGATCAGATGCCTTTTTGTTACAGAACCAAGAGACAATCAGTTTTAAGTAAACATGTTTAGGTGTGAATAGGGTATTAATATGAGTAAGAAGTATTTTCATTGCAAAGGTCGTTGCTATAGTATTGTATAGTGTAATTGTTTAGAATAATAGAATTAAATTGTAATTTTACCTTACGATGTCGGCCGTTATTCTATCCTATTCACCGAATCGAAATATGGCGACCCATTTGAATAACTATTGTTCTGGACTGACCAACCTCGTGTCAAAAGCGTTTTCACATGAATGAGAGGTTGGTCAACACGACCGGGCCTTACCACGTGATTACGAAATTCATTGAAGACAACACGGAAACAAAATCACAACTAAAAAGACCCGAAGCGACCTCAACATATTTTACAAATGGGCGAAGACAGTAAACGAAACCAGAACCATATCGACAACATCCCCCCTGACGAGCTCGATAAAATTATCTCGCATTTTGTGGTAAAAGTGTGTAAACAAAATGGCGAACAATGTGAACCAGATACATTTATCAATGTTAAGCCGGCGGGGGGGCCTGGCTTATGGCGGGGATTTGATTTTTTTCAAGACATTTTCAGTCAAATTCCCTCCCCAGGGGCTAAAAGGAAAGGTCAAATGTGGTAACAAAATTGCATACCCAGAGCAAAATGTTCCTCGTTTTGCGAGAGATATAGTTTATATAAACCCATTTGTTAGTTTTGAAAAATACAACAAAAAAAGATCATCAAAACCCAAACTTCAGTTATTCAGGTCCACAGTTGGACCATATTGAGATGTTCAAGCCAAGTACATCAGTTTCACTTCTTCTCTTGTCAAAAGTACCATTCTTGATACTTCATCAATAATTTCATCGGAAGGAACAGGGTAGCAAAGCGCTAGCCAAAATTTTGGAATTTCAACGCGTGAAAATGTTTAGATCTTAAACGTTCACGTTTCACAGAGCATAACAGCGGTAAATCACGAATCATAGTCGGTCAAAAGGGACGATCACGCATCACGTTGAAACATAAATTCACGATTTACGCTCCATTTTTTGGTCAAGTCACGCGTAACCCCTTTGCTACCCTGAAGGAATATCCTTGTACTGTTTTAATAAACAGATAGATTGTCACAAATTATCGTCATTCCAAACAAATCAATAGGTAAGTTGTATTGTACTTGTTTGTCTTTAATGTAAAAGTAAAGTACGAACATTTGACTGAAATAACATTTGAGTATTTTTACTCACCTACGATACTCAATTAATAATACCATTCTTCTTGTGCTGTAAACGTGATCACGTGAGTCTGATCACATACGTGTTGAAAGCATGCTTCGATCCGGCAGTTGTTTCGCCGCGGAAATTTCAATTTTACTTGTAATTTTACTTTTCAAATTTCCCCTACCCCGGGCAAGTGTTTAATCAAAATCCCAGTCCACGGATAGCACATCAAGTCAAATCCCCGCCACAAGTTCTTTTACGTACAGTTTGGTTCAACAACACCATCTACTTTGGATGGAGAGCTCGCGATGAGCATCACCGGGTCAGGTTTGGCGACTTCCAAATTAGAGAAGGAGACGGAGTAGGAGGAGTGATATGTCGAGTGGGTAACAGAGCGTGGTAGTAAAACCCGTACAGGTGAAAACGAGTTCGTGCCTGATCGACCATTTAACCCGAAGATGTTTGCTACCGATGGTCCCCGATGCCCAGTTAAGATGTTTTCTGAGTACATGTCCAGAAGACCAGAAGACATGAATTATTCAGATGCTCCATTTTTACCTTGCATCGATACCAAGGCCAGCATCACCAATTTGGTATAAAAAACAGCCACTTGGCAAGCACTCACTTGGCAAGCACTCACTTGGCTCGTTTATGAAAGAGATGACTCAAGTTGCTGGAATCGACGGCCGATTCACAAACCATTCAGCTCGTAGAACCATGATTTCCATCTTGAGAAAAGAAAACGTCGAACCACTCAATATCATTGCTTTGGCAGGACAAAGAAACCTAAAATCTTTGGACAGCTATTCCGGCTGAAGCGTCAGAAGAACAACAACATCTGATGTCCAACAAAATCAGTGAGATGATCGAAGGCGAGCAGAGGAAAGAGACAAAGAACAGCCTCAAAACCACCTCACCTTTGGCCAGTCAAAGCAATGAACAAGAATCCAAACAAGGAGTGTTCCATGGAGCCGTTTTCAACAACTGTGCATTGAGCTTTGGTAGGAGCATTGGTGAATCTGCTTGTGCAAGCTCGTCTGACACCGTGCAGTCATCTTGCAGAAGATTCAAGAGAGTTTTGCCACTTTTTGACAGTGATGATGAAGACTAAAGAAACACTTTGCTATTTAGAACGTTTAGCCTAATGTTAAAGGCATTATAAAGTCGATTTCTTGACATTACAAGGTTGTAATCACCTCTTTCGATCGAACACACATTTCTTCTAGTACATGGTGAAAACTAGTTTAACGAGCTTCTTATCATACGTCAAAAATGTCATCGATTGTCCAATGAGATTAACGCCCGTATTACCGGGGAAAACATCTAATAAGATGTAAATATGGCGAAAAAGTGATTGTGCTGATATCGTTTAATCAGTGCCTGGACAATATCTTTCTTCTGTTCTTTCAATTGACCCTAAAAGGTACGGACTCGTGTTACGTTACTGACTTTTGTGTCGGAACCCTAAAAGGTACACACAGGAAATATTTTCGACCCTAAAAGGACCGCCGATCACCCCTACCACTTGGAGAAAGGGAAAACTACTGTTTTTACAGTAGTATAGATATTGCTCATTGGTTTGCACTTACGTCATCGTAAAATTTTCTGGGTCTTATATCGAGTATAATTGAACAAAAGGTCTTACAACCAAAAGAGCAGTCAAAATCATGTATCTCAACCAAATTTTGAGTTATAAGAAGCTTTCAATGCCGAGATATGAGCGATCAAATGTGCGCATTATTTAGTGTGATTGTATGGGGCCGCCATCTTGGTGTACAACCGTAGTACACCAATATGGCGGCCAAAACACCGAGGATCAAAATCACGTTAATTTAACAAACAACTCAGTTTTTCAATAGAGATATTAATAAAATCAAACTTACATATCATTTACGAGGTAAAAAAAATTAACGTAACATTTGAAGCAAATTTCCCTAATTCTCTGGCTTTAGAATACATGTGACAGTGTTGCATGACAGAAATTGACTCTCAATAAATCAAAAACCAAACATCGAAAGTACACAGATTTTTTTGTGAGGACTTTTCTCATGGATATAAACAAAATATCAAACAAACAGTTTTGTTCGATGAATATTTTAGATTTTAGCGTTTTGATGACGTAATGTGCAAACCAAGAATAGAGTGAACATAAGTTGAGTTCTGTCATTTTGGCACGGTATTTTAAGTCTTTTTACCTTGCAAAACGAGCTGAAACACAACGTACATCGAAGAAGTCGACGCCATGTACAATACAATATTCGTCTTCAATCACAGGAATCCCAAGCATAAATTCAGTAAAAATATAAAATTGGAAATAAAGTATTTTGTTCCCCACCGTTTGTTGTCTGTTAAATTAACCTGCCTGGTGCCCGTGATTTTTTTTACGAATTTTTTTTTTCTTTACGGGTCCGAGAAAAAAATATTTTCGGAAAAAAAATCACCAGGCAGGTTAAGTTAACAGACAACAAAGGCGGTATAGGGGGAAATTAAAAAATACCTTATTTCAAATTTAATTTTTTTTGCTGAATTTATGCTTTTGCTTGGGCTCCCTGTGGATGGTTTTGTTGCAACTTGCATACCAAGCCCGAAATGCAATATGGGCGATGTGCTCCCACCCTTCCGCCTCTGGACTGGGTACCTAAGGCGGACCATTTGATTTTTGATGGGGGGTGGGGGCGATTTAAAGTATGGTCGATATTTTTTTTTCGCCTTTTCATGTTGCACGATATTTTTTCACTGCCTTAGGCCCTTGCACGATATTTTTTTTAACCAAATTTATTTTTGTTTGCCAATATCTATTCAGTTGCCAAATTGGCCATTACAAAAAAGAGCAGGGGACTGGGACCAAGTCCGTAAAACTAATTCAACAAGACGCTCAATGAGCGTACACTCGGGCTTATGACAAGGACAATGTCAGTTGCGTGAGGAGGGACATGACAATGACTGACAGTTGCGTGACGAGGGAGACTTAATGTATATATGTGTCGGTGAGCATAGATAAAAATCTCCGAATCGTACTTCCGTAGAATGTACTTGGAACGTCCAGTTGAGGTTCATATTCATGGTCAGACGGTTCTGATAACGTCTTTGGTTTCTTCGTTATCGCAGAGGAAAGTTGAACTTCGTATCTTTTAAACATCCAATTGATTCAGACTACGGTATGATGTGACAAAGCTCGACCAATCTGCTGTCTCTGCCTATACATTGAAAGATCTTGTTCGATTTATCTCGAAATCAGAAAGGAATTATCGATTAAAAATCAAAGCTGCTTCTGTTAGATTTAAGATGTGACCTCAAGTGACCTCAAATACGTTTAAATACGTACGACAGCGTACCTTAAGAGTCGGAGATCTTTATCTATGAGTCACCGACACAAATATTCTCCCTTGTCACTGAGCGTCTTCTTCTGTAATAGATCCCTAAAATCTAAGGACGTTTTGATTTCGATTGTATTTTTGCCGTTCACTGACCTGTTTTGAGCGTGGAAATTCTGTTCTAACAAGGATCACACAACTGTAGTCGTACTGAATTTTTCAAACGTGGAATAAAATATCCATCGTGAGTTACTGAAAATATTAAACTCGACTGGCTCGATTGTTTGCATGACTTCTGTACATATAGCTTTCTGTCAATAGATGTAGTTACATCGCTGGTCGTGAGTTTAATTATAAATACTCAAGGACATACGACTGGACTGTACACGTACTATTACAATTAGCAACAAACATGGCATACCGAGGTCATGATAGTTTTTGAGTTCATTTCATTTACTTTTCAGTCTCGACTGGCTCAATTAGCAACAAACATGACAACATAGCGAGGTCTTGATACTTTTTGAGTTCATTTCATTTGCTTTTCAATTCATTTTTTGATGAGTTCGAGTTCGTGGAACGACGTCGTACAACAGGCGATAAAACACGGGCTTTAAACACGCTCATTTCACGGACATAACTGTACACATACTATTACAATTAGCAACAAACATGGCATAGCGAGGTCATGATAGTTTTTGAGTTCATTTCATTTGCTTTTCAGTCTCGACTGGCCTGACTGTTTGCATGACTTCTGTACATGTACATATAGCTTTCTGTCAATAGATGTACATGTAGTTACATCGCTGGTCGTGAGTTTGATTATAACTAGAATCCTGACCTTTCAATATCTTGAAGATTTCAAACTGTTTTCAAACTGATCTAAGATTAAATATCTACTTGAGTCCTGTGTGTCGTTTGAGTTAGTGATTAGAGCGGTTTTCCGCGAATTCAGGGAGTTCAATTATAAATACTCAAGGACATAACTGTACACGTACTACTTACAATTAGCAACAAAAGGCCTACTCTGGGGTCCAATGTCGCCTAATAACAAACATGACATAGCGAACTAGAATCCTGACCTTTCGATAGCTTCAAGATCTACAGCTGCTTTCAAAACTAAGATTCAAATACTTGAGTCCCGTGTGTCGTTAATTGTTTTCCCTTATCTGCTTCAGGAGTAATCTTGAAACTCGATACGATCAAATACTTCGCATTCTTTCTTCATTCTTCGCATTTTTTCTTCATTCCATGACCATGAAAAAAAAAAAAATTAAAAAAAAAAGAAAGTGTATTTTCTAACTCGGGCTTCCTTCGGAAGTGCCCGAGTAATAAGAAACTAGCAAAAGTGGGCAACATTTTCTGACAGAGCAGATCAAACTTAACTAATCTGGAAAGTTTGGTGAACTTTGGCTTAATATTGACGATGCTAGAGGGCATCAAAGATGTACATTTTCCCATACAAACTCTCATATTTTTTTACGTTGTCTACCCAAACTAACCCAAACCATACATTCACTGTAAAATTTCAAATTTTCAAAAGTTTATAATTCCGACAGGATTCACTCAAATCACATCAAACTTTACACATATGATAATTTCAACATGTTGTTTCATGTCATAAACTTAATTTCGTAATTACATTAATTCTAATAAACTCGTTCCCAGTCCCCTGCTCTTTTTTGTAGTGGCCAATTGAAAATATTGAAAATTGTATAATAAATTACCTTTGTTATTTTATATATTTAATTATTTGTACAGTCTGTTGTTCTACTTACATCATGATTTATTAAATTTACATGCCATCAATCAATGAATGGTGAAATTTCCACTGAAACAGAAAAATCCTAGGGAGTATAAGCTATTATAATATAAACTATGTGTACCTCCCAAGAACGCGCGATTTGATTGGTTGTTGAGCGTGCATATGTTATGTTATAGAAGTACGGAGCAGCGAAAGCAAAGCAGAAAACCTGTTTAAAACTAGTTTTATATTATAAAGCGAATAGAAGATGACTCTCCTTGCTTCAGTATACAAAAATAATGCACTTCTGAGGTCTTGAAAGCTGCTGAATGCACTCGCGTTCCGCTCGTGCATCCACTACCAGCAGTTTCAAGACCTCAGCGTGCATTAATTTTGTATAGAAGCACGGAGAGTCATTTTCTTTTAGTTAAATATATAATTATCAAGTATTCAATGCTCGCGTTGCAATACTTTTCAGAGGCGTAGCATGCTTTTTTTCTAATGTACGCACAGAGAAACATCCTTGCGATACTTATGGTTTTAAGGATAATAAAGATAGATGTAGATGTAGATGTAGAGAAACCAGTGCCGAAGCCGCGCGCTTCTAGGGGTGTAAGGGGGCATACTCCCCCTGGAAATTTTGAAATCTAGAGCCTTGGAAATACCATTTTCTTCGTTTTCTAGCGGATTTTCTTGCTACACAAACATATATAGTAAAATGCTGATCACTCAGGGTTTTTTTGTAGTTTATTTTGTTTGAGAGACTGTTCACTGGGGCTGCTTCTAACTACAATAATATTATACATATGCACACTCCCTGAAGTGCCATTTCCCGGATTTCATAATTTCAAAGCTAGTCAGCTCTTACGATTTTGTCTTAGATTATTATTTTTTAAATATATACATTTTAATTATTTTAAATTTAATTTGATTTAATTTAATTATTTAATTATTTTAAATTGTATACGTGCATAATGCACGCTACGCCCCTTGGGCTACAATGGCTAGGTTTTGAATTTGAAATTCAAGACCTGTCCCGTGCAGAGTACACAGGTATAACACTCAAATTTAGGTCTACCAAATTTAAAAAAAGCTGAAGTTGGTGTCACAATAATGCACGATATTAACCCAACCCCGGGACTCAACCCCAAAATCATCGAACATTATGGATTGGGGTCGCTGTGCTTTTGGCATTGGGTTCGCTGTCAGTAGACATCCAAGGCCTGGCTGCCTATGTGACAACATGGACGATGGAGACGATGGAGCGAGTAAATGAAATCAACGAGATTTCGAGTATTTTGGAAAACTCGCAAGACAAACTAAATAGTATTTTATCGAAACTAGGATGGAATCAAGAGGTTCTGCAAAAGGTATGTAATACAGACAAGGGAAGATCTCATGGAAATAGATGGAAATATAGACATTGTATAAATAAGCGTTAATGTTTTAAAATGACATTGGCGAGTTCTACCCTACATGTACACATGTATACTATCACGAGTGGCCGTCAAACCGTCATTTTACTTGCTCAAAACTTCAATTTTAGATCGGTGAAGTCTAAATATCTGTCAAATATAAGTTACTTATAAACAAACCAACAAATGTCATCCACAGTACATTGTAGTTGCTTAGAAAAACTAACAGACTTTGAAAGTTAGGCTCGAACATTTTGTAGATCTTCGACGGCCACTAAATAAGACGTCACACGTCCACGTAAAACCTCCCATTAAGTTTACATGTAGCTGTAGACGTACGTGTAGTACGTATAAATAATAACCTTACTCTATCAGCTTATTATTTTTGTTTAACAAAAAAAGTTCAATGCACAAGTTTTCAAAATAAGCTTAAAGGGCAAGTTTCATGGGTGTTGTCAAAAAGCTGGAAATTATATCAAATGATAGTAATTGGTCTCACAAATAAATAGTTAAAATAATAACTTGAATACTCTTTTGGAAATAATCGAAAAAGCATCATAAAAACGGAAATCGAGAAAACCAGCAAGAAGCGGAAGTGACGTCATGGGGGTCAATCCAACGCACTGAACGCAGCCAGCTTGAAGTTAACATGGCGGACGAGTTCACTTGAAAGTCTTTATTTGGGAAACGATTTAGAAATCATAGAGGGTTAACGTGAGTCTGAAGAGAGCAATAAGGGTGATACTGGACCCCCATGACGTCACACGAGCGGGAAATTCGAATTCTGATTAGTGAAACTTCAGAAAATAAATTCGTTCTTGAAAATATATTTTCTTGCAAATAAGTTTAGTTATAGTATATTACCTTTATTATATAATACTAAACAAATCATTTTTAGAAAATAAATTTTGCCATGAAACTTGCCCTTTAACCTTGACAAGATCATGGAAGATCTGATCATGTCGAGTGTGTGATCCTGTATATTGATGACTCAAACATTTCCTGGCAGATTATCGTTGTTAACCACGACTTTTGGCAGCAGACCATTTGTAGCAGGAAGAGGGATATTCAATGCCTGGAAATATATGCATACACAACGTACTTGTGGTCCTTAATATTGCTTTGGCTTTGCCAGTCTGCCCAGATCATCATGGCGTTGATCTTGGCAAGACAATGTACATTGTACAATTGTAAGCTTATCTCTTGCAGGACCAAGAGCTTGTTGATCTTGGATTAATTTACCAAGATTCGCAACCTGGGATGCAGCAATTATATTTACAATGTATTAACATTAATAAAGCTGAAACTGTGTTTTTTTCCTGATATATCTTGACAGGAACCTACAATCAAGTGTTCAGTTAACAAAGGACACACTATGCCAGCATCTTCCATCCAACAACATGTCAATAAATGTAAACTAGCAAGTGAAGACCCCAAGGTAACACATATAAATTTGTATACATTGAAACATGGTTATTTATAGACGTAAATACTGGGTTGCTGCATACAATATACAAATTATCTAAAGGTTCATTTGACGAGGGAACGCGGCAGACTGCTGTGTCAGTGTTTGTTGTCGATTTTGATTGCTGTTTGTTGTTCTGCATTGCCTGCAGCGAGCAGCCATATTGGTATTGCTTGGTTTCAATCAGCTGAACAGTCGAACCGAGAAAACCGTGGACATGCACCTAAAATATGTATGGAATGAATAGATTTGAGCAATTTTGAATAATGTTTTTTTTTGGAAAGCTGACCTGACAGTTCGAAATGTTTGACTACTCTTGTGTACATGTATGTGATTGGTCACAATGAACATTCCAGACATATTTTAGGTGTCCACGGTTTTCTTGGTTCGACTGTAATGTCCTTGAATATCAGACCTTCAAATGATGGGCAAAAAAACACTGCCCTACTCTCCATGTGCTATCAACCAGAGAGTATTCTATTGAAAAGGTGCAATTCAGCTGATGAAAATTCCTCACGAGACCAGAAATGACATCTAAGGAAATCAAGCAATTAGAATTATTCACTAACAATGGGTCTACACAGACAACAGTGACCCTCTACTCTCCCATTCGGGGCTCACACGGAGGGGAATTTCAATACATGTATGGTGTCTTTTAAAAACTAGTAAACAATATCAAACTCTTACTTGAGCATTGCTAAGTAATAGAAGAGTGCAAACAATATACACCAGGCTATATTTATTCCAAAAATCGTTGTCCCCGCCGAAAGCAACAAGCAAGAAGCTGACGACCACAAAGGGCATTAGCCACTTTAGAAATGAGTGGAGGACTAGGAACGAGTTTTAAGAATTAATCTAATTAAAAAATGAACCCCATCACAAGAAAGAGCATATCAGAATTAGTAAGTTTTAGGAGTTTGATAGGGTTTGGAGAAGCAGCAACTGAACTGCAGACATTTAAAAACTGCAAAAATTACAAAGAAATGTATGGTTACTCAGGACAAGCGTCCCTACTAAACATGCATTTCTTTGTAATGTGTGCGATGTTGGGAAAGCTGTTACTCGTTCATCTAACAAAACCTTTTCAAACTTTGTAATAATGCTAATTGTGATACAATGTATGCTCTTTCTTGTGATGAGGTTCATTTTTTAATTAAGATTAATTCATAAAACTCGTTCCCAGTCTTTTACTCGTTTCTAAAGTGGCTAATTGGGACTTTCTCTTTATTCATTTATTCATCCGTAGACATTTTAACAACATGCATTTTCAAATGGCCGAATACAATGTAGTTCCAAATGATTGCTATTCAACGGTCATACATGTAGGGATAACTTCTCAAGTGCCACGGATAAATAAAATTAATTAGGAGATTCCAAAAATCCTTTGCGGTCGTCAGCTTCTTGCTTGTTGCTTTTGGACCGGACAACGATATTTGGAATAGGTGTATAATATTATATAACTGTGAAATAGCTAGTACTATAATTACTATGTAGGTATCACAAATCCTGCAATCTGATTGGCAGTAACATATAATACTCACTATCTATTGAGTGATAGATATTAGTGAGCAGTGAAAGAGCCAGCATTTTGAATAAAAACAAAGCGAAAAAATTCACTCATGGAAAACTCAAACTCATAGTTTACATCTGTAATTGTTAGTAACTCTCTAATTTAGAGTAATTAGCCACTATCAAATCGAGCAGGGGACTGGGAATGAGTTTATTAAAATTAATGTAATTACGAAATATAAGTTCATGACATAAACAGCATGTTGAAATTAGCATTTGTGCAAAGTTTGATGTGATTTGGGCGAATACTTCGGAATTATAAACTTTTGAAATTGTGTTGTCCAGCCAAAATTTTACAGTGAATGTATGGTTTGGATGGACAACGTCAAAAAATTACAGAGTTTGTATGTAAAAATATACATCTTTGATGCCCTCTAACATCGTCAATATTAAGCCGAAGTTCACCAAACTTTCCAGACTAGCTAAGTTTGATCTGCTCTCTCAGAAAATGATGCCCAATTTTACTAGTATCAAATTGAATTAGTTTTACGGACTTGGTACCAGTCCCCTGCTCATTTTGGTAATGGCTAATAGATACAGTTCTTGGTTTCCGTGTGATGTCATGAAAACAACACTGTATGAGAATTAGAAGTCGAGCCACAGCCTGATGCAAATATTATATCAGACTGGTCATATCCACAGAACTGATGTATAAAATATTGGTTTACAGTGCGACTACTATAACCGGGGCCACTTAGACAACGAGTACCAATCACAATTTAGAATGTAAACAAAACATTTCGAATTTGGGTACTTCAGCCAATCAGGATATAGTATAAGCCTGTATAAGTTTTACAAGCTGCACTTCAGCCAATCACGAGTTAGCATGTAGAGTATGTTTATATTTGAAGTCGGATCGATACAGAAAAAATATACATCCAACTCAAGAAAGCTCGTTCCAGCTAAATATCATTTAGGAAGCACTTGACATCAGTCATTCTAACCAAACTTATTTCACGTTTATCGAGTCGGGAATCAAGAAAACATATTTGCATTTTATGGCAACCAATCAAAAAGTTCCATTCCCACGCCGGGAGACAGCAATTGTGTGGGGATTGTGCAAATTATTATCTTGTGGAGAACAGTCGTAAATATCTCCAATGCTGATATTTGACAAATACACATTGTGTCCTTTTACCACTGCATTTTCCACACAAAGTTTTGCCATACTCTTTTAATTATACTATAAAACGAGATCAGAACACATCAGCTAGTGAAACACTTCCATGAAATCAACAGCTTATTGTCTCCCGGCGTGGGAATGGAACTTTTTGATTGGTTATGCCATAAAATGCAAATATGTTTTTTTTTGATTCCCGACTCGATAAACGTGAAATAAGTTCGCCGATTAGAATGTCAAGTGCTTCCTAAAATGATATTTAGCTGGAACGAGCTTTCTTGACTGAGTTGGATGTATATTTTTTCTGTATCGATCCAACTTCAAATATAAACATTACTCTACATGCTAACTCGTGATTGGCTGAATGAAGTGCAGCTTGTAAAACTTATACAGGCTTATACTATTTCCTGATTGGCTGAAGTACCCAAATTCGAAATGTTTTGTTTACATTCTAAATTGTGATTGGTACTCGTTGTCTAAGTGGCCCTGGTTATAGTAGTCGCACTGTAATTGCTTGATTTCATTAGACGTTATTTCCGGTCTCGTGAGGAATTTTCATCAGCTGAATTGCACCTTTTCAATAGAATACTCTATGCTTGTTAGCACATGGAGGGCAGTGTTTGCCCGTCATTTGAAGCAAATAATGAGATTCAAGGAGTTTTAACAGCTGATTGAAAGCCAGCAATACTGTACTACTGGTATTTAAAATTCATGTTAATTAATGACATGATACCGTAGAATCCCGGTTATAAGCCCCCTGGTTATAAGGACCCCCGGTTATAAGTCCCCCGATTATAAGCCCACCTGTCTGCTAAGTAACATAAATTTCCTCCCAGTTATATTTAATATGTACATGTATAAGCCCTCCGGATTATTTTTATATATATTTTTATATATTTTTATTTTTATTTTTATATATTTTTATCACATATTTATATTTATATATAGTTGTTATTATTATATTATTTTCTATATCATATTATTATTATCATATATATTATTATATTATCACTCTGTAAAGCGCTATTGACATGAAATAGCGCTATATAAATAAAGATATTATTATTATTATTATTATTATTATTATAAGCCCCTCGGTTATAAGCCCCCTTCATTTACTCCTCCCCATATGGGGTACCATATACAGGAAACAATGATCAGGCTATTACGTAGCAAACGAGACTGATGGATTCCAGTAGTATACGGTAGCTCATTGCTTGAAAATCTGCTCAGATTATATATTTTTCTGAGTATATTCACGTTTAAAAACTTTTACTGTTATTGTTGCATGAACACTGTTTAACTAAAATGATCACGATTATAAGCATTGTTTTTTTGTAAATAGAATGGATTTCAGACGATTTTTTCCTCCCTTTATTCCCCCAACCCCCCCCCCCCCCCCCCCCCCCCCCGTTATAAAGCCCCTCCCACCCCGATTATAAGCCCACCGCAAAACCCTTACGAAGTTATATAAGCCCAGGGCTTATAACCGGGATTCTACGGTATGTCATGTCAGTGATAAAAGGATTTCAAGAGAGATTCTGTGAAATGAAAACATTCAATTCTTACTTTTGTTCATTCTTTTTTGCAGGATGTCTGCCCAAGTTCCCACTTTTTCTACAAAAACTCTTTGGCTGTTGTGCCAGTTATAATAGGTAAATGAGACATGGTATACAAATGTACAATAACACTATTAAACTGACATTACTGTCATATATGTTTTTACCCTCATTTTATATGTGCATGTAATACATGTATATGTCAGTAGTCTTACTTTATTCAGTACGCGCCAGCGATATTTCAGTGGTCTGGTGGTTACATTGTATCTGTAGGCAGCTATATCTGCAAAAACGAGCCTGCGTAGGTCAGCGGATTGGTTGTTATCTGTAGGTTACTACAGTGCTGTCATTTTCATTCATTTGTTGTTGTTGTTGGATTGCTTATATCTGTAAATTATGAGTTAATCCACATAGACAATGTATAATAAACAATTATTGAATTCGGTTTTGATGATATCCGAAATTATCAATGTCTCAGCAAATGTTATTGGCCTCAGCCGTACATTAATATATATACATTTTATACATGTAAATTGGTGCATAATTAATGGTACATGTATTATATGTTCTTCTGTTACCAAAACTTACTTAACATATAGTTAATACTTTTAAATTTATACAAACATGTACATGTACATTGTACATGATATTTAAAATACTTTATGTAATTCTACTGAGTTTTAAATCATTATATGCTTTCATTTGTTCTTACCTTTCAACATTTACTCTATGACAGTACAGATTATTAAATGTTTTGTTGTTTTTGAAACAGATAAGAAAAAATATGAAAGTTTTAAACAGTCAAATCAAGAATCTGTCAGGTAAGAAGGCTATTGGCATTCTATCGCAAATCCTGCAATCTGATTGGTTCGCTACTAGTGGTCTATCAGCTCATAGACCCCAAGTAGAGGTAAACAAACCAAATGGCGGCTACGTCGTTGCGTTTTGCTAATGTTTCGGAGGAGTTTGTTGAACTGTTGCTTGTTTCTGTCATTTTTTACTGATCATCTACTGGATGGTTTATGCTAAAACAATTAGACTACTCATTCTCGTTTTCTATGATGGATAGTCAACTCGGTGCTATGCGCCTCGTTGACTATTGTCTCATAGAAACCTCGAAGTCTAATTGATATACTGGGCCTGGTTGTTCGAAAGCGGGTTAATGCTAACCCGGAGATAAATTCGCTAACCTAGTGTTAATTCTTAAGATTTTACCCTAGGTTAGCTATTTTAACCCTGGGTTAGCATTAACCTGCTTTCGAACAACCGGGCCCTGTACTATAATTGTATAATAATAATAATAATAATAATAATAATGCCATAATAATAATAATAATAATAAAATAATAATTATAATAATTGAAGGGGTGCCCATGAAAACTGCGTATGTGACTATTTTGATAATTTTCAAAATGTTATGCAATTGCTTCAAAAATACACCTACTGGCTTATTGATACCTACAGTACCGATCGAAACTAACCTCAAACCGCGTTTGTTTTGCGTTAACTCCAAACGAACACAAAGTTTTCCAGGGTTTGCTTTGCGTTTGTTTGGAGTTAACTCAGAACAAACGCGCGCTCGAGAAGAACAACGTAAACAAACCCGAGCCGAAGGTCGAACGTCAATGATGTGAATTACAAAGGAAACTAAAGGAAGATTTCTGGTTCTGAAATGTCATATTTGTACATATTTGGACGGAATAAATTTCAATTTCTCAATAAGGTAATTTTTTTCTTGATCTTCGACTGGTACATTTAACTTTTCGGACTTTGAAGAGCAAACTTTGCGAAGCCATTCGCTACGAGCCGCCATTGCTCTCTTGTCATCTGATTAGCGGCTTCTTTGTGTGACGTAACGTGACAGATCTCGGCGCCAAGTGTCTAGTCGATGTCTAGTTGGTTGTGTTGCTTTCATTCTTTGCGAAAACATCGTCATCTTTTATCGAAAATGTCTTCGAATTCACGTCCTCTATCAATGAGATTTCGACACAGAAATCGCTTTTAGTTTCGGCTAACTTTGCTCGCATTTAGTTTGCTGAAGTGTGTTTGATTTTGTGTATTTTGTGTGTGCATTATTTTGTACATTTACGGTAAACTGTACTGAAGTTCTATTACATTGTAAATATATAACGATGTTTGAATGCTTTCGAAAATGAAATCCAATCGAGTTTAGAATAGAATAGTTTACTTTGCGTTTGCTTTGCGTTCATTTAGTAAACGCTAAACAAACGTAAACATCGGCAAGGTTTGCTTTGCGTTTGTTTTGCGTTAACTCCAAATGCACGCTTTGCGTTAACATATGTTAACTTCGCGTTTGAGGTTAGTTTCGATCGGTACTGTATATAAACATGATTTGGTCATTTTTAGATCGATTACATTAGAAAAAGAGCTTGTTTTGCAGTTTGCCGTTTTTCATAGAAATCAAAAATGCGCGTTTTTGACGTCATGACAATGTGCGACATTTGACTTTGATTTTCTTCCAAAATACATCATTGTGAAACAAAACGCCACTTGCTCGGCAAACTTCCATCTCTCTTCATCCCTGTTGTTTTCCAACGCACGACCGAACTGCATTCTGGGATATCATGAACATTTTTTGTCAACGACATTCCGTACCTCCATTTTAGAGATATTTTATAAAGTCTTTTATCACCCGGGCCTACAGGCAAACTAATGCACCGGTTGCATTCTTTACTAGTCGAAAGTCGCCAAAACTGCCTTAGTAGGTCCTCGAATTCACCACAGAACGACCAGAGATATTAAACAACTCTCACTCGGCTGAATCGGCCATTTTGAAAATCTGACACCGTGTTTGCAGATTCAGTTTCATCGTGAAATTGCACCTCGCCCCTGATTTCTTCCAGGAGAATGGCCTCTACCACCAGTCAAGCTTAATGATGCTGTTCTGGGGGCTTATGTGGTGAAAACATGGCAATAAAAGACTTTAAATTGTGGCAAAGTGGCCCAGTTCTGCGAAGCACTTCCAGAACCGATAGCCACGCCACGTAGTTTGAGCCCGCGAGCTGTCAAGATTTCCATGGCAACAAAATTCGCTAAAAACTTCTAAAATCTCTGGAAGTGAAAGGTTGAAATCATTCACATCTGAAGGTTTGTTATTGTTGAACAACACGTACAGATCACTGACGCGTAAAAGTTTCTTAATTTGCATATTTTCACCAACTAATCCTGATAAATTCAATCAGAAATTAAATACTTATAAGCTTACTGTAGCAGGCCCGTAGCCAGGATTTTTTGTGGGGAGGTGCTCTCCAGGCCAAAGTGGACCAAACTATCAAACATACGCTACATTAGCGTACTTTACTACCAAAAACAAGATGGCGGACAGCTCTGGAGATTTCCGAACTCCCCCCCCTCCCCCCCCCCCCCCCCCGTGAAGAATATAAGGTTGGTTTGTCGCGCCTCCGAAATGCTATTTTCAGCGTTCTCCAAGAGCTGTTTGTGATTTACGCGTATTGCTAATTACTTCCTGCACTGTCTCGGCAAACCAATGCATATTGATATATGGACCTTTCCCCGACATATGTGGACCTTTTGGGGTCTGTTGGGGGGGTGCGAACGCACCCCGTGCACCCCCCCCTGGCTACGGGCCTGTGTAGTGCCCAAAATTCGAGTGTAATCGATCTAAAAACACCAAATCATGTTTATATAAGTATTTAGAAGCCTGAGTGAGTAGGTGTATTTTTGAAGCAATTGCATAACATTTTGAAAATCATCAAAATAGTCACATACGCAGTTTTCATGGGCACCCCTTCAATTATAACTTTATTTCTCAAAACAAATTACAAAATACAGTGGAACCTCTATTAAGGGGACACCCTCGGGACCAGGGAAAGTGTCCCCTTAAGGTATCAGGGTACCCCAAAAACCCTCTCAAACCACCGGTTTTGAGATTTTTTGACAATCAAATAAAATTGAATATTATCTATCATCTCCAAAAAACAGAATCTAAAAATATTAGTTTCCTAGAAAGTTAGAATCAAAAAACGAATTTTGGATTTCATTTGAAGTGAAAAGCTGTTGACAAGCGAGCACTCACACACCTACATCACAGTGTGGTAATTAGTCACGCAACAGACTTCCCGCAAAGATTTCACAATTATTTACATGAAATTACGTATGTTTGAATACCGTACCAATGTGTACTAACAATGTATGTAATTTCCAGCAAACACGAAATGAGTAGGCAAGAAGTACTGCACGTTGTGTGATTGCAACTGATACTCTGGTCACTATCTGGTCACAATCTGTCAGTGAGTAATTAGATTCCATTGTCATGGTATGGTCTAATCTACTTATGTAAACAGAGGCACATTGACCTTCTTTCGGCTTTTTCTCAAAAGACGAAATGCCAACAAATAGGCTCACATTTTGAGTTTCTTGCCAAAGGGATTTTATCGGATTTATTTGAAACTTCACAAAGCCCATGTCTGATAATTGATCTTCAAAAGGGTGTCTCCGATTTTTGATATTTTATTTTTTTGTTGAGTTATTAACTGATTAGTAAAAAACAATGTTTATTTAGCGTACCGAAAGTTTAGTGGCAAATAAAAAAGCAATGGGGCAACTTATCGAAAATCGGAGACACCCTTTTGATAATTGATATCTCTTGAGTGCATATAAAGATAATTATCTTGAATTTCCGATAAAATACGACTGCCAAGGAACTCACTGTATAATGCTACATGAAAATTCATTAAACTCGACTTATTTCTAAAACGCTTGTTTCTTTTTTGTTAATAGACCATTAGTTGGAATCTCCATTTATTTAGCTTTCAGAAAATGTATACTTTATTGGGGTTTAAATGGACGGATTCTGTGTTAAGGCGACTTGAATGCATACCGGTCGGTTAGGGTACCCTGATACCTTAATGGAGGTGTCCCCTGAATAGAGGTTGGGTGGGGTTTGTTAATAATTAACCACCTAAACAAAAATGCCTGTTTTCTTTACTTGGAATGCAGCCATTTATTTATTCAACAGTCGAATGCATGATTTAAGTTTACAACAGCAACTTTGGACTGTTTAAATTGCGATTTGACTTTGTACATAGATTAGTTTAGCCGGGTAATTATATGATTACCAATTAATACTGTAATGATATTCATGAATTTTTTTACAGACAAATACTTTTCACCAATTCAAGTGCACTGCAGCGTGTAAATTACCTTCTTAGCCATTCAGAATCGTTATTTGTTTTCATGTACTGTATATTATTAGTAGTTGTCCCCTTAATGGAGGTTAAAATAGCACTCAGGAAGCTCAAAAAGTGTCCCCGTCCCCTTAATAGAGGTGTCCCTTTAATAGAGATGGTAAATACAAAGATTATATGAGTGTTTTGCTGGGACTTGGAAAAGTGTCCCCTGAATAGAGGTGTCCCAAAGTAGAGGTTCCACTGTAAGAGATAAAAAAATAGATAAAAAATCCTTATTTACAAAATTTAAAATGATAGCTTGGATTGTTCGATAGAGTGATGGCACTTAATCCGTGAAACAAAATATAATAGTTAGTGACTAATAGTCAAATCAAAACAAAAGAAAACAATGGAATTAGTGTCTAGTATATCTACATGGCTAATAATAATCTGTTTCAAGGGTTAAGTGCCATCACTCTAACAATTAATATTAAACTAATGATATTAAAAATACAAACAATAAATATGAGTAATATAATAATTAAATAAGAATAAGAATACCATAATAATAATAATAATAATACCGTAATAATATTATTAAATAATAATAATAATAATAATACTGTAATGATAATAATAATAATAATAATAATAATAATAATAATAATAATAATAATAATAATAATAATATAATAATAAGAGATAAAAAAATAGATAAAAATCCTTATTTACAAAATTTTAAATGATCGCTTGGATTGTTCAATAACAATTAACTAATAATAATAATAATAATAATACAATCAGCATCTTTGAGCTAATTTGAACTCCACACCACTGTAGTTGCCTCGGTAGCTCAGTGGGTAGAGCACCTGTCATGAAATCGGGGTGTCGTGGGTTCGGATCCCACTCGAGGCATCTGATTTTTTCCGAACATTTGTTCTGTATATTCTCCAATAGTTTCCATTTCTATACATATACACCTAATTTCAAAAACGTTGTCCAAATAGCCAAATACGAATTCATTCAAAAAGACAAAAGAAACAGTTCAGCTTGAGTGCACTTCTTTTGTCTTTTAATGAAATCCTATTTGGCTTTTTTGATTATTATTGGACAACGTTTTTGAAATTAGGTGTATCATAATAATAATAATACCCTAATAATAATTATATGGTTTGTGTAAAACAGAATATATCATCATTCTGAATGTTTGCTTTATACTGTTCAACAGCAGTCAAGAAACAAAACCATTTGTTAAGGTAACATTCAATGTTTCCATACTGAAGCTAAATGCTGAGAATGTGATTGTGATGATCATTATGGAAGGGAGTCTCACAAATATATATTTATATAATACTTCATGCTTCCTTTAATTCACACCTCCAGTATTAATTTAAAGTAGACATACCTTCCATAGGCAGACACCTCTCGTAAGCAGATACCTACAATGTAGCTCCAATGTTAGTCACAGTTATTAAAAGTCATTTTTCTGGTCTGAAGCTCACTAGCTAACTAGTTCACTAAGTTGCGGGATTGTGCACAGAAATATTATGCAAATTAAGGAAATTTACACAACTTTGTTTGTTGTTTTCTAATAAATTGACTGAGCTTGCATAATTTTTCTGCAATCCCACACTTCACTCAGCTCATCCAATAGGTTCAAGTGCATCGCAAGATATTGGATTGGCACATGAAAAAATATGGAGATTTGATTGGATGATTATTTGTGTGGATATAATAAATGTACATGTACATCATTTATTTATTTATGATTATAAATCTAATAGCATTGGCAGTGTTTACCAACTGACTTAGATGATGGATGCCATAAAGAAGATCCTAAGGTATGCTTATTAATTGCATTTGAACAAAGTTGGATCCAAGCTAACAATGTTGGATGAGGTGTGGATCGAGGGTTTGCTTTATATGAAACTCCAGCAATTACATATATACAGTACAGTATATATATACATCTGTAAACTTTGACAAAGTGCCTTTTTTTAATATTGGGAGTGAATTATTATTGATAGGATGTACTTCGTACCAATATTCAGAACACCCCAGCTAACAGCAAAGGTAAGACATGAGTGCTTTAGAAATCATCAAAACTAATATGTATATATTAGCCAGAATGGCTGGTACAATGAGGATTGGGGGATGAGAGGGGATTGGGAAGAGGGGAGGGTGGATGGAAGAGCCAAATACTGTTGAGCCGGGCATGCAGACTACATGTATATGTGTACATGCATGTACACGTACAGATACAGCGGTAAGTGCCCATAACCTTCCTCTATGTCACCACAAGTCTAAAGTGATCATGATTTTGGGTTAAAGTTAAAGGTGTACAAGAACGACTGCCATCCGATGTTCCATTCACAATGCCTGCAGTAAGGTGCGAATTAAACCCAGCACAGAGAGGGCAAATGTATGACTATGTCGTTGAGGTAAGGTAAAAGATACAATGTAAGACACCTCCCATAAACTGACACCTCCCATAAGCAGACACCTCCCATAAGCAGACACCTCCCATAAGCACACACCTCTCATGTGGAGACACCTCCCATGAGCAGACACCTCCCATGAGCAGACACCTCCCATAAGCAGACACCTCCCATCAGCAGACACCTCCCATAAGCACACACCTCTCATGTGGAGACACCTCCCATGAGCAGAAACCTCCCACAGGCAGACACCTCCCATGAGCAAACACCTGCCCTAAGCAGACACCTCTCATAAGCAGACACCTCCCACAGGCAGACACCACCCATAGCCAGACACCTTCCAGCAGACCTCTGTGTTGTTACACTATATACATTTAAACAATCTTCTATGTTATAAAGTAATTTGTCGCTTGGTAATACAGTAGTTAGTAATGTAGTTCGTAAGGTTTCGTCAAGCGTAATTTAAAGACTCGGAAAAATACCGAGTCCAGACGGGAATTGAACCCGTGACCTCCTGGATACTAGTCAGGCGCTCTAATCTTCTATTTGTTACCTTTTTTGGAAATTTAAGCTCTTCAAACAAATAAATGCACAATTTTCCAAATGTCAATGGTTTTTTTTTTGGAAGTTTATATTAGTGCACCGACTTTCGGTGTTTGAGAATACTTTAATATGATTTCTCTGTTACATGTATATCGCTATTTCCATCTCAGACAGCAAAAAACATTAAAAGACGTGCAATTGAAGATGAAATGGATGACTTGGAACATTTAGCTGAAAATGCAGACAAAGGTAAATTGGAAGCGATAAAAAGTCTATAAAAACCTTCATTAGTAACTTTCCCACAGCAAACGCACAAGACGCCACACGCCACACCCATTGGTATAAACTTCAGACTATTAATAACGTTGAGTATAAACATAAAAAAAGCAAATAAAAACATTATTTCAGGGGGAAATTCTTAATATAGGACTAACCTCCGAATTTCCTTTTGTAAGATACTGTTTTATTTTTATTTTTATAAAATAATATAAAATAACTATGATATAACGCGCGCTCTGATTGGCCGAAGGATGCGTATTCCGTGTGCACACAGCACGAGCGCGCAGTTATTCAAAAACTGTATTTTATAAAAGAAATAGAAACTTTGTCCGCTGTGCTATGTGCAGATTTCTAGCACCTGGGTACTGATCAGAACACTCGAGAAGTGTTGAGAAGCACTCCACTATATATCGTGCTTCTCCTAACACTTCTCTCGTGTTCTGATCGGTCCCCGCATGCTCTAAATCTGCACATAGCACGCACGCTCGTTTTCTATTTCTTCCGTACCAGTGTCTTCAGTAAAGTCACTGTTATTATTTGCGCAAACTGATTTAAAAATGATTGGATCTTTGAGTAAGACCGAAAACATTTGTAAATAAATAAATCAAAACAAGAATCACAGACAAGTTCCATTGTTTTGCACCAGATCGGCAGGATGAGCCCAAATCCCATTACGAGGCGCTTGCTCAAATGAGGGACTACAAAAGGCGACGTCAAAGCTACCGAGCCAAGAATGTTCACATGACCAAACGTTCAAGAGTTGATGTAAGCCTTCGATTTTTACAGTTTCACGTTGGTGATTTTGGAGTTAGATAACTTCTAAGTCCTACAGTGTGATTGATTGTGTCATCATTACCCTGTGTTCGTGTGATGGGGTTCCTGTGGGCTCCCTGTGTTAGATAGATAGACACACAGACAGACAGACAGACAGATAGATAGATGATAGATAGATAGATAGATAGATAGATAGATAGATAGATAGATAGATAGATAGACAGACAGACAGACAGACAGACAGACAGACAGACAGATAGATAGATAGATAGATAGATAGATAGATAGATAAACTTTATTTACGTGTCAAAATGTAATAGCTGAGGGAAAAATCCCTCGTTCCTGTGAAAGGGTTCCTGTGGGCTCCCTGTGTTCGTGTGGGCTCCCTGTGTACTTGTGGGCTACCTGTGTTCGTGTGATGGGGTTCCACTAGACAGTAAAACTCTCGACGTGTGGCTTTTCAGATGTATGGATTGTAGCAGATAGCAGTGAGCCCAGGGAGAACTCTAGTTCCCTCTCAGTCTTTGTTCTGCGGACGTTTTTACACGTTGGTTGCCTTCATGTAATACCACTTTTAATACAATTGTTTGGCTGTTTAGGTGATGAGGGATCTGATTGAGACTCAAATGAAGATGTTACAAGAGCAATACAACGAGGAAATAGCCTTGGATGACAAACATAGAAATTATAGTGACGATCATCACTAACACTTGTTCTCTTTTTCCATTCATAAAGTACTCGATTTGTTCAGCGGTTATCTGCACCGACTGAGATCGATTGTATAAAAACTATTGATCATTATTATTCAAACTTCATACACTGTACTAAATTGTGGCTTCTGATTGGCTAAACTCGATCACGTGATTATGTGTCATCTGATGACAACCCGGACGGCGGTGCGGCGGTGTCATGGCGGCTGTTGATCCTGACAGACAGGTTTAACCAACTAGCTAAAGAAGAAATATATGAAATAATAGCAGGTGCTCAGCCTAAAACGACTGTTCGTCAAACTCGTTGTGGAGTTTCAGTGATGAAAGGTAAAAAACGAACCTAATTATTATTCAAAACAAGCACTTATTGCGGTCGGTTCAGTTCTTGTTCGTTGAGTGAAAAAGCTCGAACCTTAAAAATGATGAATGAAACTTGCCTTGTTATGACTTAAAAACAAAAAAATAAATGCTTTATTCGTGTTTTCTTTGTAGAATGGTTGTAGAGGAGATATCCAGCGGAAGCGTCGGAAGATCTAGCTAAATATATTTTTGCTTTATTTACCGTGATTAAAATTATATTTTGAACATTTCACAACTGCAGTGTATTCAGTTTGAATAATAAATGGGTTAGAGACTTCTAGTTCGTGCTTTACTCGGCTACGCCTCGAGTAGTATTTGAATTCTCGTTCATTCTACATGCGTCTATTTATGGCGTCCAATCTCCGCCAAAATTCAATCTTTGCATTTGACATTGTACTTTTAGTTTTCTTGCTAATGTTGGAATTGGAGATTCAAGTTTTCATTTTGTTCACTCTTTTTTCCAATTCAACATTGTAGTTTAACGTATTGAACATTGTAGTTTAACGTATTGAACATTGTAGTTTAACGTATTGAACATTGTAGTTTAACGTATTGAACATTGTAGTTTAATAAATGGACATTCGATGTTGATATTGTACATTTCAACATGCAACTTGCATGTGTTCGATATCCAACCGCAAACCAGTCAAACGCTGTGAACGTGGGCTCAGTGAACTATCAAAATGCCGCCCTAGGGGGGACTAACAAAGTCATACTACTCTACCATAGACAGTCGTGTTTTGTAGTCTCTAACAAAATGGCGGAACTCGATGTTATCCAAGTAAGTCAAAGTATTCCTAACATAAAACGTATAGATTGAACTCAATGAATCCTTTATGAAATTCATTCGTGTCAACGGACATATTTTGCACGATTTAGCATCTTATTACACTGTATGTACATGTACTACCAGTTGCAAGCAACCGTTTAGTTTCAATAGCGTGACATTTTTTGTCGGTTTTTTCAAGGCAGCTAAAGAGATCTAAAGACATAAAATATTTGTGGCTAAAACTCTAAATTTCACACGCCAAACGTCGCCTCCTATTAATAATTTAGCTAACTATAGACATTATAAACTTGTAAAAACCGACAAAAAATGTCACGCTAAACGGTTTAGCTTCTTGTATTAGAGCGTATTTATACGCGGTATTTGTTCTATTCCAGGATTAAAATAAGATGCTAAATCGTGCAAAATATGTCCGTTGACACGAATGAATTTCATAAAGGATTCATTGAGTTCAATCTATACGTTTTATGTTAGGAATACTTTGACTTACTCACTGAGCCCACGTTCACAGCGTTTGACTGGTTTGCGGTTGGATATCGAACACATGCAAGTTGCATGTTGAAATGTACAATATCAACATCGAATGTCCATTTATTAAACTACAATGTTCAATACGTTAAACTACAATGTTCAATACGTTAAACTACAATGTTCAATACGTTAAACTACAATGTTCAATACGTTAAACTACAATGTTGAATTGGAAAAAAGAGTGAACAAAATGAAAACTTGAATCTCCAATTCCAACATTAGCAAGAAAACTAAAAGTACAATGTCAAATGCAAAGATTGAATTTTGGCGGAGATTGGACGCCATATCTATTTGCCGGTAAAGCACGAACTAGAAGTCTCTAACCCTTAAATAAACAATTCCTCTGTAAATAAGTATTTGTTTCACAAATAAAGACCTTGGAAATTGATCTGATGGATCTTTTGAACAAAAGACCTCGCAGAGGTCACAGAGAACACATTGAATTCGTGAATTAGCCATTAACAAAACGAGCAGGGGACTGGGACCTAGTCCGTAAAACTAATTAAATAAGAAACTAGCAAAAATGGGCATCATTTTCTGAGAGAGCAGATCAAACTTAGCTAGTCTGGAAAGTTTGGTGAACTTCGGCTTAATATTGACGACGCTAGAGGGCATCAAATATGTCTATTTTCCCATACAAACTCTGTAAATTTTTGACGCTGTCCATCCAAACCATACATTCACTGTAAAATTTTGGAGGGACAACACAATTTCAAAAGCTTATAATTCCGACAGAATTCGCTCAAATCACATCAAACTTTGCACAGATGCTAATTTCAACATGCTTTTTCATGTCATGAACTTAATTTCGTAATTGCATTAATTCTAATAAACTCGTTCCCAGTCCCCTGCTCGTTTTGTTAATGGCTAATTGCAAACCTTTGAAGATTGGACTTTTGGACCGGAAGTGTCACTTAGATTGTAAACTTTCTTGCATGATGGCGTCATATACTACAAGTACCAGAATGCTTCGCCCATTTTCTATTGTTAGATAATTAGCACCAATTGTCTTGCTATTCTCATGAGGGAATGAAAATCTGAATAAGAAAGAAAATTCCCAAAGCATTCTGGTACTTGTAGTAAAACAACGTCATCATAATAATAATAATAATAATAATAAGTTCTTGTTTAACGCATTAAACTGACGTCTCAATGCGTTTTACATTACATAATAACATAAAATAAAATAATAATAATAATGATAATAATAATATGAAAATTCATGCAAGTCGCCTATTGCCCCATGGGTCGATATTAATGACGTCATGACTGTCATTGTTTCAAAGGGGGAAATATTTAAAGCTGAGTAGTTGCCCGCGGAAAATGGATGTTCAGAAAAACAAATAGTCGCCCGAGAACGCAGTTTGTTTTGAGGAACATCCAGTCCGCCATTTTGAATTGGGACAAACGCGGCAAACTTTATAGAAATCTGGATCACTTTGATTTGCCGTAACTCCGCTCGGATTTTATTTTAGAAAATATGTTTTTGTTATACAAGACCTATAATATGATGGGTATTGGGTATTATTATTATTCAACAATAACATTTTCCTTAGCAGAGCACATGGGCATTTTGTCTGCGCATGCGTCAACTAAAGTAAAATAACATTGAAGTAAAGTACATACATACATACCTATACTTCTCACCCTATTATTATTATCATTATTATTATTATTATTATACATAATCTTCAAGGATATTTTGTCGGAGATCAACGCGTTTCTAAAGTTTAAACGTTATGGAAGTTTACACATTTTTAAAGACGATAAATACTTCTTCTCCGGGTATATGTTTGGCAAGGGAATCCCGAAACGTCGAGTTTAGCCTGCGTAGCCCGTAGTTATGAATTCGTTGAAATTTACTTTGTTAAAATCTCTCTTTTGTATATCGGGCATTTTAAGAAACGTTTTGTACTCGAAAAATAAAAATTGTGTGAACCTGCAAATAAATAGGTACCGGTACATCAAGAACTACACTGAAGGCAGGAAATAGACCGTCTGTATTTATAAAATCACTTTTATATAACGCGCGCTCTGATTGGCTGATTAGCCGTGTTTCATGAGGCTATGCAAACACGGTTTTCGGCCAAGACATGTCAAAGAGCGATTCAGTGAATTTGAACGACATTTGTTTGTTGTCAAAAATCATGTTATTTACTAAATACATTTTTAACAACGACCATGGAATCATATTTCTTTCTTGTTATCTCTAGTTTAAGTGTTGTCCAGTTATGTTGTTGCTGTTTCCAAACTGAGAAACTTCAAGTTTTGTCAACTGATAACAAAAATTTCAATACGCTTACGCTTCAAAGAAGCGACGACAAATGGTTGACATTTGTGTACAATATCGAAGAAAAAATAAATATCTTAACTGCGCAGGATTCTCAAACACATACTCAGTCGTTTGTTGAAATGTAGAGCTAATAAACGATACCATTTCCATACTAAACGAAGCGTTTCTTGTAGCTACAAACAACAAATTTAAGCTTGCAATAAGTACGGCCTTACAGCCGTGTGTGAAAAATGTCCAACTGTACAGCAAAGTTTTACCTCTTTCTCCAGCAAGAAAAGTGTTTAGGAGAAAACAATAGCTTCTGGTGTCTCAGGAACGTCCATCTTTGACTTATTCTAGTCGAACAAAGCGAGGAAATCATACTAGAAAATACGACAAAGACTGCATTTCGGCTACTTGACTTCGGCTACTTCTCCATTCATCAAATTCACAACTATTTCAGCCGGATTGTTTTGGCGATTTTGCTTCCTTTTTAAGTGTACAGAGTTCACATAAGAAGTCCAGAAAATACATATTTCTGTAGTTTTCTATCAAATTATGAGTCGCTTTGTCTAAACTTGATTTCTTTCGTGAAATTTCATTGGATATCACGCGATTTCTGACGCTTTTCAGGAGAATCGCACATTTGATCACTGAAAACTTGCGTAAATAAGTATAATATTTCTAAATAACCTTGTAGTTATTTTATAAAAGAAATAAAAAACGTTTTTTCGTGTTTGCACAGGCTTATGCAAACCTCGGGAAAGTTTGGGAGAACTCTCGAGCAGGTGAAAACGGCCCTCGACCTGCGGTCTCGGGTTTTCACTGTCTGCTCTCGAGTTCTTCCAAACTTCCCCTCGGTTTGCATAAGCCTGTGCAAACACGGAAAACGTTTCTTATTTCTTAAATGTAGGTTAGAATACGCATATTTTCGTTTTCATAAGTGAAAAGGAGAAAGGAAAACCCTCAGTACTGACATGTACAATGCATTCCTGAAATTCCTGTGCGCTTCGACAAAATATACCCTGCGAGCAGAGTTTTTTTTCTCGCCGTTTCCTGGGCGAGTAGAACAAAAAAAAGGCTTATGAACTTTTGCGAAACGGAACGATGCGATACGAAACGATGCGATATATGTTATTGCCGTTGGAGCGGAGCTTAGCTAGAGATGGCTTATATAGTCTATATATTAAAACGTATCACGTATATGACAGCGGATATCACATCCCAATCGGCAGAATGGACCGTTCGTTCCCACGGATGAAATGGACAAGAAACGATTGCGAAATCAAAACATTTCTACGTGCATGGAAGATTGTCAAACCACTGGGTGAATCAGTAAAATTCAAGAATCTCTATAACGTGTAACGATGACACAAGTATAACGAACCATTTTCTTCCACTTATCTTCATCCTTTCAAACAGAAAACCCCAATTTTATACAAACATGCAAACATATTTTTTAGCATATTTTTACAGTCTCAAATAATAAATTGTTATCATGATACAGTCATTCTCAAAAAGGTTGTCCAGATGAAAAGACTACAATACTACAATAAAGTCACGTGATTCATTATGTCAGTTTCAATTTCCTCGTGTTGAATTTCAATTTGAGATGCAAAAGTACACGGCATTATGAGAACTGAATGTAATGACGCTGGTATCAACTCGCAGTACCGCGCGCAGAAATTGAAAATATAATGAATCACGTGACTTTATTGTAGTATTGTAGTCTTTTCATCTGGACAACCTTTTTGTGAATGACTGTATGTCTACTAATTGTGTCATGATGAACATTGCACAATGCTGTAATACTGACTCCCCTAAAACACTTCTCTCGTGTTCTGATCAGTCCCCGCGTGCTATAAATCTGCACATAGCACGCGTGCTCGTTTTCTATTTCTTCATTACGTTTACTTAATTATTAACTTAAAAACACTCATTGACTAGTGGCGTACACACATTACATCAAGCATTAATATTTGTTGCGATAATCATTTCACGTGATCCGTGCATAATGTGTTCAGTACCTACGGGTCCTACGGCAAGATACGTAGAAAGTCGAAATTATTGCTCGATATTCGTAAATTTCATGTTCTAAGATGGGAGCCTCGTTGAAGTTGTCTTTCATTGCGTTTTTTAGTTTTATTAAAACTCGAGATTTGTTCGGAGCGTAGAATAATTTTAAAGCATGGCTAGTACTGTGGGTTTTCCCTGTGCCCTGTGTCACGCATTAAAGGCTACGCATCTCACCTTCATATAGTATAGTTGATATATATTAATTTCAGTTCACGAAGTAAATTTCAACGAATTCACGAAAAGTTTTGTCGAAGAACGAATAAACCCTGGGATCCAGGGTCGGACTAGGACGCACCATAACTCGAACTATAACTCGAACCGTAACTCGAACCGTAACTCGAACTCGAACTCGATTCCAAACTCGATCATTCATGACTCCCGTTTGGCAATCACATACGGTATTCATCACACTCGGTGTAATTGGCGGAATTGATGTTTTGTGTTACTTCTCGAAGCCATGGTTCTCTCATATCTATTTCCTTATTCCAAGTCTTGAGAGAATAAACTTTACAGAAAAATTAGTTGTTAAGAAAATTAAAACTTTTATTTCCTCGGAAACCAATTAAAACCAATATTACTTTGTAATAGCATGACAATTTCGGTTGATTAGTGATTGAATGTCCCTCAAGGCTCGTGAGATTTTGTAAAAGTCCCGACGCCGTAAGGGAGAGTGTAGGTCAGTGCCTCTGGGACCAGGGTACCGTACCCTCGGCTTTCGGGTACATTTAATGCATCGTAAATATTTGTCATGACAACTGCAGGATGCCTTCAGCATTGATTAAATAGAATTGCATATATTCATATAGACAAGTTAATAATATAAATAAATATATCTTGTTTGTTATTCCTGGTATTTAAATTAGCGTGCATGGAATAGCGCGGGGTATATCTAATATAATCGTATTTGTAATTGTACTTTCCATTACCCGAGAGAATGTTGTGAACCGATTTTACTATTCCTCATAAACGTCACAAACAAAAAGAACTGAGCCAACGGTAAATCGGCAAAATGACGGATGATATTCTATATTGAACGTAAATTTTGATGATCTATATGATTTGCAAAATTTAATACTCAAGTAATGCTAGTACAAGAGATATCTAACTTTCTTGAGAAAATAAATTTTGCCTTCAGATGTTCGAGCACTGTAATTTGTTACTTCTTTTGTAAAACAGTCATTGAAAAATACGATACGTGGCTATGTGTGTGTTATTGATTTATATGTACAAACTAGCCGTTTCTAATAGAAAGTGAATTGCCGCGAGTCGTCAGGAGCCCAACAAGAGTTACAGGGGTATTTTCGTGAAACACGCTCTAATGGCGCTGAAACGCCGTCACAGCATCGAAAGTAGTAAGAACAACACATTAGTGAAAAAAAAGTTTTATTATTTACGAAAAATCTTGAAATACGGAGGGATGTTTTAAAGCCACATACATTTACTGTAAATATGCAAATTAAACAACGGTCTTCACAGATAATGAGCTTGGGCTCCCTGTGATCACTGTTGCTGCAAATTAACGAGTTGCGGCAAATAAAACGAGTTGCAACCAATAAAACGAGTTGCAACAAATAAAACGAGTTGCTGCAAATAAAACGAGTTAATACAAATAAAACGAGTTGCTACAAATAAAACGAGTTGCTATAAATAAAACGAGTTGCTGCAAATAAAACGAGTTGCTGCAAATAAAACGAGTTGCTGCAAATAAAACGAGTTGCTGCAAATAAAACCGGAAGTGCACAGTGATTGGTCAATTTGAAGAAATCGTGTTCTAAAAGTAGCCAAACTTGTTCAAATGCCGTGAATTGAATAAGATGAAAACGTAACATGTATAATGTTCATATGAAGTGAAATCAACATTTATTATAAATTTTCTGATTACAATATATAGAGTATGTAAAATATATAATCTATACCTTCTGCACGTCTACGATCTGTGTTTTATGACTGAATAACAGTCTATGGTTGATATCAGTCTAACAACCCTAACAAATAATGATAACAGTGTGAAAACGAACGAACTCGAACACTAGCTGGTAGATAGTTTTGAAGCGATAGCATGGCTGTATATGGGATGATTTGTCTTTCAAGGGCATCCAAGTACATCCTGTCTCCTTCTTTCAATATCTGATCGACTGTACAAGTATTCCATTGCCGAACTGGACATACAGTCATTCTCAAAAAGGTTGTCCAGATGAAGACTACAATACTACAATAAAGTCACGTGATTCATTATGTTTTCAATTTCTGCGCGCGGAACTGCGAGTTGATACCAGCGGCATTACATTCAGTTCTCACAATGCCGTGTACTTTTGCATCTCAAATTTAAATTCCACGCAAGTAAATTAAATACATAATGAATCACGTGACGTTATTGTATTATTGTAGTCTTTTCATCTGGACAACCTTTTTGAGAATGACTGTAACAACGCTGAAAAACTCAGTCATAAACGTCAGGGCCTTACATAACCCAAAATTCAAGGGGGGGGGGGGGGGGGCAGTACGTATTTAACAGGAAAATATAAATATAAATAGCACAGTTCTCAGTACTTATTGGTATCTTTTTTGCCTTCGGCTAGGGCAGCAACTGCCACCCCCCTCCCTTGACCCTGTGCTGTATACGGCGCCCTGAAATGTCACTACATCGTTCAATGAAGTATTCGACAATTTTGTAAATTTTGTAAATTATTATTGTATACACGCCCCTCTTGGAAACCAGCTTTAAATTGAAGGGGCTAGCGTGTTGAAATAAAGTTGATCCATCCATCCATCCATCCATCCATCAATCCATCCATCCATCCAATAAAGTTGACTTTGACATGATAAAACTGTAGAAAACAAATGCTTCCAACGGCGTAAACCAAAGACTTGGAAGATCGTCGTTTTGAATCAATCGGCGAAGCAGTTGGCCACGGCATATAAAGCGCCCAGATCCGACACGGCCACATCAGGCACAGGGATTCCGTCAACAGTAGTGTTGCTGCTCGCCTGGCTGCTCGCAGCAACAAAGGGCTCCAAAGCAAGCCCTGGATATCTAAATTGAAACAATGTACGCAGATTTCTTCCACATTCATCAGATAGTTGATTACCAGACAGGTTTAGATTGGTGAGGTTATTACAATATGGAAAAAGGTGTATTACGCCATCATATGTTATTTTATTACCATCCAGACTTAGCTTGGTTATTTTAGTATTTGGCAGATATTCACTTAAACATTGGACATTGGCATCGTTTAAATTACAAGACGACAGCAAAAGTCTAATTACAGTACAGGATTCGTGGCAGAGTGATGCAAATAGTGTGCATATAGTTGAATCTGTTAATGATGAAATACGAATTGACAACGTGTCAGGAACAGGTGATGGTGGAAGTGATCGTTCATGATTTAAAGCACTGATTATATCAACCAAGGTGGCCACTGCCCTGCCATCGATACTGCTTATCTGAGATACATGTATTTCAATCTCCCCGTCACTATTCCAGTATCTGTTGTTGTGATTTGTCTTCACAATTCGTTTCATAAACTTCTTGTCACCATGCTCATACAGACACTTCAGTGATACAAGTGTTTGTATCTCTTTGTCTTCCACTTGTACTTCGTCAATATATTCGAGAAGGTTCTTGATTAGTTTTTCATCTTTCCTCGGGTCCATTGACTCAACCATAAACCTTAAAACCATGTCACTAACACGGATTCGACTTCGTCTTCGTGAAAACAGACCAAGCTTTTTTCCAGGCATTTGGTTGTTCTGTACAAAACTACGAGCAGCAAGATATTCCTGTACAGTGTCATGACAAAAACTGAATTCGAGAGTTAGCTCTGCACATAGAGAATTCCTCACACCAGGTGTACAACACAAAAGACTACTGGATTTAAGGTAACGGAGTTCTGCTGCTGTCAGGTGGAGGTTTTGTAAGTCTTCTTCGGCAAAACTATATCTTTTGTCTACAATCAACTCCGCAGCCAACTGGGTCAATTTGTCCAGAGTTTTGTGGACTGCTAACGAAGCGGCGGTCTTGTCCAAACTTGCTCTTGACATGACTTTGTTGTGGTTTCTCTCGATGTATTCTGTCATCTGACAATAAAATTCAGTTAATGTCAGCTTAGGAAAAGCACCAGCTGTTTTAGAGATGTCTGACTCGATGTAAATACACATAAAGAAGCAGAACAGAGGAACTCGACAAAAACTGAGAAATTCTTTGTTGTCTCTGATGTTTTCAAGTGCCTTATTTTTCATGACTTCGTTGGACTTGAAATATTTTCCAACATATTCGATGACATGCTGTTCCGAAAAGCCAGTGATTTCCACAAAGCGGTCAAAATGCAGTTCTTCCATCTCGTGCGCTTCGCCTGGCCTTGAGGTAATCATAATAACAGACTTTCTTAGCATCTTCTTTTGAACCAGTTTGCTGACCAAGGCAGCAACAGGCATTTTGAACCATGGATCATTAGGAAATTTGCTTTCAAAATCACTGACTATTTTATACCTGTCTTGGTATTCATTATAGCCATCGATCAGAATGAACAACTGTTCTGGGTGCTGGATAATATACTCCATTAATGACTCTTTTGTCATTGCATTCTCTTCTAATATAGAAGAACGATTAAGTAGTTCACTGAGATTGAGTTCTTGCTCAGCAAGCAAGTTTAACTGTCTGAATGTGATCAAGAAAGTGAACTTGATATCAGGATTCATAGTGCTTTCTGTTGGGTCAAATAGACAGTCGTGAGCCCAGTCACGCACGATCTTTTGACTCAACAAAGATTTTCCTATTCCCGGATTGCCCAGAACCAGTATTGACTTGGGATTCTCTTGTTCCGTTCTATCAAGGAATAGATCAGCATGATTGCTTATTTCGGTATTGGTGTTGTCATCCAGTAGGTCTGGCTGACTTCTTCTACGGCCATGATGTATCAACAGGTTGGCGAAAATGTCGTCTGTTTTAACGCTACCAATTAATGAAGAACTGACGCATTCTGGCTGCATTTCTGTTTGGTGTGTTATTGCTCTTTTTAGGTTTTGGGAATACATTTCAGCATCTGAAAAGAGTCAATCAACAATTTAGAGACATTGTAATTAAACAATGAAAATTCAGAAGAGAATGTAGTATTTAGTGCAAAGCTGACTTTGAGAGTACAATGTTGAATAATTTTGGACAGAAAACTCTACATAATAAAATAAATGTTGTACATTTTATTGTTTTGAAAAGTCAGTTTCTCCCAGTTTTACGGGAATGTTGGACATGTCTTAACATCAGTGTTGGATCGGGGTATCCAATGGTATGCACGCGACCCTAAAGCAAGCATCTAATTGGTGCATCAAGTCATTAATTATTAATGAGTTTGAGAATACCATCATCTAATTTGTTTGGAAATATCTACATATTTTATACCTCGAGACACACTTTCTTCAGAACGATCAGTTGATATCTTCAGCATGCTTATAACTTTATCCAGCTTGTTTTGTGTTTCGTGCTGTGTTTCATCTATCTTCCCTTCTAGGTAATGGTGTGATCCAGTCATTTTCTCTGCTAATTTGTCTATCATCTTCATTATTTTTTCCTCATTTCTGTCCCATTCTTCTAAACACTGAAAGTAGTATTTTTCATCTTCTGGATGCATGGACACAATTTTTAGCTGGTCAATGTTGGCTTTATAATGCCCTCCACCCAGTCTTAACAGCACAGTTTCGATGTCATTCCAGTAATTAGAAAATGCAATGTCTGAAAAATATGGTTCAGGAATGTGTCCATAAAGGTTATTGCGGAATAACTTGATCCTTACTATATCATCTTCTCTGTTTGTGCTCGTCGCTAACGGAGGTTTACTCCATCCCCAAGCAGGTGGTGTCAAACAACAGATATTTCGCAAGAGAAGAACTAACAATGTTATATCAAATGCACCTGAAGTTACTATTGACCCACAACTTGGATACAGCTTGTCCCACTGCTCTTTGAACAGCAGTCTCTTGGACTGCAAATTCTTGAGAATGGCATGATTTGTAGGATGTAACAGATTACTTTTCAACAAGGCAGGCGGGTGGATACTGTCAAAAATCGTCCTCAACACATGGGTTCCCCCATCAATCAGCAATTTGCAGAGCCGTGCAAAGTTGGTATTTCCCTTGGAAACACAAGACCAACCAGATGTAGCCATGGCAGCCAATGTTATTATGGTTACCTTCAAAACAAACGATAAACATAATGACTATATGTCTGGAAATACATGCAACAAAAGGTAAGATGCATTTCTCAGACCGACAGCAACGTGGGTTCATTATGCGTGTGTGGGACCGGAAGGAAATAAATATATAAAGCGGGGGGGGGGGGGATTACAAAATCTCAAATGCATCATGTTCATGATCAAAAGGGGTTAGGGTTATTTTGAGATGCAAATTAAGGTATCAGGGGACCTTTGTGACCGCACTTCACAGAAACCTGAATAGCTCGTCAATGGTCGTCAAAAAGTATTAAAAAGTATAAAACAGGAAAAAACTGAGACACCGTTTTGAAGAGCAACATGTGTGCTTTAAAGTGCCTATAACCCCTGTGAGATTGTTTTAAAAATCTATTCAATATAAGCTGAATAGTTGGTGGGTTCAGTATTTTGTGATTTGAACCTTGCGTTTATGAGTTATAGAGGTTTGAAATCTCAATATGCAAATTTGATGACGTCTACCCAGTCTTCATTTATTATACAAAAACGCCCTTGTGCTGATTATTGACATTTGAAAACTTACATAATATTTTCACAGTCTTTATAAATGATTTTATAACTTTTTCACCATTTCAATAAATAAGCTCTTCTTGGAAAAGTCTAAATAAGTTATGGCAAAAGCCTGGGTTGACGTCATCAAATTTGCATATTGAGATTTCAAACCTCTATAACTCATAAACGCAAGGTTCAAATCACAAAATACTTAACCCACCAACTATTCAGCTTATATTGAATAGATTTTTAAAACAATCTCACAGGGGTTATAGGCACTTTAAGCTGATGCTTTCCGTTTAAAGAATGGTTTAATCCTGAGGGACTTGGAACTTCAGACGTGAGGTGCAGTCAATTTTCGTAAAAATCGCATTAATGAAAAAACGGCTGAAGAAAGTAAAAGGGTTTTTACTGAACAGGATTCTATGTTTATTCAGCTTGGTTTCTGTGAAGAGCGGTAACGAAGGTCCCCTGATCCTTAAGGTAACTATAAAGGTATGGGGATGCTGAATTACAAAGATGAAGATACACCAATTTCAAAAATTGTTCTCGCTGTCAAAGGGAACAAGGAACCAGCGAAGACCGCGTAGGACACACATACACACGTTGACTTACTTGACATAGCGCTGGTGGGGTTGTCCATTAAGTAAAGCTATTATGCCGATATTTGAATAAACACCAATGTCCTCTGCGGTCTTGGCTTTTAACAGCGACAACATTTTTTAATTGGTAAACTAGCGACCTTTCGGTCTTGATATACCTTAGCATTGAGATGGCAGAAGGAATGACATAATCTATCACTGACCAACTTTGACGACTGTGCTTACAAGTGATCCTAGTACGTTGGGTAAGCATCGGAACGCTAACACCCATCGTTATTGTTCCCAACAGAATGAACTTCGCTTACAAACAAGACATAGTTTGTGGAAGACATCCAATTTGACCATGTCCTAGAATCGAGAGATTGATTTTGAGGCTACAAGCATAGCTAAACAAAAACAATATTGCTGATCTCCAGTCACAGACTGCATGGTGAAGCTAGACTAGGCGCATCAACATCCAGGCAAACCAGATACACACATATCAGCAAAATGCATACCAGTTACAGATTCTTACTGTACCAGTAAGATGCATAACTGTTTCCTGCATACCCTTATATACCCTGCCCCCTTGTACACTCGATTGCAGAAGCGTTGTAGTATACATTTATACAAATATACAAATATCTAATGAGATGCAAAATGTTAAACATGCTAAAATACAACTGTTTAAGCACAAAATAGTGCTGAACATTATTGTGTTGTCGTTGCTGGATGCGATACTAATCTAAAATTGATGTTTCAGATATATTAGAAGAAAATAAGCGATATTTCGCACTTTGTATCTCATTAGATATTTGTATAAATGTATACTACAACGTTCCTGCAATCGAGTGTATGTCCTGCATACCCTTATATACCCTGCATCCCTTGTACATCCTGCATACCCTTATATACCCTGCACCCCTTGTACATCCTGCATACCCTTGTACCCTACCCCTTTGTACATCCTGCATACCCCCTGCACCCCTGTACATCCTGCATACCCTATATATATACCCTGCACCCCTTGTACATCCTGCATACCCTTATATACCCTGCACCCCTTGTACATCCTGCATACCCCTTATATACCCTGCATACCCCTTGTACATCCTGCATACCCTGCACCCCTTGTACATCCTGCATACCCTTATATACCCTGCACCCCTTGTACATCCTGCATACCCTTATATACCCTGCACCCCTTGTACATCCTGCATACCCTTATATACCCTGCACCCCTTGCACCCCTACATACCCTGCATACCCTTATATACCCTGCACCCATACCCTTGTACATCCTGTACATACCCTTATATACCCTGCACCCCTTGTACATCCTGCATACCCTTATATACCCTGCACCCCTTGTACATCCTGCATACCCTTATATACCCTGCACCCCTTGTACATCCTGCATACCCTTATATACCCTGCACCCCTTGTACATCCTGCATACCCTTATATACCCTGCACCCCTTGTACATCCTGCATACCCTTATATACCCTGCACCCCCTTGTACATCCTGCATACCCTTATATACCCTGCACCCCTTGTACATCCTGCATACCCTTATATACCCTGCACCCCTTGTACATCCTGCATACCCTTATATACCCTGCCCCCTTGTACATCCTGCATACCCTTATATACCCTGCACCCCTTGTACATCCTGCATACCCTTATATACCCTACCCCCCTGCACCCCCCCTTGTACATCCTGCATACCCTTATATACCCTGCCCCCCTTGTACATCCTGCATACCCTTATATATACCCTGCACCCCCTTGAACATCCTGCATACCCTTATATACCCTGCACCCCTTGAACACCCTGCATACCCTTATACCCTGCACCCCTTGACCTATTTCACCTATTTCAAAAATCGTTGTCGCAGCCGAAGCAACAGTCAACACTCCAAGACTGCAAAGGATTTCGGTAATTTTTCTCGTGATTAATTTATTCAGAGCATATTTTGGTAGCATGCGTTTGTGACATGTTATTATGGCAAGCTGAAGTGGTAGCTCAAGTGTCAACCCGAATATTTAGGAAAATACAAGTACTACAAACGTGTTGGTGCTGGTACTAAACCTGTTCAACAAGAGCAGGCATCAAGCATTTTCATTTAAAAATGTGCCACGCTTCCAAACAGTCTGAAAAACTACATTCATGATAACTATTTACAATGGCCGCAACTGAATAAATTAATTACGAGAACATTTACCAAAATCCTTTGCAGTCTTGGAGTGTTGACTGTTGCTTCGACTGTGACAACAATTTTTGAAATAGGTGTATATATTTACCCTGCCCCCTTGTACATCCTGCATACCCTTATATACCCTGCACCCCTTGTACATCCTGCATACACTTATATACCCTGCACCCCTTGTACATCCTGCATACCCTTATATACCCTGCACCCCTTGTACATCCTGCATACCCTTATATACCCTGCACCCCTTGTACATCCTGCATACACTTATATACCCTGCACCCCTTGTACATCCTGCATACCCTTATATACCCTGCACCCCTTGTACATCCTGCATACACTTATATACCCTGCACCCCCTTGTACATCCTGCATACCCTTATATACCCTGCACCCCTTGTACATCCTGCATACACTTATATACCCTGCACCCCCTTGTACATCCTGCATACCCTTATATACCCTGCACCCCTTGTACATCCTGCATACCCTTATATACCCTGCACCCCTTGTACATCCTGCATACCCTTATATACCCTGCACCCCTTGTACATCCTGCATACCCTTATATACGCTGCACCCCATTGTACATCCTGCATACCCTTATATACCCTGCCCCCTTGTACATCCTGCATACCCTTATATACCCTGCACCCCTTGTACATCCTGCATACCCTTATATACCCTGCACCCCTTGTACATCCTGCATACCCTTATATACCCTGCACCCCCTTGTACATCCTGCATACCCTTATATACCCTGCCCCCTTGTACATCCTGCATACCCTTATATACCCTGCACCCCTTGTACATCCTGCATACTCTTATATACCCTGCACCCCCTTGTACATCCTGCATACCCTTATATACCCTGCCCCCTTGTACATCCTGCATACCCTTATATACACTGCATCCCTTGAACATCCTGCATACCCTTATATACCCTGCACCCCTTGAACATCCTGCATACCCTTATACACCTATTTCAAAAATCGTTGTCGCAGCCGAAGCAATAGTCAACACTCCAAGACTGCAAAGGATTTCGGTAATTTTTCTCGTGATTAATTTATTCAGAGCATATTTTGGTAGCATGCGTTTGTGACATGTTATTATGGCAAGCTGAAGTGGTAGCTCAAGTGTCAACCCGAATATTTAGGAAAATACAAGTACTACAAACATGTTGGTGCTGGTACTAAACCTGTTCAACAAGAGCAGGCATCAAGCATTTTCATTTAAAAATGTGCCACGCTTCCAAACAGTCTGAAAAACTACATTCATGATAACTATTTACAATGGCCGCAACTGAATAAATTAATTACGAGAACATTTACCAAAATCCTTTGCAGTCTTGGAGTGTTGACTGTTGCTTCGACTGTGACAACAATTTTTGAAATAGGTGTATATATTTACCCTGCCCCCTTGTACATCCTGCATACCCTTATATACCCTGCACCCCTTGTACATCCTGCATACACTTATATACCCTGCACCCCTTGTACATCCTGCATACCCTTATATACCCTGCACCCCTTGTACATCCTGCATACCCTTATATACCCTGCACCCCTTGTACATCCTGCATACACTTATATACCCTGCACCCCTTGTACATCCTGCATACCCTTATATACCCTGCACCCCTTGTACATCCTGCATACACTTATATACCCTGCACCCCCTTGTACATCCTGCATACCCTTATATACCCTGCACCCCTTGTACATCCTGCATACACTTATATACCCTGCACCCCTTGTACATCCTGCATACCCTTATATACCCTGCACCCCTTGTACATCCTGCATACCCTTATATACCCTGCACCCCTTGTACATCCTGCATACCCTTATATACCCTGCACCCCTTGTACATCCTGCATACCCTTATATACCCTGCACCCCCCCATCCTGCATACCCTTATATACCCTGCCCCCTTGTACATCCTGCATACCCTTATATACCCTGCACCCCTTGTACATCCTGCATACCCTTATATACCCTGCACCCCTTGTACATCCTGCATACCCTTATATACCCTGCACCCCCTTGTACATCCTGCATACCCTTATATACCCTGCCCCCTTGTACATCCTGCATACCCTTATATACCCTGCACCCCTTGTACATCCTGCATACTCTTATATACCCTATATACCCTGCACCCCCTTGTACATCCTGCATACCCTTATATACCCTGCCCCCTTGTACATCCTGCATACCCTTATATACCCTGCACCCCTTGAACATCCTGCATACCCTTATATACCCTGCACCCCTTGAACACCCTGCATACCCTTATACACCTATTTCAAAAATCGTTGTCGCAGCCGAAGCAACAGTCAACACTCCAAGACTGCAAAGGATTTCGGTAATTTTTCTCGTGATTAATTTATTCAGAGCATATTTTGGTAGCATGCGTTTGTGACATGTTATTATGGCAAGCTGAAGTGGTAGCTCAAGTGTCAACCCGAATATTTAGGAAAATACAAGTACTACAAACGTGTTGGTGCTGGTACTAAACCTGTTCAACAAGAGCAGGCATCAAGCATTTTCATTTAAAAATGTGCCACGCTTCCAAACAGTCTGAAAAACTACATTCATGATAACTATTTACAATGGCCGCAACTGAATAAATTAATTACGAGAACATTTACCAAAATCCTTTGCAGTCTTGGAGTGTTGACTGTTGCTTCGACTGTGACAACAATTTTTGAAATAGGTGTATATATTTACCCTGCCCCCTTGTACATCCTGCATACCCTTATATACCCTGCACCCCTTGTACATCCTGCATACACTTATATACCCTGCACCCCTTGTACATCCTGCATACCCTTATATACCCTGCACCCCTTGTACATCCTGCACCCCTACCCTTATATACCCTGCACCCTCCTGCACCCACCCCTTGTACATCCTGCATACACTTATATACCCTGCACCCCTTGTACATCCTGCATACCCTTATATACCCTGCACCCCTTGTACATCCTGCATACACTTATATACCCTGCACCCCCTTGTACATCCTGCATACCCTTATATACCCTGCACCCCTTGTACATCCTGCATACCCTTATATACCCTGCACCCTGCACCCCCTTGTACATCCTGCATACCCTTATATATACCCCTGCACCCATACCCTTATACATCCTGCATACCCTTATATATACCCTGCACCCCTTGTACATCCTGCATACCCTTATATACCCTGCACCCCTTGTACATCCTGCATACCCTTATATACCCTGCACCCCTTGTACATCCTGCATACCCTACCCTTATATACCCTGCACCCCTTGTACATCCTGCATACCCTTATATACCCTGCCCCCCTTGTACATCCTGCATACCCTTATATACCCTGCACCCCTTGTACATCCTGCATACCCTTATATACCCTGCACCCCTTGTACATCCTGCATACCCTTATATACCCTGCACCCCCTTGTACATCCTGCATACCCTTATATACCCTGCCCCCTTGTACATCCTGCATACCCTTATATACCCTGCACCCCTTGTACATCCTGCATACTCTTATATACCCTGCACCCCCTTGTACATCCTTGCATACCCTTATATACCCTGCCCCCTTGAACATCCTGCATACCCTTATACACCTATTTCAAAAATCGTTGTCGCAGCCGAAGCAATAGTCAACACACTCCAAGACTGCAAAGGATTTCGGTAATTTTTCTCGTGATTAATTTATTCAGAGCATATTTTGGTAGCATGCGTTTGTGACATGTTATTATGGCAAGCTGAAGTGGTAGCTCAAGTGTCAACCCGAATATTTAGGAAAATACAAGTACTACAAACATGTTGGTGCTGGTACTAAACCTGTTCAACAAGAGCAGGCATCAAGCATTTTCATTTAAAAATGTGCCACGCTTCCAAACAGTCTGAAAAACTACATTCATGATAACTATTTACAATGGCCGCAACTGAATAAATTAATTACGAGAACATTTACCAAAATCCTTTGCAGTCTTGGAGTGTTGACTGTTGCTTCGACTGTGACAACAATTTTTGAAATAGGTGTATATATTTACCCTGCCCCCTTGTACATCCTGCATACCCTTATATACCCTGCACCCCTTGTACATCCTGCATACACTTATATACCCTGCACCCCTTGTACATCCTGCATACCCTTATATACCCTGCACCCCTTGTACATCCTGCATACCCTTATATACCCTGCACCCCTTGTACATCCTGCATACACTTATATACCCTGCACCCCTTGTACATCCTGCATACCCTTATATACCCTGCACCCCTTGTACATCCTGCATACACTTATATACCCTGCACCCCCTTGTACATCCTGCATACCCTTATATACCCTGCACCCCTTGTACATCCTGCATACACTTATATACCCTGCACCCCCTTGTACATCCTGCATACCCTTATATACCCTGCACCCCTTGTACATCCTGCATACCCTTATATACCCTGCACCCCTTGTACATCCTGCATACCCTTATATACCCTGCACCCCTTGTACATCCTGCATACCCTTATATACGCTGCACCCCATTGTACATCCTGCATACCCTTATATACCCTGCCCCCTTGTACATCCTGCATACCCTTATATACCCTGCACCCCTTGTACATCCTGCATACCCTTATATACCCTGCACCCCTTGTACATCCTGCATACCCTTATATACCCTGCACCCCCTTGTACATCCTGCATACCCTTATATACCCTGCCCCCTTGTACATCCTGCATACCCTTATATACCCTGCACCCCTTGTACATCCTGCATACTCTTATATACCCTGCACCCCCTTGTACATCCTGCATACCCTTATATACCCTGCCCCCTTGTACATCCTGCATACCCTTATATACACTGCATCCCTTGAACATCCTGCATACCCTTATATACCCTGCACCCCTTGAACATCCTGCATACCCTTATACACCTATTTCAAAAATCGTTGTCGCAGCCGAAGCAATAGTCAACACTCCAAGACTGCAAAGGATTTCGGTAATTTTTCTCGTGATTAATTTATTCAGAGCATATTTTGGTAGCATGCGTTTGTGACATGTTATTATGGCAAGCTGAAGTGGTAGCTCAAGTGTCAACCCGAATATTTAGGAAAATACAAGTACTACAAACATGTTGGTGCTGGTACTAAACCTGTTCAACAAGAGCAGGCATCAAGCATTTTCATTTAAAAATGTGCCACGCTTCCAAACAGTCTGAAAAACTACATTCATGATAACTATTTACAATGGCCGCAACTGAATAAATTAATTACGAGAACATTTACCAAAATCCTTTGCAGTCTTGGAGTGTTGACTGTTGCTTCGACTGTGACAACAATTTTTGAAATAGGTGTTTATATTTACCCTGCCCCCTTGTACATCCTGCATACCCTTATATACCCTGCACCCCTTGTACATCCTGCATACACTTATATACCCTGCACCCCTTGTACATCCTGCATACCCTTATATACCCTGCACCCCTTGTACATCCTGCATACACTTATATACCCTGCACCCCCTTGTACATCCTGCATACCCTTATATACCCTGCACCCCCTTGTACATCCTGCATACCCTTACATACCCTGCACCCCTTGTACATCCTGCATACACTTATATACCCTGCACCCATTGTACATCCTGCTTACCCTTATATACCCTGCCCCGCCCTTGTACATCCTGCATACCCTTACATACCCTGCACCCCTTGTACCTCTTGCATACCCTTATATACCCTGCACCCCTTGTACATCCTGCATACCCTTATATACCCTGCACCCCTTGTACATCCTGCATACCCTTATATACCCTGCACCCCTTGAACATCCTGCATACCCTTATATGCCCTGCACCCCTTGTACATCCTGCATACACTTATATACCCTGCACCCCTTGTACATCCTGCATACCCTTATATACCCTGCACCCCTTGTACATCCTGCATACACTTATATACCCTGCACCCATTGTACATCCTGCTTACCCTTATATACCAGCCCTTGTACATCCTGCATACACATATACCCTGCACCCCCTTGTATGGGAGGGGGGCAGTGGGGGTGGGGAGGAGGGCAGTGGGGGTGGTTTATAGTAGTGAAATATTATATATAATATATTTTTATGTTATAAATTTATTAAAACATTTCAATGGGGGATGTGCGAGCTGATTAATGCGAGCTGCAAGCTGCAAGCTGGAATCCAAAACTTAAAGGAGCACTCTCACAGATAATGCATTGCGCGCCTTGAACCCCTCGTATGATACGAAAATGGTCTGGAGAACTCCGGACTTGCCATTGCTGATCCGTATCGGAATTCGAAAGGCGACCTTTTCACGTGTATTTTTCACGTGCATTCTTGTCAAATTTAAGTAGTATCCCGTATGTAAACAATAACATGGCGCGCAATGCATTACCTGTGAGAGTGCTCCTTTAAATACATTGAGATAAAAACATCGTTGGACATATAAAAATCAACAAATATTTCAATAAAATGCTTTACCTTTTATTAATAAGTACCAGCCTATAAAATGTATGTGTGTCAAAGTCCGCTTTGGAATCGAATGTGCAATGGCTGCCATGCAACCACCATGCATTGCGATACATACAGGGAGCCCAAACTTTCCAAATATGGTCAATGACAACAGAGGGAGCCCAGATTTGGTGACCAGAATACTTGCAGATATAGTAGAGTGCATAATTTCACAACTAATTCATCATGGAATGGTAAGCGAGTTTGTTATTTCTTTTTCTATTAAATCGGATATCAAACGATAATAATGGGCTCATTTTTATAGGCTTATAAGACCATGATATACAATGTATGCTACTTGTGCAACATGTGTCATGGTACACTTCATGTCATTCCAAATCATTGTAGAATTTTGGCTATTAGCTCTACATTGGTGTAACTTACAGCTAATTTTACTTATTATAAACATTAAATAAAAGGTTTCTTAGTAAGATGTTTGAGCTCTCTTGGTCTCAAACAGAAGTTATTTTGAACATGTGTGATATAATACTGTTTGGCACAAACTAATTTATATACTAAGAATAAGAATAACTGGGTACTTATATAGCGCAGATCTATAAGTATTTATTATTTTTAACCTGTATGTATATAATGAGCAAATTACGCCCCACTTGGAAATCAGCATATTATGTTGTAGTGGCTAGCGTAAAAAAATAAAGTTATATGAATGTATATGTATGTATGCATTTCACCGAAGTCTCAATGCACTTTACAATATATATATTTGAATTTTATTTTATTTTAGTTAATTACTCGGGCACTTACGGAAGAAGCCCGAGTTATAAAATACGCTTTCTTTTTGTATTTCTTTCTCTTTTTTCCCCGTTGTACACAAAATGCCAGGAATGTATGTTTCAGGGTTTCAATTGGCTGAAAACGTGGTCAATTAGATCGTATCGGAACATAAAATGCGAAGTATTTGATAGTATAGTTTCAAGATTACTAGCGCCAGATTACTCCTAATTAAGTCTCCCTTGTCACGCAACTGTCATTGTCATAATGCCCGAGTATACACTCATTGAGCGTCTTGTTTATATTAGTTTAATAAATATAATAATACTTACTAATTTGTAAATTTCAGCTCGCAGCTCGCAAATTTCAGCTTGCACCTACCATATGTTCTATACATGCAAATGCATGCATGGTTACACATTATTAAGTTGATACAGTCTATGTATATCATTAATGTTCTCCAGGTTAAAATAGATTAACACTACAGTAAGTGTCAATTGTGTCTCATAATATATGTCGTTTTGCACGCGTGTAATTTTAATTTCAAAATCAAACATCACCTCAGTGTCAGAGAACATAATTTTAATACCCATTTTTACAGGCAGAGGTGATTTAATATACGTTATCTAGAAATTAAAATTCCATGTGCGCAAAATGAATATAGAATGAGAGACATGTGACATTTATTGTAGTGTATAATATATATCTTTTTAGCTGGACAATGCCAACTACATGTAGCTTCTATTTAACAAATCGCAAGCGGTTTTCCATTGTCTGTACTCTTATTGACAATCATTGACAATGGATTTGACGTCACAAAATGTTCAAACTCAAGTGGAACCACGAGCATAGCGAGTGGTTTCACTGCAAAGTTTTGCACATTTTGTGACGTCAAATCCATTGTCAATAAGAGTACAGACAATGGAAAACCCCTTGCGATTTCTTTTTTACAATAACAAAGTAAAAAAACATCCAAAACCAAGGATAAAGTTTGAAAGAAAAAACGCTTCAAGTGCGCGCTGGCTGGTTGCACAAGCGATTCGTCATTCTATGTGTCTGTACTCTTATTGACAATGGCTGAGAGCCAATCAGATTGCGAGATTACGCTAAGTTATTGTAAAAATACAGTTATTTCAAAAAGGTTGGTGAAGGTTTTGTTGCATCTTGCATGTTTATAATGTACATCTTGCATACCAAGCCCGAAATGCACTATGGGTGATGTGAATGGAGTCAGCGAAAGGTCACAACAATATGGACTCTGGGAATTTTCCCAAACTTTGTCTTCGCAATATGGAGCCGGCATATTTTCTTCTGTATGTGCATGCTGACATTATTTATACATGATCCACAATACATTTCGAGCTTGGTATGCAAGATGCAACAAAACCTTCACCAACCTTTATTGAAATAGCTGTATAAAGTCTTTGTTATATTTCAGCTTACCCTATTAATAACAGAGGTCTTGACCATCCTGTTGTTTTCTTGCCCTTTGTTGTAATAATATTGTACTATCCTTCTTCTTTGTTGCTAATTTCAGTTTGGTTCTACGAAGACATACATGTAACATGGAGTACATGATCGCCCATGGCCATGCAATGAATGAATGATCGACGAAGAAATGTATATTGAACTCTATAGTCTAGTCTAGGCCATAATTAACTTAGTAATTAACTTCAAGACGGATTACGTACAAAAGGGAATCAGCCAAGCTGTTGAGAGCTATAGGTTTAACTGAAACCATAGACATGCAACTACATGTATTAAAAGTCGAGGAAGCTAGACTTCCAAGCTCGTGTATCTTATTATTAGGTACCTGATTAGAACGAAAGACTCAGATGCTGTACGTTGTACTTTACTATTCTTGTAGTTATCCTCTCCTCTGGTTATATTCCTCGAATATTTGCAATATTTGAGTTCTAAGCCAACATTTGCAGACTTTTCCCACTGTCTCAGTTCTGCCGTTTTTGCTTCGCTGGCAAAAACTAGCCAGACCACAGGCAGCCCAACCATTGCTTTTGAGGCTACTAAATAATTCAAAAATTTTTCTTTTTAAATGGGCTTCCTGTGGTAGAGCGCGCGCGTATTTATATATTGGGTTCCCTGTGCTGAGTAATGTCCTATGTTGGGCTTCCTGTGTGCCTCCTGCGGGATGCGCCCGCAGCAAATGTGTATATTGAAACAAGGGAAACAAGGTATGAAACTAGGTCAAGTGACAAATACGTTTTTGACCCTAATTTTGTCAATGTGATGTGAAAATTCAATTTTTCTTCGAATAACTAAACTTTACCGTATTCTCGAAACACTTTGTAAGTGTCAGTCGTCTAACTTCAACGTACGCTGAGAAACTAATTTTTGAAATTTTGAGCGTCATGGACCGATGTGCGGCGCAAGTAGATGGTGCACTTTTCCGTGAAGTAGTCGGATTTTACCTTCGAGAAGGCATCGACAAGCGCTCGGCAAATCTGAACGATGCTCTTTTTGGCAAGGTTTTAACATGATATGTTCACTTAAACATGAGTCAAAACATCTACAATATACTTTATCTGTTTTCTGTTTTGACTTCTGTAAAGTATTTGTTTTGTATTTTGATTTTTATCGATTAAAATCTTCAAAATTGACGCATTGTGTTTTATAAATGCTGAATAGTCTCAATATTTAGTACTGCACAACACATTTGCTATCAGTACTTGTACACAAAATGACAAACAAACGTATTTATTTCAACAATAAGTTTACTAGCTTTTTACACACTGTTTTGCCGTTACTTTCTGTGCAATTTATTTACTATATTGATCAGTAATAGCATGGAAATAAGCTTAATAACAATGGATAAATATTATACACAAAGGCGACAAGTTGTGAATCACTGATCATGACTGATTGAATAGCAAACATCCGCGAAGTTGGAAGCGATACTGAAGCTTACTTACGTTCCCGGTTACGAAAAATACGCCGTTAAAATTACTCTGTTTCTCTCAGATGATAGTAAGACTTTAATATTTGCTAAATGTGTCGTGCTATTTCAATGACAATAACGAACAACTGTTAATATTTTAGTTCGTGGCAGCTTCACGAGTCTGCATCGCCATTCATGTCTCCTTCGTCTTCGATGTTGAGTTTGTCTATATTTTGCTCACACTGAGATGGTTTATGCTGTTGGCGTTCCCTTGTGTCAGAAGAACTATAAGTAAAGTACAAAATTATGTCAAACACTTTCTAGATGAGAGAGTTAGTAATGTTTAAACAGATAAAGTAAAAAGTCAGTTGAGAGAGGTTCCTTGTTGAAGTGTATTTCGATCACTGACACTGCTACAGTCTACACACTTATCAAATACTGAAATAGCTCACTGCTCAGTCATAATTTATAGAAAAAAAATGATTTGTTGAGGAGTATTAAGCAGCCCTTCTGCCCTAGTATAGGCAAGTCCTTTCATTAGAGAACATTTAGAGCAATAGGCCATATGCACTAACGGGTCACGTGACCCAACTTTCTCAAATCAAGCAGCAGTGTTAAAATGAACTCCAGAAATGAAAAGAGCAGCTCGATATTAGTAAGAAGGCGAAATTTCAGGTCATAACGTTTGACACAGGAGAAATGACATGAAATATAAAATCGAGTGTTTTCTAATAATTTGTTTGGAAAATGCATTGGATGGCATTTTTTGCCATCCAGCACATTTTTCCATACGAATCTTAATAAAATTTGCAATTTTATATTTCATGCCATTTCTGCTGTGTTAAACATTATAAGCTGAAATTTCGCCTTTTTACTAATATCGAGCTGCTCTTTTCATTTCTGGAGTTCATTTTGACACTGCTGCTTGATTTGAGAAAGTTGGGTCACGTGACCCGTTAGTGCATATGGCCTATTATGACAAAAAGTACTTTTAGTTCAGTTTATTTTCAACTGCAAAACTTTCTCACGTGTCGAGCACAACACATCCAAAGTTTCTCAACCATTCAAAATGAAAAAAGGACTACTTTAAAACCGTCGAATTTCTTCTAGATTTACTTAAAGTTGACATGAATTGTGAACTTCTAAACTTACCATGAATAGGGAAAAGAATCCCAACGTTTACACCGAAAAAATCAGTCTTTCTTGATATGAACTTCTCTTCCACTCCCCGCCATAATAACGACTTCACCCTGGGTACCCCCCAAGGGCCTGTAGCGTACGACGACTTCGGCTATTCGGCTCACGGAAAAGTGCACCATCTACTTGCGCCGGATTGCGCCGCACATCAGGCCATCACGTGACTGGAGTTTCATACCTTGTGTAAATATACACATTTGCTGCGGGCGCATCCCGCAGGAGGCACACAGGAAGCCCAACATAGGACATTACTCAGCACAGGGAACCCAATATATAAATGCGCGCGCGCTCACCACAGGAAGCCCATCATTTTTTTGAATTATTTAGTAGCCTCAAAAGCAATGGTTGGGCTGCCTGTGGCCAGACTGGGATCAGGGAGGGGTGGAGGAGATACCTTGCATATCCCAGGGGGGGGTACTCAGGGGTATCAGTGACGGGGAGGTGCGAAGGCTTTTTTTGGGTTTGAAATTCGCGGCTTGGGACTTTTTTGGGGTTTTCATTTTTCTGGTGGACTTTTTTTGATATAAAGATTTTGTCAAGGACTTTTTTGGGGGTTGATAAAAATGATATCCTACCGTTCTCGATTTTATGCGGAAAAAAAGACTTTTTTTGGGTTACGATCCCGTTGGACTTTTTTGGGGTCTTGTTTTCGCGTAATGGACTTTTTTTGGGTTAAAATGTTTGGCCTCATTCGCACCTCCCCGTCACTGATACCCCTGAGTATCCCGCTGGGTTGCATATATAAAGGACTGCAACCATATACCCTTCGCCAGTTGGGGAAATTCGAAAATAATAAATAAAGTTAAACGGCCAACACGAACTAAATGCACAAGGACACGAGTAAATCACAGCAAATATGCATGGTTGACCAAGGCCAAAGGCCTAGGGAGCACGGCAGAAACTGGGCTGCCTGTGGTGATGACGCGTTTTGCGGTTTTTGCGCGCGGGCTCATCAGTATATTGGGATTCCTGTGGCTGATGTTGACGCTTTTGCGGTTTTCCACAATAAGATCTCGCGGGCTCATCAATACTGAATAAATATGGCTGCCTAAATAAAGTGACGGGGAGTGAAACTTGTAAGACCCTTTCGACAATCCGCGTCAGATTGCTAGGAACATCGCCGTTGCTAGGAACAGCGGAACAGCCGGTAAAATTACGTAATAGTAGTATAATAAATAATAATACTCTCGCCTATTAAAATCCTTCGGCTCGAAAAGCGCCTCTGGAACCAGGAAAATTGTTTTCTTGGCTTTTATCATTTGTTTGTATGTTCAGTTTAGCGTAGAGGCGAAAAAAATGCCTTACCGGCTTTAATACGAAATGAGTTTATTGTTTCAGTCAAGCGTAAAAAGTCTCAGAAAAATACAGTGAGTTTATTGTTGTTGTTGATGGTGCTTGCCTACAAAAGTACCAGAAAAGTACTTAAGGACTTGTCTTGCTGTTTTACAGACTTTTAAAATACGATCCTTGTTTTCATTTTCCTGAGAAAACATCACGTAGACGAAACGCCACCATGTGTACGCTTTTCATTGTAATAAACTAGGCCTCAGTCCAGCGAAAGTGATTATCTTTGGACGCCTCGTAGTGAAGCTCATATCAAGTAATCAAGTATCCTTCATGTATTTAATTGCACTTTTTTTTGTTTTTTTTTTTGTTTTGTACAGTGACACCATCCGTTGATGCACGTGGGTCGTTTTCGACCTTTCTCTCCAGTTTCCTCGTTTATGCAGTTCGGATGTAAGCCTTTATATAAACGCAGGCTAGATTTTCCTTAATAAAAATGCTTTTCCTACTCCTGCCTTTCTCAAAATGACAATGCTGTACCCTTCTGTAACTGCTGAAAGTACATTTAACTGTTCAATAAAATCAAAAGGGAAACTGATGTCGCGTTCGGAAAATTTACTTCAAAAATTTTCAATGTTTTGCTGAAAAGACTCTCAAGGGAGGGGAGGGAGAGTAATGTTTTGATAGCTGTCAGCGATTAACTGCTGACGAAAAGTAACGTTACGAGCATGTTACAACGGAGTTCCATGATTCTCTTCTCTGATTGGTTGAGAATCGATCACATGATCTTCGTTTCACTCCCCGTCATTTTATTAGTGACGTTACGTTTTCTTTGTTTATGAGCCCGCGCTATCATATTGTGGATAACCGCAAAAACGTCAGCGTGAACCACAGGAATCCCAATTTACTGATGAGCCCGCGCGCGCATAATCAAAATGCAAAACGTGACGTCACCACCACTTTCAAGATTCTACTGCTAACCTACAAATGCCTTCACGACCTTGCTCCTTAGTACCTGTCCGATCTTCTCAAGCTCTACCAACCAAAACGTGTTCTACGCTCTTCATCTAAATGTCTCCTTCACAACCCGACATCAAGAACTTCTAATTTTGGCCACAGAACTTTCTCAATGGCTGCACCTGCACTCTGGAACAATCTCCCTGAAAACTTAAAACACTCTGCTTCCGTTGCTGCCTTCAAATTTTCACTTAAAACCTTCCTGTTTACTAGGAATATTAATACCTTTTTCTTTTTTCTATTTAGCTTTTGCCACGTCTGTAAGCTTTTACGTATGAGTGTCGTCATGATCAGGGACGAAGACAAACTAAGACCACAGGCAGCCCAACCATTGCTTTTGAGGCTACTAAATAATCAAATAAAATGATATTTGCGTCTTTTTTTTGATGGGTTTCCTGTGGTAGAACGCGCGCGCGCGAAATATATGTTGGGTTCCCTGTGTTGAGTAACGTATAATGTTGGGCTCCCTGTGCGCATCCCGCGCTTCCCGCAGTACATGTGTATATTTAAACAAGTTTTGAAACTAGCTCGTGACAATACTTTTTTGCTCCTAATCTTTGTAAAAATGACGTGAAAATTCAATTTTTCTTCGAATAACTAAACTTTACCGTATTCTCTAAACACTTCATAAGTTTCAGCCGTCTAACTTCACCGTACGCTGATAAACAAGAGAGGACATCGGCAAGCGCTCGGCAAATCTGAATTGTGTTCTTTTTTGCAAGTTTTAGTATTTATATGTTTACTAAACATAAGTCAAAACATCTACAATATACTTTATTTGCTTTCTGTTTTGACTTTTATAAAGTATTTGTATTGTGTTTTGATTTTTATCGATTAAAATGCTTTAAAATTGAGGCATTGTGTTTTATAAATGCTGAATAGTCTCAATATTTAGTACTACACAAGACATTTTTGCTATCAATGCTTATAAACAAAATGACAAACGTATTTATTTCAACAATCAGTTAAAATAAGTTTACTACCTTTTTACATACTGTTTTGCCGTTCTTCAGGTACAATTTATTCACTATATTGATCAGTAATACTATGGATATTAAATACGACATTAATAAATATTAAGCTTATTATGCATGACACCACAATCGACAAGTTGTGAATCAATAGCAAACATCGAAGTTGGAAGCGATAAGCTTACCGACGTTCTTACGAAAACCGTATTTAAACTACTCTGTGTTTCTCTCAGATGATAGTATTTTCTAAATGTGTTGTGCTATTTCAATGACAATAATAAACAACTGTTAATATTTTAGTTCACGGCAGCTTCAACTGCTTCGGTGTATTTCAATCACTGACAACTACACAAGTCAAAAAGCTCAGTCATAATTTATGAAAAATAACTGATTGCTGAGGATTATTAAGCAGCCCTTCTGCCCTAGTACAGGCAAGTGCTTTTATTAGAGAACAGTTAGAGCAAAAACTACTAAAACCTCAAGAAAATACTTCAGACATTTTTTTGTTCAACAAGGCTTTCGTGTGTCGAGCACAACATGCAATTTTCCGCCATTCAAAATGAAAAAGGACTACCTTAAACCCGTCGAAATTCTTCTAAAGTTACGTAAAGTTGACATGAATTGTGAACTTCTAAACTTACCATGGATGAAGAATAGAATCCAAACGATTACACCGAAAAAATCATGTTTTGTTTCATCAACTTCTCCGCCATTTTTCAAAACTTCAGCGACTTCACCCTGGGTACCCCCCACGGGCCTGTAGCGCACGGCCACTTCGGTTCTTCGGCTCACGGAAAAGTGCACCAGAAAAGTACCACCGCACATCAGGCCATGATACGCCATCAGTTTCATACCTTGTCTCAATATACACATTTATTACACAACTTGTAATGTTACAGTACAAATACGAGTACAAATATGACAGCGTATTACACGTTTTAGAATTCGGACACGTCAATTTTGCGCGCGCGCTCAGTTTGTTTCTTGTTTTGTCCGGTCGCAAATAAAAAGAAAGAGAAAATATCTTTTTTTTTGTCTATTTTGTTGTCGTATAATAAACAATTTATTACACGGGTAGTTGTGTAATACGGCTGGATATTTTTACTCGTCTGTTTGTATTTTGACTCGCCTACGGCTCGTCAAAATACGCGTAAAAATATCGAGCCGTATTACACAACTACCCGTGTAATAACCTCTATGTACTGCGGGACGCGCGGGATGCGCACAGGGATCCCAACATCATGAATTTCTATGCACAGGGATCCCAACATCATCAAATATCATTTCATTTCATTATTTAGTAGCCTCAAAAGGAATGGTTGGGTTGCCTGTGCTAAGACAGCATGTAATCTAACAAAATACAATGACATTAACTTATTTTAGAACGAATTTATATTTTTAAGGATTGTTTACTGAAATAACTGTCACGTTAACAGCAAATCAAGTCATTTGACCGTAACATCTCAGCTTTCCAAGAGTATGATATCCAAGTTCACTGAAGCTCCTACATCACCAAACCTAGAATTTAGTGAAGATCAAACATACAATATTCATGTACTGCAGTGCGGAAGAATAGCATAGATGGAATATGAATAGATTAGCCAGGATGAGAGGATGGAAGGTAGGTGAGAAAGCCGGAGTGGGTTTTAGATAGATAGATAGATAGATAGATAGATAGATAGATAGATAGACAGATAGATAGATAGATAGATAGATAGATAGATAGATAGATAGATACAGACAGACAGACAGACAGACAGACAGACAGACAGACAGACAGACAGACAGACAGACAGACAGACAGACAGACAGACAGACAGACAGACAGACAGACAGACAGACAGACAGACAGACAGAGAGAGAGAGAGAGAGAGAGAGAGAGAGAGAGAGAGAGAGAGAGAGAGAGAGAGAGAGAGAGAGAGCTCTGCAGAATGGGGAGTTTGCAGGTCTTGCGTGACATTTTAAATTTTAATCCAACAACAACAAAAATATGATATTTCAAAAGAGCACAACAAAGTTAGCATCATATGCGTTTCTCAAGAAAAAAGCCATCTTCGGCCGCCCATAACTTTCGCTCTATTCATCGACATTTCTTCACAATTTCAATTTTTGAAAACCTTGGTGTGCTCTTTTCAAATATTATATTTGTGTTTTTTGTTGCATTAAAATTTAAAATGTCACGCAAGACCTGCATGCAAACTCCCCATTTCAATGTGAGGTCTACTGTGATGCAATCTACTTGTGTTCATACCTTAGCGAAATGACAGGAAGATCTTCTTTGTAGATCAGTAAACCAGAATCTTCACGCCAAACACTGTTGTTTGCGTCACAATTACAGTTGGCATTGTTGGCACAGCTTTGTGTCACGCCACAGGCGCACATTCCACTGTCACGTGACGCGCCGCCCCAGTACTTCATTTGACGCCCATCACGTGACACAAGCCATGATACCTGCGAACCTCCATAATGATCTGAGAAGACAAGGACGGAGCTCTAATGTAGAAAGACGACTGGAGTAAGCAAGACAAGAATATCGATCCCATGACTTACCCAATAACATTATATCCACACACTCGTATTTGATGTACTGTTCACAATGGGTTGAGATGGATGTCAATGCTCGTAGTTGCTGCAGATCACTAGATATCCCATCATAAACCACATCACGTCTATAGCACCCATTATCCTCACAACCATCCACTAGGGTGCGGTCTTCGCTGTTGTGACTCACAACTGTTACTCCAATGCCATTGTGACTGGTCATGTACATGTTACAGTAGACCCTGAATGGCTGCGCTGCACCGTAGACACACACCATCAACACAACTGAAAACGCGCAGAAAACACATTATATCTTTTAGAATGACCCTATAAGAATGAGTTTTGGAAATGAAAATTTGAACAGATCGACAAAGCAATGTGAACGCAGTTCCCGAAAGGCTGATTAGTTGATGATGATGATGATGAAGACTTTATTTCAAGAGGGTAACACATAAAAGTGAAATACACTTACAAACTTGTGGCCCTCACTAAACTTAATAAATAACAATATAATATAAATATCTTAAAAACCTACACTACAATTTAAAATGAATGTCTTTCTCAACAGGTTTTTAGATCCTGGCAGTGGTTTGTAGCGAGCTGGAATTATACTATAACTCTGCCGCATCCTGCTGGACACCTGTTTATCAGCCGTTTCATAGCCGAATATAATTATAGAATCCTATAATCATAATATTTTACGTCTCTTCCACATCGGCTATTATTGAGAAAAGCTCACACTCCATAACTTGTAATGGCTTGAACTAATTATTCATTCAACTGAGTCACTAGCTGGATTTTCTTAAGACTTACTCGAAAAAAAACGCATTTCACCCACTAGCTAGCTATAGCTGAGCTCTATCAATTCGGAAAAAGCCTTCTTATTATTGCATAACCCGAGCCAAATACTTTCCCGTCCGGCCCTCCTGCTCAGGTAATAAGTACATCGTATTAAATTTGATCGCTCTCAATATTGGAAAAAGACAATAGTAAGGATAGGAGAATGAACCACCACGGCGCATTACTGATTTCCTTCTTTTCGAAGCCCATGTAGTTGGTTGTCGTCTAGTATGTCTACAGTAGTTTCTTGGGTGGAATAGACCGGCTCCAATGCTGCAACACGTTCGACATATTTTCTGACAATCTCACCTGGAGGTGTGAAGTAGAAGTCGTACAATTCTGACGCAACCAGTTTGAAGCCTCCATAGTCTGCTGGAGAGTCGTAAATAGTGCAAAGGTGCCGTCCAATTTCGTCTGGGTTTCTTGCAAAGTTGATTGAAACGCATTTCAATTCACGAAGGCAGAAGAAAAGACAACTGAATGCATCCTCGACTTCGGTTGATGCTATCCCTTCACCTCCCTCCATGAAAGAAAAGGGCTTTTTTTGAAAGTCGGATCGGACGATCTGTAACGATCGCTGTCCGAGCACATCACTTCACTAAACGGCACGAAAAGATGAGTGAAAATAAACACAACTATCATGATGTGGAATACACAAGTTGCAAGGATTGTTGACTTTTAGATTTAAGTCTCCCCGATTAGTAGGGCACTTGTGCCCAGCTATAAGATTTTCTGAGATATTAATAAAGTTATTATTATTATTATTATTATTATTATTATTATTATTATTATTATTATTATTATTATTATTATTATTATTATTATTATTATTATTATTATTATTATTATTATTATTAATATAAGCATGCTCGTCGTGGCTCAGTTGTTGGATATGCTATGAGTAGTGCCGTAACCAAGCTCTAACGACAGATGACGCAAGAATGAAAACCTGAGTTGTCTCGTGTTGCCTATACATACAGTGATGTATCTAAGACCTTGATGAATGCCTTGTAAATAAAGTATGCATTAGGAAGCCTATTAAAGACTATTCAATTAAGACGTCCGACTAAAAGTGCGGCCGGCTTTCATTAGAAAATAGCGCGAGGGAAGTCTTCTTTTAAGGTACTAATAGTATATACTATGATCCTCCTATAGTGGGTCCATTTTACCGTTTTTATATCAAGAAGTTGCTGATTTTATTTCCATATGACTTGTCTTTTATTTATTTGAATACTTTGGTCATTTGTTCTCATGATTGTCTTGAGCGATGACATTGGTGTGTTGTGATGTCCCACATGCAAGGAACGCTTTCAGAAACGCCGCGAGTCAGGTTGTTGAGTCCATTAGTTAAATGATCCAATAATGACAACAAATGGCTTGGGGCGAGATTAAATGAAAAGGATATTTGTCAGCACATATATTGTAGTTGGAATTTTCCCTGTTGTTTTAGTTTTTCTGAGGTGAAGTTTGTTCTTTCAGTTATGATGGAAGATCACAATAGTACAAAACGCATGGAAATATTGTGGTACGTGAATGTTCGAAAACTTAAGACAGTGAACATTAAACCCTGATTACACTGACCAGGGGTGCTTACCATTTACTCGGAAAAACCGGAAATTCCGGTTTGAAAAAAAAAGGTATGTGTCATTCCGATCGGAAAGTTCCGGAAAACTCAGTCTAATGGTGCACGCGTCTACGGAAAAAAACGAAGAGCGGCAAAAGTGGATTACCTCAATCGCTAGATCGAGTTTTCCGAAACTTTCCGATCGGAATGACACATACCATTTGTTTTTCCAATCGGAATTTCCGTTTTTTCCGAGTAAATGGCAAGCAGTGCTGTGCCTGAAACGTGTTTTAAATATATTGACACTTTCACACATATATCCCTTTTCCTCCCAGGTGAAGTTACAATAAGACCGCCTTTTACTAAATATTTAATAATATATAAATATTTAACAGCTAGGAAGTCCGGTTGCGCAGATGTTTGCGTGTTCTAAAAATAGCGTTATTGAAATTAAGATATCCCAAGACCAACAGTTGGATTCTCCTTCTCTGTCCCTTTGTGTTCTCTTGGGTTGAATTAATGAATTAATGTTGCATATTAATGAGAACACCCTTGGTCTCCCATAATTCCTCTGGGTCTCAGATCTTCCATTTCAGATCGACCGTTATCAAGGTTCTTTTGAAATACGTGTATAACCTTTTACTTAAAATGCAAGTCAGGGCCCGATTGTTCGAAAGCGGGTTAACGCTAACCCGGCGTTAAATTCGCCAAACTAGGGTTAATTCTTAATATTTTACCCTATGTTTACCCCGCTTTCGAACAACCGGGCCCAGGGTTACTTAATTGACCAATATCTACATACTTGTTTGCAGGGAAGTGAGCAAATGATGCCCTTGTTAACGGATATAGAGCCCTCTTAGTTTCTGGTCTAGCAGGAATGTACTTTACCATTCCCGAGTTCGGAAAACGAACCGAAGAGCAAAGTGAGGCATTCAGAGAAGTTGGTGGCTTTGCCGTGAATATTAGAATGTTAGAGAGCGTTCCTGAGGCTTCTAGGTTCGTTGAGAGGGCCTTCCTTTCTATCAAGGTCATCTCGGTGCTACTTCAAGATATTCAATGTTATTGGAAATATAATACAAGGGTAAGACGTTGTCATTACCAAATATACAGCGTTCCTTATTTCTTACAAATTGTGCGTTTTTGGGCATTATTATTATATTTTACCGGTTGGCTTAATATCACCGTAATACAGACAATACCTCGTTGTCTGTTTCGAGAAAATATTCCCTGAAACTTGTCCTACTAAGCTAAAGGTCCCTAATGTACAACTTGTTCAGTTTAGTTCTGTTCAGTTCTTAGAAAGCACCACAAAGCACTCCAAGCACCACATCAGACCATTGTGCTTTGCCGACTCTTCGTGTCTGCCATTTGTCGAGTTGGAAATGCAAGATTTCGATTCTTCTTCACAATCTGTTTGAGTCTTACGAAATCAGTTAAACATATTTATTCATGCATTTTGTTTGCTACTAAATGACTATTAAGTACAGAACAAACCTATACGCAAAGCACTGATCAAGGTCTAATAAGGTGCTTTGACGCCGTTCACAACACTAAACAACCGAGCATATAATATGTCACGGTTAATTCACTGTTTAGTAAACTTTTACATAAACTTGTATATTAATACAGATGTTCTGACGGTAAAGGCAGTTTTGACGATCTTCACCGTCAAATAACACTAATAACGACAGAGGCAAAACTCAATCGACGAAAGTGCTACGAAATAACTGGACTTCGCATTCCACCCAAAAGTGAGATCGAAGGCATAGTTGGACGTGCAGCATCTAACTGAGGTTCAATTCAGACTGCACTCAAAATGAACAACCTGACGAGGACGAAGGCAGTACAAGCTACTCATTCTACGATGACAGCGACGAGGCGGAGAACGAAGAAGTGAGCCCAACACAACGGAAAATGGTTTGTGATTTAAGAAAAACATCCAAACCCAAGTCACGAATTGCAGCATTAATCAAAGTTGAGGAAACAAAGGTGCAAGCTGTCAGATGTAAACCATGAATTGAACACTTATATGACCAATAAAAACGACTGAGAACGTGTGTGTTCTGGTTGATGTTTCGACCAAGGGAGTCGTGTAGAACTTATTTGCGCATGCGTAAGGAGCAAGGATGGCTTAGTTGGTTAGTGCGCGGCCTTCTAAGCGAGAGGTGTCCGGTCCGATTCTTCATGACCTCACATCCTTGTTTCGACTTCTTTCTAATCCGTGTAGCTCAGTGCAGCTTTAAATATCCGTAAAACGGAGCACTGATAGAAAGAGGGGAGTAAAGTCCGCACCGTCGGCCTCAAGTTTGTCAGTTGAATTACCGACGTTAAATAAGGTTGCTTTACTTTACTTTATGCGTGCCATGTAACCAGGCAGACAATACATATGCGGTTTCTTCCAGGTCCACTGTTGTTCAAATAATGGATAGCACTATCCGTGGGATAAATCCTTATCCAGTGGATAAATTCATAAGTGATATACAATATATGAGCTCGAGCCGCGGATCTGTATGGGATTTACAAACTCGTGAAATAGACATTGCTGTAGCTGGACTAGACTGGCATGACCTAAAAACTTGCTCATTCGCTTTTATCTTACATGCTAAACGTCATTAATATTTAATGAGCACCTGATACAACCAGGTTGGTTGAATCGGTTACATTCATGGATCTACATGTATACCACGATACAGACACTGCATGATTCAGTAATAAAACAGAAGGTCTGTATCACTGATAACAGCACCGAAACCAAGTTTAGATAATCCTTACAGCTTCCTACTTTCGAATGCAAAACCTCTCTCCAATGTGGGATGAGTTGAGGTGTATCCACAGGCAGCCCAACCATTGTTTCTGAACTACTGTAGTGACTTAGGGTTAATGATTAACCAATCATTGTATTATTATTATTATTATTTTTTATTATTTATTATTATTATATAAGCTTGCAATTGTCACTTTGATCAATAAATTCATTCTCAATCAATGTCTTACAGCTACTTATAATAAATAAAATATATATCATATTATGTTGGGCTCCATGTGTGCATCCCGCAAGACGCGCCTGCATTAGGTTCACTTACATTGCTGCGGGCGCGTCCTTCGGGACGCGCACAGGGAGCCCAACATAATACGTATTGCGCGCGCGCGCGCGCTTTTCCACAGGAACCCCATATAAAAAAGACGCGCGCATGCAATTCAATTTTAATTTTATTTATTATAATTAGTAGCCTCACGAGCAATGGTTGAGCTGCCTGTGGTATATCCTGCGCATGACAACAGTGATGTCACAAGTACCTTCACAAGAAAGTGTTGTTGTGAATTTCTTGCGTTAATTTCTGGAAAATTATATAATACTATCTTAGATTTTTATTTTCGTTGTTTTGTACACGACCCCACAAACAGTATCGCTTTAATTTTAATCGTGGATAAACAAAGTTAGGCTAAGAACAGACGCTGATCTTATCATGAGCCGTACCCAATTCAAACAATAGATCATGAGGCGGCTACTTATTAATTCTTTTGAAATGCTCATGGATATTTCGGTACGGCTCATGATAAGATCGGCGTCTGTTCTTAGCCTTAGTGTACTGTATTGTATGTAATATATACAATATGAGCGGCCGATCTGTATTGGGAGATACAATGGCGAGCCGAAATATGGCCAAGAGACCATAATACGTACTAAGAGAGCGAATCGCGCGGAATGATGGTTGGGATCGGTTGGGATATGATCGTGGCGCTCAATCTATTTTTAGTAAACCGGAAGGTGAGCACACATAAGTGAAATCTGACTTCCGGCAGATAAAATCTCTTCCGCTAAAACACTTTAAAAAATCAAGAAAAAATATATACTTAAGCTCGTACATTTCGGGATGATAACGTTCATATCAAAAGACGACAGTAAATTGAAAACTGCTACGGTAAAGACAGTGAATTTCAGTCCGGCTTTGAAAGTTGAAAGCATTTTTGAATTTTCGATCTTGAACGCGGCCGCGCGGCTTCCCGCCATTTATGTAAATAAGAAATCTGCTGCGGAATCAAATTCAAACGAGAAATTATATCAATTTTGTCGTTCGATTCAACCTATGCTATTACATGTAATATTCTACATGAAATGGCTTCATATAACACCGTAAGGGATTGATTTCTTTGAAAAGGAGCTGTAAAGTTTGAAAAGAGTCAAAAAAACTTCACCTGGTGAGTCGGATTGACTCAACTCGACACTGCAAACCCAAAACTACAACTACAAGCCTGCGAAGCCTGCTGATTGTCGCTGATATTTGTACTTCCAGTTTTTCGTTCATTGCTTTGAACAATTAGAGAGTATTCAAAAGAAAAGATGGAATCAATGAATATGGATTGAAAGTACTGAATTCGACGAAAAAAGAAGAAACTTCGGCCTCGCTTCACAACTCACAAAGAAATATGCTTGCTTTTGGTCTTGAGTTTTCGCAGTTTTATAGCACGATCGATGAACAGCCGCTTCAAAAACACGTTCAAAGACGAAATCTCTTCTAAACCATTCCTTTAAAGTGAAACACATATTATGAATCTCTTTGGATCTATTTGGTGGCTCGTAGTAAGCTTAATCGCGACCTTTCGTTTTGAAAACTTCAGTTGGATTTTGGGTTTTTCTGTTCCGACAATCACTATATATGTCCATTTCTTGAGTACAAAGTTAACTCAGCATAAACATCATTATTTAAAGTACTAAATAGTGACATTTCTATTGTTTCTATTGTATTTAGTACTAATTAGTGCAAAAATATATATTGGCGGAACAGAAAAACCCAAAATCCAGCTGAAGTTTACTCACAAAACGAAAGGTCGCGATACAAGGATTTTCGCAGTAGTAGTTAAAAAAAAACAAAAAAAACAACAACACAACAAAAACAACCTGAGAGTGAGAGTGAAACTACGAATACGAGTGATTCAAACAAGATTGGTGAAGGTAAGCGTGCATAGATCTTTCTTTTTTCGCCAACGACTGTAAATTAAAGTACCTAGCGATGTTTGAAAACTTGTCGCTTGATTGTTGTCGTTTCTCAAAACCAGTTTGCAATAAAAACCGACGGCTAGTCGTCGTTAGGACTTGAAGTCAGTTTTTTTGTTGTTATTACTTCTAGTCTTGTCCTTTGTTGCAAGTGTTTTAATTTTAATTTTGCCATTATGATAACAACAATAACAACATTCATAGCTAGCCGGCGTTTTACCGAAAGAGTTTTTTCTGCCGGAAGTCAGATTTCGCTGAAGTGTGCTCACCTTCCGGTTTACTAAAAATAGATTTAGCGCCACGAGCATGAGCCACACATCAGTACGAGATTCACTCTCTTAGTATTATGGTCTCTTGATATGGCTTATGATATTCATTAATATAGCGATTGTTTGCTCACAATGGGAAAAAATCAGTTCGTTTAAGATACTTTGAAAGGGAACATTGAAGTTATGTAACTCTGTTTATATGATGATCTTTTGTGGAATTCTATGGCTTACTGATCTTTTCATATCGTAACAATGCTAGAGTGGGGTGATGTAATACAGTTAATTAATGAAGTTTATTGGATAGAAAACAAACTCTATGGAAAGTTATACCTGAAAATACATTGCTTAGGTATGGAGGACTATTTTTGTTTTCATGTGACTTCGACATGAAGTTTCTTGAAACAACTGGTGTGCCGCCTTTCTACGAGAAAATTATGTACTACCTTCAGGAATTCAACTCAAAAAATTCGGTTTCAAAACAAAATGTATTTAAAAAATGCCTTTGGAATAATAAATTCATCAAAATTGATGACTCACCATTCTTTTATAAATTGTGGTTTAATAAAGGTATCAACACATTAGAAGATTTAATGGTCTCTGAAAACAAATTTCTAAAATTGTTTTTAATTATAAATAAATATGATATAAATACCAATTTTCTTACATACCAGGGTATTGTGAGTGCAGCCAAATCGTTTGTTAAACAGAACCTTTCCTTAAACTTTGAACAAACTTCCACACAATTAAACAGCAAAACTGATTTAATCACTATGACCGTAAAATCAATAAGGCAGTTTTTCGCTAAAATTGATTTCCTACACCCTACAAGTAAATCGTCCAGGATTCTTCAAGAAGGCATCGATCTTTCAGACCTAAAAACAGTGTATTCGCTTCCTTTTATTGTAACTAAAGAGATTGAACTCTCCATGTTCCAATTTAAGATCGTTCACAATATACTTCCGTTAAACAATTACCTATACAAAGTAGGTATAACAGAAAACGATATTTGCCCGTTTTAATTTGTACTGATGGTGAGCTACACACATGTAGGCATTTTTTCTTTTATTGCAAAAGAGCAAAAGCTTTTTGGAGCAATTTTAAATCATGGTGGTCAGATCAAATCAGTTCAGCTCCTGAAATCGGCTTAACTCTGCCTTAATTCTATATGGTCATTTGACTAATATTAAAAAATTCCTTCTACTTAACCACTTAATTGTAATTGCAAAACAGCATATGTGTAAAGGGGCGACTAGTCTTGTTGAGGTAGTTAGACTTTATTGCGAGGTTCGCTCTTCTCTGAGCTTAATCTTACATGTAGTAAGCTTATATAATCGTAAACTATACAAGATGAGTGATTGACGTTTGTTGTCAATCACTGTCTGAACTATAGCAGGAAGTGCAACATCATTGGTTGCAACGATGTTGAAGTTCCTGGCTAATCTAAGTAATGAGGAGAAGGTAAACAAGTTGAGAACGATAGTTCTATCAAAAGGAGGTATGTTATTTCGGTAGCAAAAGTAGATAAATCTTATATCACTAAATAGTAAAAATGCTTCTGCATCTGTTAGTACAGAAATATTCTTATGTCAAATGACTCAGAGTAGACTAGTGAAGATTGTACGGGTGTTGTCCTTGTGATATGCAAGGGGGAGGATCTAGGGAAGCTAAGGGGACACGCCTACGGCAGGTGTACCCATTTCGTAGTACGTGGCTCCTTGTGCAACGTACGTGGTTTCAGGTGTGCTAAGGTGTAAAACAAGGTCAACACTAATTAGGAAAATAGGAAACTTACGAAATCTAGCTTCTTCACATATGTACAATGCTTTTATCAAAGAAGAGCTATATACATTCCAATCCTTTATTAATCATACAATGAATAAATAGAATACAGAAAATAGAATTGCATTATCAAAATCAAAATGCGTTCAGCAAGCAGTGGGGGAAAAATGGCCCCCTTTTACCAAATTGCTGAGCAAAGTTGCTTCATGATTACTCACTTAATTCTCTAGCCTTCATCCTTCTTCTTTCTTTTCCTCTCTTTCTCTTTGTGTATTTTTCTTCGTATGTTTGTGTATGTGTATCATTGTACGTATGTAAATGTATATATGTTTAAATATACTGCAGCTGTATGTATACAATATCAAAGATAAATAAAAATATGTACAAAAAATATTCATAAATGTAAAAATATGTGTAAAAACACTACTATATCTACATGTATATGTTATATTTAATTAATACAAATTTAAGTTGTACAGAAAATGTTGTATCAACGTATATATATATCATATCTAAATAGCTATAGTATATTGTAATATACAACTTAGCTTTAAAAAAAATGTGAATCTCAAAATATTAATAAATAAATAATAAATAATAATAAAAATAATAAAAATAATGAAGTAGCTATTGTTCTCGGCCTGCTGGACCGGTGAGATCAATTTCGAAATTCAGTTCATTCTTGCTTCTGAACGGAAAAGATGGCTCGGAATTTTCGACAGCCTAAAACTCTGAATGATGAAGAAGTTTGGTTGAAAGGGACCGTACTAGTCCGGCAGATTGGTGCTTAAATTGTGGGATTTATGGTAAAAGCACCAAATTTGGTACAGAGATAGAGAATCACCTGTAGAACAATATTGGCTATGGATCCACTCAGAATCTATCCCATAATTGCAATTACAGCAGTTTTAAGGAGGCTCTATACATCGTAACCATGGAAATTGTGAGATGTGTTGAAAAAATACCAAATTTGGTACAGAGATAGGTAATCACCTATAGAACAATATTGACAATGGACCCACTCGGAATATATCCTATAATTGCAATTACAGCAGATTTAAAGTGGCTATATACATCGTAACCATAATTGCGATTATAGCGGTTTTAAGGGGGCTCTATGCCTCGTCACCATGGTAATTGTGGAATGCCTGACTAAAACACCAAATTTGGTATATAGATTAAGAATCGCCTATAAAGCAATATTGACAATGGACCCACTCAGAATCTATCCCATAATTGCGATAATAGCGGTTTTATGGTGGCTCTATACATTGTCACCATGGGAACGAGATAAATCACTAAACATACAAAATCTACCACATGAACTTAGAATAGAGAATGTTTTCTACACAAGTTCTAAAGAAGGATAATTTAGTAGACTTGGATATACCAGATGTGATGCAGTTGATTGCAGCATTGCAATGAAATCCTTATTGCTTTGATCAGCAACATAAGATCCAAGATAATTACAGTCGCCGACCTCCTTGAGTGGAGTGCCACCCTTGGAGTAGATGGATTGGTGGTTGACATCCTCGTTGATGGTCATCTACTCAGTCTTGTTGGCGTTGATAAGGAGATGTGATAATAGTATATTATGACTTGAATGCAATGTTGGATGGTTTTCCTGATCTGCCGACTTGCCGACTTGATGGGATTCTATTGTCTGCCATGAATTGACTCGACCTATGTCTATATACATTTCATCCTCTTGTAAAGAATATCATGACATTTGGAAAAGAGGTGGAAAAATTTGCCTTCCAGCCTGGACAGCTCCGGAGTAAAATTGCATGTTAAACAACCGCTAAATGGACTAAATGGGTTGATTCAGATTGAAACCCTGTTACGGTCGGTAGCGGGATAACAGCTAACCGCAATCTTGAGAAAAGGATAAAACAAGTTGAATGCGGATACTTCTTATTTTATTATACATCCCTTATTGGTAATGGAAGTTTGGGTGAGCATTGGGGAGTTTGTTGTAAGAATGGGGTGATTAGGATGTTAATTGAGGTAGTAGAGTGATCTACTGAGTAAATAAGAGGAACCGATAGGCTGAATGCCGCTGATCCATAATTATCCCATATCTTAAATGAACTGAGTATGAGTGGGAGTGTTGTAGAATAGATTACTTATTTGCAGCTGAAACCTGGACCATGACATGAGAAACAACTACGGCACCTTAGTGTAGGTGTGGCCTATCAGGTCTATCAGGGCAATTGATATTTTCAAAACATGTCCGCGCCTTTGGCAGTACGTAATAACACCTTGGACCGCCCAGTTACTTCGTTTCCCTAATCATGCAGTCACCAACAACCCACGCAATTTATGTCACGCTACATGTTCACAAACATACGAATACGCCACGGGACTAAGCGGGTATTCACGTGCTAGATACAAACAACTCATTTGCAGAAACCTCCTCACATGATCAATATTCAAGTCATGAACTTGGACATACAAACTCGCTTTAATTTGCAATTATCCAACAACAACTAGACATATGGAAGAACTCACGCTACAAATAAAAAAGCGAACCCGGCAAAGTCTTCCCCCGCTAGCTGTACACACTAGCCTCTTGACCACCATAACCTGGTAAACCCGCTTTTCATTTGCAATCATCCAACAACTAGACACATCAAATGACTAACGCTACAAATAAAGCTCACTCATCCTGCCAGTATCCAATGATACCGATGATAATTCACTTATCTTGCCAATCGAATGATACTGATGATAATTCACTTATCCTGCCAATCGAATGATACTGATGATAATTCACTTATCCTGTGGCGCTTCTGTCATTAGTTCCATAATTTCTATGGTTACGAGGTATATAACCCCCTTAAAATAATAATAATTATGGTTTAAAATTGCTATAATTGCAATTATGTGAACATATTCCGAGTTGGTCCATAGTCAATATTGTTCTATAGACCCTTTTAATAAATCCCACAATGCATGATTTTCCACGCTTGACGTCAAACTTATTCTTTTGAATTCTATTCAAAATATACAAAGACTGAAAACAATAAAGGGAAATGAATGGAATTCAAAAGAATAAATTTGACATCAAGCGCAGAAAATCATGCATTGTGGGATTTATTAAAAGAGTCTATAGATGATAACCTATCTCTGAATACCAAATTTGGTGTCACCATGGTTACGAGGTATAGAACCCCCTTAAAACCGCTATAATCGCAATTATGGGATAGATTCCCAGTGGGTCCATTGTCAATTTTGCTCTATAGGCGATTCTTAATCTATATACCAAAGTTGGTGTTTTTGTCATGCATTCTCATAATTAACATGGTTACGAGGTAAAGCCGGAATCCCCTAAAACTGCTATAACTGCAATTATGGGATAGATTCCGAGTAGGTTTATAATCAATAGTGTTTTATATGTGATTACCTATCTCTGTATCGTCATATTTGGTGTTTTTTCAACACATCTCACAAATTCCATGGTTACGATGTATAGAGCCACCTTAAAAACTGCTGTAATTGCAATTATGGGATAGATTCCGAGTGGGTCCATTGTCAATATTGTTCTATAGGTGAATCACCTATCTCTGTAACAAATTTGGTGCTTTTTCAACACATCTCACAATTTCCATGGTTACGATGTATAGAGCCACCTTAAAACTGCTGTAATTGCAATTATGGGATAGATTCCGAGTGGGTCCATTGTCAATATTGTTCTATAGGTGATTACCTATCTCTGTAACAAATTTGGTGTTTTTTCAACACATCTCACAATTTCCATGGTTACGATGTATAGAGCCACCTTAAAACTGCTGTAATTGCAATTATGGGATATATTCCGAGTGGGTCCATAGCCAATATTGTTCTACAGGTGATTCACCTATCTCTGTAACAAATTTGGTGCTTTTTCAACACATCTCAGACCATCTCACAATTTCCATGGTTACGATGTATAGAGCCACCTTAAAACTGCTGTAATTGCAATTATGGGATATATTCTGAGTGGGTCCATAGCCAATATTGTTCTATAGGTGATTCTCTATCTCTGTACCAAATTTGGTGCTTTTACCATAAATCCCACAATTCGACCTTTTTTCTGCACCAATCTGCCGGACTATACCGAAAAATACGATGCACACTACGAAATGGAGCGTAAAGATTTTTGAAGAAAGCGAGAGGCAACAAAGTAGTAAAACACGAGACTGTTGGTTTTTCATGCAGTGATATTGAAGCCGTCGAAGACCTCACTATCAATCTAGCAGAACTGTCTTCACATATACACTTTTAAAATTTTTGGCTGATGAAATTTGTTGGAGAAGATGTTAACAAGAATGGAAGGCGCTATCCCCCTAAATCACTTTACGTAATTGTGTGTGGGATAAATAGACACCTACAAGAAATCAACGTGGAGAATTAATGCGGTGAATATTTTGAACAAGAATGATCGAAGGTAATTGCCCTATACCATTATGACGTAACGGCTTATTTATGAGGGGGACCGGACTGAATCGTGAAGAACAATAGAAATTTGAACTAAATCTGCTCTGCTAAGGTTCGCTAGATTTCAAATTGGCTAGTTTCCAGATATTATGTTCATCGATGCTTTTCCCACAATATTTACTGTGTTTGGTGACTTTTATCGCTTTCAGATCGTCTGTAAAATACATTTATTTGGGAAATCCTTTGTGTTGTTGCTGTTTTGTCCCCCTCTAGCGACCATGATCCTTAGCGTTTTTAAAAACAATAGATTGTTTTGATTTGACGTCATAGTGGTATAGGGCAATTGTACTTTGGAGATTTAAAACTGTCTCCCAATACAGATCGGCCGCTCATATTGTATATATTACATATATATTTTTACAATTCTTAGATTTTGTTTATTTCGAAAAGCCCTGGATACCGAGATGAGAGAGGCTACGAAACTTGGAGTTATAGAAGAAACCCAAAAACATCCCAGAGAGAATATAACAGAAGACGAGGAGGCAATATTTTGGAAACAGCAGTTGCTTTGGTAAAATTTCTGCAGAGTCTTGTTCATACTATGTATTTTTATAATGGAAAGCTGTTTGGACTGAGGGCGAACGAACACAGAATGCTTAGATATAACAATATTACTGTGAAAGATCATTTAATTATTTTTGATGAAAGCGTTTCGAAAACGTTCCATGGAGGGTTAAAGGATTTAAAAAAGGGGAAACGGTACATAAAGCATCAATATCACGGGGAAGGGATGCAACATAGTCCATGCCTCCAGGCATTGTATTCACTTTATTTAGAAGCAGTGCAAGATATTGCTCCCAAAGTAGAAGCATTTTATTTAAGACCGAAGAGGGACGGGAGTATGGGTTATGAGAGAAGTGCAATCGGCCTTTGTACCCTAAACAAAATTTTGCCTGAGAAATTATGTGGTAAGGCGGGACTTCCCAGGAAAACATCTCATTGCTTGCGTATAACTTGCGCTACGTCTTTATTTCAGCATGGAGTTGAGGAAAGGATAATTCGAGAGCGAACAGGTCATACGTCTAATGCTCTTTTTAAATATCAGTTACCAAGTAAGGAACAAGCTGAAAAAGCAAGCGCAGTTCTTGGCTCTAGTATTGCAGTTGAAGAAAAAAAGGAGGAGGAAGCAGTAGCTCAAATCAAAGCTTACTTTCCATCATTTGAATGCAACTTTGACTTGGGCCGTGAAAATAACGTAGGAAAAGGTAATATTTTGCCATGCTCAGCCAGCAATCAGTTTCAGGATAATAGTGCTAGTAGTTTATTGCAGCCATCTAATTTTGAGTTTAATTGATGTGGGTGATGAGCTCCTCGCTAATATTAGTTTGCCATCATGTTCAAGTTTTAGCGACTTTCAAATTGATGTATCTGATTTCAGGCTTTACTGAGCGAATATGAATTTGCCATTTTCAGCAATTTTGACATTAATGTATCAGATGAAGTTCTAGCATCTTTGAATATACCGAGGAACATTACAAATAATGCAATCTTTAATAACTGTACGATTAACTTAAAGTAGTTTAGAAGTAACTATAGGCGAAATTTCCTTAGTGATTTGGGAAATAAATGATATATTTTGCGATTTGTGAATGTTTTTATTTTTATTCTATTCTTTTTAGAATGAATCTTTAATAGATCTATTAATATTCTATATTTTTTCTAACATATTAAGTAGATCTAATTATCTATTGTTATTATTCATCAACCCCACCCTTTCCCTGCTGACTATTCAAACCCTCCCCGTACTTTTAGAATGTATTGGGGGATATATGGGCAGACATGTGACCCAAATAGTGGTCAACGATTGGGTGTCTGCCTTATGGATTATTAATGAATATTATAAAGATAAAGGTAAATTCAATAATAGCTTCACAAGCCAGACATTTGCATTTAAAATCTCCATTACTACTCTTGGGACTTCAAAACATCACCAATTTCGTGTAAATGATTGGCGATACTTGGACTACCAGCAAATCAAGCCACCGTCTGACCGTAACATCTCAGCTTTCCAAGAGTATGATAGCCACGTTCATCAGGCACATCTCCTACATCACCAAACCTAAAATTTAGTCAAGGTCAAACATACGATAATACTACAGTGTGAACGTATAGCATAGAGGGAATATGAATAGATTAGGATGAGAGGATGGAAGGAAAGTAGAAAGCCGGGGTAGATTTTAGATGGATAGATAGATAGCTCTGCAGAATTTCAATGTGAGGTCTAAGTACTCTGATGTAATCTACTTGTGTTCATACCTTAGCGAAATGACAGGAAGATCTTCTTTGTAGTTCAGTAAACCAGAATCTTCAAGCCAAAAGTCCTTGTTTGCGTCACAGTTACAGCTAGCATTGCTTGCACAGCTTCCCGTCATGCCACAGGCGCACAATCCACTGTCACGTGACGCGCCGCCCCAGTACTTCATTTGACGCCCATCACGTGACACAAGCCATGATGTCTGTGCATCTACACGATGATCTGAATAATAATAGAAAGAGTTCAAATGTAGAAAGATGACTGGAGTAAGCAAGACAAAAATATCGATCCCATGACTTACACAGCAACAGTGCATTCAGACACTCGTATTTGATGTACTGTTCACAGTGGGTTGAGATGGATGTCAATGCTCGTAGTTGCTGCAGATCACTAGATATCCCATCATAGACCACATCACGTCTATAGCACCCATTATCCTCACAACCATCCACTAGGGTGCGGGCTTCGCTGTTGTGACTCACAACTGTCACGCCAATGCCATTGTGACTGGTCATGTTACAGTAGACGCTGAATGGCTGCGCTGCACCGTTGGGTCCATCAGGATCAATGACGTAATGCTTGCCTTCACGGTACCCAAGAGACTTTGCGTGACTACAAGACTTGGGAGCTGGAGAGCAAATCAGAACATGTTGAGTAAATTGAAATTACGACCACCATCAACACAACTGAAAACGATAGGTACATTTGACCATAATCCTTAGCGCGCAGAAAACACAGTATATCTTTGATAATGACCGTAAGAAATAATTTTGAAACTGAAAATGTAAACAGATAAAGCAATGTGGGCGCAGTTCCCGAAAGGCTGATCAGATAAAATGAATATAATGGCTTTCTCAACAGGCCAGTTTCAGATCTTGGCAGTGGTTTGCGGGGGATTATACTATCACTCCTATTTATCAGTCGTTTCGTAGAATAATAATAGAATCCTAATCATAATATTTTACGTCTCTTCCACATTGGCTGTTTTTGAGAGTAGCTCACACTCCATAACTTGTAAAGGCTTGATTTAATTATTCATTCAACTGAGTCTTCTACTTTATTGACTGATAAAGCCGTATGCACATCACATCACGGTACTCGAAAAAACGCATTTCACCCACTAGCTATAGCTGAACCGCTAACAATTCGGAAAAAACCTTCTTCTTATTGTACAACCCACCAAATACTTTGCCGTCCGGCCCTCCCGCTCCGTTAATAAGTACATTGTATGAAATTTGGTCGCTCTCAGTTGATTGGAAATAGACAAAAAAGTGACGATAGGAGAATGAACCGGCGCATTACTGATTTCCTTCTTTTCGAAGCCCATATAGTTGGTTGTCGTCTAGTATGTCTACAGTAGTTTCTTGGGCGGAATACACCGGCTCCAATGCTGCGACACGTTCGACATATTTTCTGACAATCTCACCTGAAGGTTTGAAGTAGAAGTCGTACAATTCTGACGCAACCAGTCTGAAGCCGCCATAGTCTACCGGAGAGTCGTAAATAGTGCAAAGGTGCCGTCCAATTTCGTCTGGGTTTCTTGCAAAGTTGATTGAAACGCATTTCAATTCACGAAGGCAGAAGAAAAGACAACTGAATGCATCCTCGACTTCGGTTGATGCTATCCCTTCACCTCCCTCCATGAAAGAAAATGGCTTTTTTTGAAAGTTGGACGATCTGTAACGATCGCTGTCCGAGCACATCACTTCACTAAACGGCACGAAAAGATGAGTGAAAATAAACACAACTATCATGATGTGGAATACACAAGTTGCAAGGATTGTTGATTGAAGCATACTCGTCGTGGCTCAGTTGTTGGATATGCTATGAGTAGTGCCGTAACCAAGCTCTAACGACAGATGACGCAAGAATGAAAACCTGAGTTTTCTCGTGTTGCCTATACATACAGTGATGTATCTAAGACCTTGATGAATGCCTTGTAAATAAAGTATGCATTAGGAAGCCTATTAAAGTCTATTCAATTAAGACGTCAGACTAAAAGTGCGGCTTTTATTAGAAAACAGCGTGAGGGAATTCTTCTTTAAGGCACTAAATGAACATTTATTAAACATACCATGATCCTCGTAGTGGGGCCGTTTTACCGTTTTTATATCAAGAAGTTTGGTGCTTTTATTTCCATGACTTGTCTATTATTTATTTGAATACTTTTGCCACTTGTTGTCTTGAGCGATGACATTGGTGTGTTGTGATGTCCCACATGCAAGGAACGGTTTCAGAAACGCCGCGAGTCAGGTTATTGAGTCCATTAGTTAAATGATCCAATAATGACAACAAATGGCTTGGGGCGAGATTAATGAAAAGGATATTTGTAAGCACATATATTGTAGTTGGAATTTTCCCTGTTAAGTTGTTTTATGTTTTTGGTGAAGTTTGTGGTTCGTGAATGTTTGAAAACTTATACCAGTGAACATTAAACTGACCAGTGAGAAAACCGTACGAAATAATTAAGAGAGGATGTCAGTAAGTATACCGAGAATCGCCCGACAACTAAATAAAAGCGAATTTAATTTTCTTTCGCCATATCATTCCTTTCGATGACCTATTTTAGGAAAAAATACTAAAAAGTTCCAGCGATTTTTATTTTAGAAGAAATTTGCAGTTTTTAAAATCCTGCCTGACGACTGAATTTTCGGCTACATTATAAGCCAACTTTGAACAGTCGGTGTGTGTTCACTTCTAGCTCTACAACAACGACATTCAGTAACCGTAAGAAACGTTTCCTGGTCTTTTCTAATGTAGTATTTATTTTTCTATAGCTTTTGTAGTTATTTTTCAAATTTGGTTTTAAACAGGTATGCTGAGCGCCATAAATATAATATATATACATATTCATGGTGTGTGAAATAAAGAAAAACAAAACAAAACAAACATAAACGGAACGTTGCTAATATAGGCAATGATTGTGGTACGAAAGCGTGTCCCAGTGAAGCTGGTTCGAGGCCCTATAACTATCACGCTACGGATTCAATAGGCCATTTCCGAGTTCCTTTTATCTCTGTTTCAAAACGAGTCTACGTGCGAAACCTTTCATATGCAAATAATGTTTCCTTTTTCATGTAAATAAAACTAATTTTCGCACGTAGACTCGTTTTGAAACACAGATAAAAGGAACTCGGAAATGGCCTATTCAGGCATGATATCTAATGCAGTCGAGAACGTTGTTAATTAGCATACGTCGCACGCGCCAAGTAAACAGCGTTTATCTATTTGTTACATCAGCTTATAGGAAAATATCCTACTTTATTTGTAGATGAATCAACTAGTTCTAAAATTAGTCGCCGTGAATCGCGTGCTGCTAGAATAAACACGCAATATCAAATGCGGAATTGCTTCTATATCGCCAAGCTTTGCAAAGACGGGAATGACTGGAGGAAAATCCTAGAGTTCTTCGTACAGTACTAAGCTCTCAAAAGAATGCCTGCATCCTCACTGACAGTAAACCCTGTGTGCAGGCATTTGAAAAACTTTGCCGCGACGAATTTTCCGCGCGTGTCAACCTTCTTGTCCATCGTAAGCTGCTACCATGCCTCTGTCAGACATTTCGCAGGTTCTTCTATACTACCGTCTGAATTCTCCTATTGTATTTACTGTATTGAAATTTGGTACGTTATGTAATTTTGATAGAACCATCTCCAAATTCTTTGATTGTCCAGATTGTACAGTTCTTATTTTTGCGAATCTTTTTTAGTGTTTTTTTTTCAGCCACGAGACTCGATAGTGCAATTTTCAGGCACGCCGGTATACCTTTTGGGCATACGCTGTATATAAAATACATCTGACTTTTAGTTCCGTCAGCCTCGCGGGCTCATTGGTGATAGAGCACTAGAGCAAAAATGATAATAAAGTACCTTCTGGTAGTTTTCTAAGAGTGCTTGTGGATTGCTCGTATTATATCCGTAAAACGAAGCAAGAAAGTACTTTATGGTGCTTTGTACTATATAATAAAGTACTGGCTATGTTTTGCCATCAAGGCTGCTAATTAATTATTTCGTACGGTTTTCTTGGGAAGCAAGGGTGGCCGAGTGGTGAGAGCCTCGGTCTGTCACCTCTGTGTCCCGGGTTCGATTCCCGGACCTGGGATCACATGTGATTTGAGTTTGTCAGTTCGTTCTCTCCCATGCTTCGAGGGTTTTTCTCCGGGTACTCCGGTTTTCCTCCCTCAATAAAAACGAACTAGTGAGCTGAAAGTTGTATGCATAGAATATTAGAATGTAGTGGTAGTGTGTGTGTGAGAGTGCAGTGTCCCCCAATTAGTGAGCAAGCGCTAGAACACATTGGACACTTAAATAAACAGTTATTTATTTTATTTTATTTCTCACTGGTCAGTTTAATGTTCACTGGTTTAATATTTCGAACATTCACGAACCACAATATTTCCATGCGTTTTGTACTATTGTGATCTTCCATCATAACTGAAAGAACAAACTTCACCTCAGCAAAAAATAAAACAACAGGAAAAATTTCAACTACAATATATCTGCTGACAAACACATATATTTATTCTCGCCCCAAGCCATTTGTTGTCATTATTGGATCATTTAACTAATGGACTCAATAACCTGACTCGCGGCGTTTCTGAAACCGTTCCTTGCATGTGGGACATCACAACACACCAATGTCATCGCTCAAGACAACAAGTGGCAAAAGTATTCAAATAAATAAAAGACAAGTCATGGAAATAAAAGCACCAAACTTCTTGATATAAAAACGGTAAAACACGGGCCCCACTACGAGGATCATGGTATGTTTAATAAATGTTCATTTAGTGCCTTAAAGAAGAATTCCCTCACGCTGTTTTCTAATAAAAGCCGCACTTTTAGTCTGACGTCTTAATTGAATAGACTTCAATAGGCTTCCTAATGCATACTTTATTTACAAGGCATTCATCAAGGTCTTAGATACATCACTGTATGTATAGGCAACACGAGACAACTCAGGTTTTCATTCTTGCGTCATCTGTCGTTAGAGCTTGGTTACGGCACTACTCATAGCATATCCAACAACTGAGCCACGACGAGTATGCTTCAATCAACAATCCTTGCAACTTGTGTATTCCACATCATGATAGTTGTGTTTATTTTCACTCATCTTTTCGTGCCGTTTAGTGAAGTGATGTGCTCGGACAGCGATCTTTACAGATCGTCCAACTTTCAAAAAAAGCCATTTTCTTTCATGGAGGGAGGTGAAGGGATAGCATCAACCGAAGTCGAGGATGCATTCAGCTGTCTTTTCTTCTGCCTTCGTGAATTGAAATGCGTTTCAATCAACTTTGCAAGAAACCCAGACGAAATTGGAAGGCACCTTTGCACTATTTACGACTCTCCAGCAGACTATGGCGGCTTCAAACTGGTGCCGTCAGAATTGTACGACTTCTACTCAATACCTTCAGGTGAGATTGTCAGAAAATATGTCGAACGTGTCTCGCAGCATTGGAGCCGGTCTATTCCGCCCAAGAAACTACTGAGCTACGAAAATAAGGAAATCAGTAATGCGCCGTGGTAGTTCATTCTTCTATCCTTACATTTTTGTCTTCAGTCTTCCAATCAACTGAGAGCGGCCAAATTTAATACGATGTACTTAATAACTGAGCGGGAGGGCCGGATGGGAAAGTATTTGGCTCGGGTTATGCAATAATAAGAAGGCTTTTACCGAATTTTCAGAGCTCAGCTATAGCTAGTGGGTTAATGCGTTTTTTCCCCGAGTCAGCCTAGAGAAAATCCAGTGACTCAGTTGAGTGAATAAGTTATGGAGTGTGAGCTCTTCCCCAAAACAGCCAATGTGGAAGAGACGTAATTAAATATTATGATTATAGGATTCTATCATTATTCTACGAAGCGGCTGATAAACAGATGTCCAGCATTATGCGGCAGAGTGATAGTATAATTCCAGCTCGCTACAAAGGACTGCCAAGATCTGAAACCTGTTGAGAAAGCCATTCGATTCAATCTAACTAATCAGTCTTTCGGGAACTGCGCCCACATTGCTTTATCTGTTCACATTTTCAGTTTCAAAACTCTTTCTTACGGTCATTCTCAAAGATATACTGTGTTTTCTGCGCGCAAAGGATTGTGGTCAAATGTACCTATCGTTTTTAGTTGTGTTGATGGTGGTCGTAATTTCAATTCACTCAACATGTTCTGATTTGCTCTCCAGCTCCCAAGTCTTGTAGTCACGCAAAGTCTCTTGGGTACCCTGAAAGCAAGCATTACGTCATTGATCCTGATGGACCCAACGGTGCAGCGCAGCCATTCAGCGTCTACTGTAACATGACCAGTCACAATGGCATTGGCGTGACAGTTGTGAGTCACAACAGCGAAGCCCGCACCCTAGTGGATGGTTGTGAGGATAATGGGTGCTATAGACGTGATGTGGTTTATGATGGGATATCTAGTGATCTGCAGCAACTACGAGCATTGACATCCATCTCAACCCATTGTGAACAGTACATCAAATACGAGTGTGTGGATGTAATGTTATTGGGTAAGTCATGGGATCGATATTTTTGTCCTCTTTACTCCAGTCGTCTTTCTACATTAGAGCTCCGTCTTTGTCTTCTCAGATCATTATGGAGGTTCGCAGGTATCATGGCTTGTGTCACGTGATGGGCGTCAAATGAAGTACTGGGGCGGCGCGTCACGTGACAGTGGAATGTGCGCCTGTGGCGTGACACAAAGCTGTGCCTACAATGCTAGATGTAACTGTGACGGACACGGCCAAGTTAGCGTTTGGCGTGAAGATTCTGGTTTACTGACCTACAAAGAAGATCTTCCTGTCATTTCGCTAAGGTATGAACACAAGTAGATTGCATCACAGTAGACCTCACATGTTGCATGCAGGCTTTGCGTGACATTTTAAATTTTAATCCAACAAAAACAAAAATATAATATTTGAAAGGAGCACACAAAATTTCCAAAAATTGAAATTTTGAAGTAATTTCGATGAATAGAGCGAAAGTTATGGGCGACCGAAGTTAAAGAGATAATCAATTTAATCATAAAAGTACAATTTTACAGGGCGACCGAAGTTGGCTTTTTTCTTCGGGAAATGGATGGTGCTATAACTTTGGTGTGCTCTTTTCAAATTTCACATTTGTAGTTGTTGTTGGTTCTTAAAATGTCACGCAAGACCTGCAAACCCCCCCCATTCCATGCAGAGCTATCTATCTATCTATCTAAGACCCACCCCGGCTTTCTACCTTCCTTCCATCCTCTCATCCTAATCTATTCATATTCCCTCTATGCTATACGTCTACACTGCAGTAATATCGTATGTTTGGTCTTCACTAAATTCTAGGTTTGGTGATTTAGGAGGTTCTAATGAACTTGGATATCATACTCTTGGAAAGCTGAGATGCTACGGTCAGATGATGGTTTGATTTACTGGTAGACCAAGTATCGCCATCAAAAAGGATGTCGAACCGAAAGAACTATTACGTTATCGATAACACAAAACTTTTCAGAATGCATCTGCCAAATAACTCCATCAAGCGATAAGCCAGTTTGGAGTTTAAGAAAAAGGTTCAGTGCGCATGCGATTTTATCCCGAATTTATCACCTTCTTTAGTTATTTAAAAATAACACAAACGTTACAACAGAAGGGGATACATTCGGGATAAAATCGCATGCGCACTGAAGCGTTATTCTTAAACTCCGAAATGGCTTATTGCATGTCAGTCACGTGACATTTATTTCAGTAAACAATCAGCAATCCTTAAAAACATAAATTCATTTTAAAATAAGTTAAAGTCTTTCTATTTTGCTGGATCACGTGCTGTCTTAGTTTATCCTCGTCCCTGATCATATGACTCGTACTTTTAAAAACCTTATAATTACCGTAAAGTTCGGAAAGTAGCGAGGTCGTTACTTTCGGATTTAGCGTTAACCCGCTTTCGAATAACCGGACCACGATGCATACCTATAGCATCCATGCACGTTTTAACATCTTCTGGCGACTTTGTTTCAATGTCTACATATATTTTATTGAATTCGCAGTCCAAGTCCCTTGATATTTCATCTTCCCTGGTCCGCTATTCGTTACAGATATGTCAGTTGTAACTGGGTAGTGCCTTTCGTCGATTTTGTAAACAAGGATGGGATTCGGAAAAGTAAGGATGGAAAGAAAAAAGGTACCAAGTTTATTGGTCATGTCAGTCTAGTCCAGCTACAGCAATGTCTATTTCACGAGTTTGTAAATCCCACACAGATTGGCCGCCCGTATTGTATATTACATACGAATTTATCAGCTGGACGAGGATTTGTCCAACGGATAGCGCTATCCATTCTTCGAACAGCAGTGTGACCAGAAGACACCACAATATGTATTGTCTGCGGCCTGGTAAACTAAAGCAACCTTATTTAACGTCGGTAACTCGTAACAGTAATCCAACTGACAAACTTGAGGCCGACGGTGCGCACTTTACTCCCCTCTTTCTATCAGTGCTCCGTTTTACGGGTATTTAAAGCTGCACTGAGCTACACTGATTAGAAAGAAGTCGAAACAAGGATATGAGGTCATGAAGAATCGGACCGTGCACTCCCGCTTTAGTCTCCCTCGCAGCCGTGTTTATCAGTGTCCTTACGCAATGCCTTCCCCCCCACACACGGCTGCTTACCCAAGCGCTACATTCCGTTCCAACTGTACATGTAAATGTTTAGCCAATTCAAAATATTTATTCGTTATTCATGTTCACTAGTTGTCACGTATGTGATGTTTGGTTAACTGTTTCGTTGTTTATTTACGTAAGAACGTTGCAAAGTTAGGAAATGAATTCACGTACACGATTTACTAGTCTTCCTCGCAGCCGTGTTTAGTGTATTGGTTTAGTGTATTGCGTTGCGTGACGACACTAAACACGGCTGCGGGGGAGACTATTCCCGCTTTGAAAGCCACGCACTAATCAGCTAGCCATACTTGCTCCTTACGCATGCGCATGCAAGTTCTACACGACTCCCTTGACAAGTCAAAACATCCACAGAACACACACGTATTCAGTCCAGTTTTTATTCAAGTGTTCAATTCATGGTTTACATCTGACAGCTTGCACCTTTGTTTCGTCAACTTTGATTAATGCTGCAATTCGTGACTTGGGTTTGGATGTTTTTCTTAAATCACAAACCATTTTCCGTTGTGTTGGGCTCAATTCTTCTTGCTCCTCCTCGTCGCTGTCATCGTAGAATGAGTAGCTTGTACTGCCTTCGTCCTCGTCAGGTTGTTCATTTTGAGTGCAGTCTGAATTGAACCCCAGTTTAGATGCTGCACGTCCAACTATGCCTTCGATCTCACTTTTGGGTGGAATGCGAAGTCCAGTTATTTCGTAACACTTTCGTCGATTGAGTTTCGCCTCTGTCGTTATTTGACGGTGAAGATCGTCAAAACTGCCTTTTCCGTCAGAACATCTGTAGTATACAAGTTGATGTAAAAGTTTACTAAACAATGAATTAACCATGACATAAATGTATTATATGCTCGGTTGTTTAGTGTTGTGAACGGCGTCAAAGCACCTTATTAGACCTTGATCAGTGCTTTGCGTATAGGTTTGTTCTGTATTTAATAGTCATTTAGTAGCAAACAAAATACATAAATAAATATTTTGTAACTGATTTCAAACAGATTGTGAAACCAACCGGTAAAATATAATAATAATGCCCAAAAATGCACAATTTGTAAGAAATAAGGAACTATGTATATTTGGTAATGACAGCGTCTTACCCTTGTATTATATTTCCAATAACATTGAATATCTTGAAGTAGCACCGAGATGACCTGGAGAGCACATCGAGAAAAGGGAAGCCCCTCTCAACGAACCTAGAAGCCTCAGGAACGCTCTCTACTAACATTCTAAGATTCACGGCAAAGCCACCAACTTCTCTGAATGCCTCACTTTGCTTTTCGGTTCGTTTTCCGAACTCGGGAATGGTAAAGTACATTCCCGCTAGACCAGAAACTAAGGCTCTGTCCGTTAACAAGGGCATCATTTGCTCACTTCCCTGCAAACAAGTATGTAGATATTGGTCAATTAAGTAACCCTGGGCCCGGTTGTTCGAAAGCGGGGTAAACATAGGGTAAAATATTAAGAATTAATCCTAGGTTGGCGAATTTAACGCCGGGTTAGCGTTAACCCGCTTTCGAACAACCGGGCCCTGACTTGCATTTTAAGTAAAAGGTTATACACGTATTTCAAAAGAACCTTGATAACGGGCGACCTGAAATGGAAGATCTGAGACCCAGAGGAATTATGGGAGACCAAGGCTTTTCTCATTAATATATATATGCAACATTATTAATTCAACCCAAGAGAACACAAAGAAACAGAGAAGGAGAATTCAACTGTTGGTGCCTTTTGCAAAATATGTCTCATCTCAATCCCGACAAGCCTTACCTTTTTTCCAGAGATCAAAGAAAATTGTCAAAGACAGCGACACTGTTTGGTATGACAATATGGTCGTGGGTCAACGCCGGCAAGCTTGGTGAATAAGATGAAGAAACTGTCTGCCGCATTTCTACATATAATAAGGGGGTCCTGCAAAGGGGGATACCCATCACTGCCAGACAACAGGGAATATCTAATATATATAGATATCAATCTGCAGAGCAACGACAGTTACAATACTTGACAATAATGGCTTTGAAGCCCGACATATTATATGGCAGTCTCGGGGCATAAAAGTGAAATCAGTATCCTTAGTTATGCGTCCACAAGCATGAACACAAAGAGGAAAATGTCTGAGACATTATCGAGCGATCTGAACAACAAGAAATGGGTCACCATTTTGCTGATCAGTTGGAAATTCCTGTTTGGAAATTTCTCAATGGCCGAGAATGATAAAACAATTAGTGAACTCGGTTATCACAAAATATTTTGAGATGCCAAATCACCGTCGTCCAATAATTGCTTAGTATCAGGTGCTCGAAAATATTGCTTTACGGACTTTTAAAGGTGGCTCGACTGCTTTTTTTGGCAACGTTTTTCTTAACAGTTCGATCATCTTATTATATGAATAGTTTCAGATCATCTATATCAGATCAGCCGTTATTAAAGCTTATTAACGTCATTGGAAATAGGTGACCAGGCTAAGGACTGCACCAGGTCGACATCATTAGAGGTTGATATCTAGTTACCAATCTGGTTATCAAACCTGTTAAATAACCTGGCAGAGCTTGTGAGAACTTGACTGACATATTTCTGTACATCAGTAGATAAGTGACTTACATATTTCTGTACATCAGTAGATAAGTGACTTACATATTTTTGTACATCAGTAGATAAGTGACTGACATATTTCTGTACATCAGTAGATAAGTGACTTACATATTTCTGTACATCAGTAGATAAGTGACTTACATATTTCTGTACATCAGTAGATAAGTGACTGACATATTTCTGTACATCAGTAGATAAGTGACTTACATATTTCTGTACATCAGTAGATAAGTGACTTACATATTTCTGTACATCAGTAGATAAGTGACTTACATATTTCTGTACGTCAGTAGATAAGTGACTGACATATTTCTGTACATCAGTAGATAAGTGACTTACATATTTCTGTACATCAGTAGATAAGTGACTTACATATTTCTGTACATCAGTAGATAAGTGACTTACATATTTCTGTATATGTACATCAGTAGATAGAGTGCAAACCATATGTCGGTGAAATAGTACTATTACTAAATAGTGTTATCTCCATTGTTTTCTATTGTTTCATCAGTGCTATTTAGTACTAATTAGCTAGTACTGTTTCACGGACATGTGGTTTGCACTCTAAGTGACTTACATATTTCTGTACATCACGGTAGATAAGTGACTTACATAATTCTGCATGGTTTCCTGATATGTAGACGCTGCTCTGACGTTGTTTTGCATGTTATTGTAGATATCTTCAAGAGACGTCAATGCATCATTCCCGGTTCTCTCTCGCTCACTGCACGACGTAGTTTCGCTTATTGTACTCAAACTCTCCACAACTAATGAACAAGAACAACTTATTAATTCAGACATAAAAAGTAAGCTTTTCTAAAATAGCAGAATGATTTATGCATGTTTATCGGTATTTTAATCTCCATGTTTTACTTAAAACTCCGGGTCTTCAGGGCCCGGTTGTTCGAAAGGCGATTATTGCTAATCCTGGATTAGCATCAATAGTTTTCTTAATATTTAATCCTGGATTAGCGCTAATCGCCTTTCGAACAACCGGGCCCTGAACACTAAAGTTGCAGTCGTTTTCGTATGAGTGGGAAATCTACGGCACGGAGTTACGGTCACGGTACGGATTCGAATAAATCTATTCAACCAATCACAGCGCGCAAAATAATTGTTCAACTAGTCAGAATGCATGGACATGCCACAGTTACCTTCGAACGGTACGAACCGTACCGTAAATACTCATACGAAAACGGCTCTATCAACGCGTTGCGCAGCCGTGCCACGTCATCACATATCAAGATGGCGGTTTCCTTGGAGTCTGATGCACAACTTTCAATGCGACTGAAAAATCACTTGAGGTAATTTGTATCAAGATGGATCTTTAATTTGATATGAAATTCGTCTGACCAACCGGGTGACAGGCTGCTATGGACCAAAAATCAATACAAAAGTTTATAGATTGATTTTCTTACAAAAAATTAATTGCTGATTCCAAATATGAAAAGTAAGAATCGGTGTCCCTCGGGTGTCCCGAACTACATCATAAAAATTGACTGGTTGAAACAAACAATCACATAACTCCATTCTCATCATTCTTATTCAGGACGGTGGCCACTAATGTCAACGCGCACACTGTTCTGCGCACGTTGTGACTTAAGGTACCAGGGGACCTTCGTGACCACTGTTCACTGAAAGCCACGTAGCGCACTAACCACTCGCCCAACATGTATAAAAGTATACATTTAAATGCAGATTCTAAATATGCTGGAGAGTATTTCCTATTTTGTAAATATTTTTTGTTATTGCACATTTTAGCAAATTTGACCGGCCTTGTTCAAAGACAATTTTGCACGCGGGAATTCAATCGATTCCTAAACGGAAAGTGCCATTGTAATGAGCACACTTTGTTCTAAAATAAAGTGTCTCCGATTTTTGATACGTTGCCTCGTTTAAAAGTTATTTGATGATTTATGTGTAAATCGCTTAAAAACACATTAATGAACTTTGACAGCAAATATCTCCTCAACAAAAGCGTTTATCGGAAATCGGAGACACAGTTTTTTAGAACAAAGTGTGCTCATTACAATGGCACTTTCCAAATTCGATTGAATTTCGGCGTGCAAAATTATCTTTGAACAAGGCCGTTCGAATTTTCTAAAAGGTGCAATAACAAACAATATTTACAAAATAGGAAATAATCTCCAGCATATTTAGAATCGGCATTTGTTCAGCTTTAGGAAAATGTATACTTTTATACATGTTGGACGAGTGGTTAGCGCGCTACGCGGCTTTCAGTGAACAGTGGTCAGGAAGGTCCCCTAGTACCTTAAATTACACAGGAAGTTCATTCTGTGTTTTCCGGGAAATTTCAAAAATTGCAGTAAAATTCACTGGGGAAAGAGTGAATGTGTCAGTTTTCTATAAATAATCAAACGATAAGTTTAGATTCTCTTCTAAAAAGTATTGCTAATGATCAATTGAATGGCCCTCCAACAAAATGAACTCAAAATAATATATAAAATAATAATAATTGTCAGTGATACAATTTAAGACTGAATAAGCGACGTACTTTTGTATAAACTATTCCATTTTCAGCAATATCCACTCGATTGCAGAAACGTTGTAGTATACATTTATTCAAATATACAAATATCTAATCAGATATAAATTGCTAAACATGCTAAAATACAACTGTTTAAGCACAAAATAGTGCTGAAAATTATTGTTTTAGCCTTGCTGGTTGCAATATATACTAATCTAAAATTGATGATTCTGATATATTAGAATAAAATAAGTGATGCTTCACACTTTGCATCTCATTAGATATCTTGTATCTCATTAGATATTTGTATAAATGTATACTACAACCTTTCTGCAAACGAGTGTATATCCAAAAAAATCCGGCTTTGTTATATGAAAAAGTCAATTCTTTGTTCTTAAACTGTACAAAAAAGATCTTTCACTGTTTACCTGATGTTTCTGGAAATTGAAAAAAAGTTATGTGCCAAACATTGAGCGTTGCCTTGTAGTACGAAATAAGTAAATTCCACAGGATGGAATGGTATCTCAGCTGTATGTGTGCGCGCACATGCATATTGAGCTTTTAAATATCGAAATAGTAGTCACGTCTAACATAATTCTACGAACTTACACATATTCATAAGCAATGGAGTGCTACTTTACCTTGTTCAATTTCATTCAAAGTGCTGTTGACCTTGTTGACATAATCGATCGCTTCCGTTTCTCCGGTGATCATGGTACCGTACTTCATGTTGACAGTATTTCGGGTGAATTTCGCTATTGCTACGTCACTATAACCCCAGGTTGTGTCCACAAGCGAATTCTTATGGATATCTTCGTACAAACTTGTTTCCCTCAAAGCAGTGTAGATCTAAAGATATGTATATGCAATTGGAAAACGTTTCTTCAGGTTCAACATTTGAAAACGTCTAACTAATTGTCTAACTAGTTCCATGGGGGTAACCGCTGATCCTTTATACTGGAGTGTCACACGGTCATACTTAGCCTTCTCCGCAGGCAACTCCTCGGGCTTCCTGTGGCTAGGAGATAGGAGATTGGTGAGGAAGTAAATACTTCCTCCTCAGACCTTCCTCTTCCCTTCTGTTAACACAGGGTACCCATTCAATATAATCCAGTCCTGGAGTAGTCTGTGGTTGATATTCTAATAGACCTCTTTAGCTTCGTATGTAAATTGCCCATTTCAGATCATGTGATGTAAACATGGTGTTCTCTGGAGAATTAGTCCTTTCAATATGAACGAATAAATTTCAGAAATATAAAGGAACAATTCTCCAGAGAATAACATGTTTACATCGCATGATCTGAAATGGGCAATTTGCATACAAGCTAAAGAGGTCTATTACTTGAAATAATATGAACTGATCGACCAATTTATAACGATGCTTGTCGTCTCACTTTTATGGTTAAAGTATTGGATATTGGATCTAAGATAGTTTAAGGCTGTTGAAGGCTCCTTGACGCACCCTTGTCAGGTTTTTAACACTGAATCCACGGTACAGGTAAAATATGGTGGCTGTACATTGTACCACGATCCTTTGCAAACCTGAATCAGTACCACTTAGATCTACATCTAACAAGTTCACATCAATAAAGCAGGTAACAGCTTCAAACTTGTAAAGTTTTCAAACAAAGATAACGTGTTATAATGCTTCTACGTGTACATATGGTATAGTTTCTCTTCTTTGTCGATGGCGTCTCATCCATGAGTAGAGTGACGACAAACGGTCTTGACAAGTTTGTTCCATTGGTTGCGGTCTTGAGCGGCTGTCCTCAGCTCCTGCTCGTTAAGTTCTATACCCTCATATAATTATCGGGACGCATATTGGGTGAAGGCAGGGGAAAATTACTAGGGGAGTCCATCTCTTAATATACGGGTTCCATCACATTGTTAGCTTGGCTATTTTTAGCAACAAGTTGTGATTGGTTGATTCCATGCGCGCTTTCCGATTGGTCGGTTTACTGAAGGCCCGTCAAGACCGGGTAATGTTTTTACAAGAGAAAAAAAACCGATCCACTCAAAGAAATTATTAAGCTCATCAGATCCAACTATTCACAAGACGCATGTGCTTTAAGTAATAAAATACAAATATATGGCAAACAAAACCGACTTCAAGTCCCAACACGAGTCGTCGGTTTTTATTGCAAATGTTTTGAGAAACGACAACAATCAAGCGACAAATTTTCAATGAATCAAACAACTGAGACGCAGTTCAAGGATGGAATATAATGTAAACATCGCTAAGTAGAATAACCCTCACACACTTTGCAGTAGTTGGCGATAAAAAAGAACCAGAATCTATGCACGCTTACCTTGTATCCCTCGTATTTACAATGACTCAGTTTCACTCTCAGGTTGTTGTTTTCCGTTGTTGTTGTTGTTTTTATCTCCTAAAACACTCGAGATAGTAATAAATACGAGCAACCAAAGAGATTCAAATGTGTTTGAAGGAATGGTTTAGACGATATTTCGTCTTTGAACGTGTTTTTGTCGTGAATCAAGGCCAAGTACATTTCTTTCATGTTCTTTGTATTAAGCGAGGCCGACGTATCCTCTCTTTTCGTCGAATTCAGAACTTTCAATCGACTCCATCTTTTCCTGGGAATACTCCCTAATTGTTCAAAGCAATAAACGAAGAACTGGAAGTACAAATATCAGCGACAATCAGCAGGCTTGTAGTTATAGGTTTTGGTTTCCATGTTGAATTGGGAGTCAGTCCGACTCACCGACGAAGCCGGTATTTTTGACTCTTTTGAAACCAGTTTTCAGCTCCATTGTAAAGAAATAGATCGCTTACGGTGTTATATGATGAGATTTCACGTAGAATAGCGAACTTTGAGCGGTTTGTAATCGTTATATTAATTGGATAGGTTTTAACTGAACGGGTTTTCTTGGCTTTCTTGTTTGAATTTGATTGAGCAGATTTCTTATTTACATAAATGGTGGGAAAACGCCCGGCCGCTTACAAAAGCAAAAATTAAAAAAACACATTTAAAAAGCAAAAAATAGCCATATAATAAACGAGTTATTAATTTAATTTATTAATAACTACATATAGCTGTGGTATAAAAAGTTCATCGAAGGAAATGTCCGCCATGTTTGCTGCAACTGACGTCAGTTACCTCCAACCAATCACAGCTTGTTGCTAAAAATAGCCAAGCTAAAAATCTGATAAATTTAAGGGTATTAGGAAAGATGGACTCCCCTATAGTAATTTTCCCCTGGTGAAGGGCAATATCATTCGGCCACGGCTAGCTTTCATAGTTTATATTAATAGTTTATAGGACTAACCTTACTTGCTGTGTAGTATTGTATTATTGTGTTGACTACGTAATCCATAGAGTATCGGATAGAAGTACTCATCGAGCTCATCACCGTCTCTACTTTGGTCATTTCATTCTTCAAGTCATCATGTACTTTGTCGACAGTCCACTCCGTGGATCCTTTCTTTATATCCAACTTAATAACAACCATATGATATAATCTACACAAATTCTATTCACATTGATCGGGATAAATAAGCAGCAGTAGTAGAGTGTAAGCAGAATGAGCCGGATTTTTTGCGGAGGAAAGGGAGGGGAAATAATAAGAACCATAAATATAATCGACACAAATACCACTATCGGGATAAGTAAGCATCGTATTTGTTTACCTCGATCTCAGCAGCTTTTTGTAAAACAGAATCCAGGATGAATATGTCGAGAGCTTTTAAAAGCTTTTGATGGTGTTTGGTTGTCTGTTTGATCTTTTCCCACATCACCAGGATTTTGTCGGCTAAATCTTCTTGTTGTTGTTTACATTTGTTTCCTGAATTGAAAGGAAAAGAGAAAGAAATTAAACAAAATAAACAACAAAAAAGGAGAGTAGAACTTCAGCAATCTTACCCCTCCATCACATCCATCCATCAATCATTAATTCTTTGAATACACAGTAATGTAGACAGTCAACTGGTCCGTCTGTCCGTCCTCACCTCCATCAATCAATCATTAATTCTTTGAATACACAGTAATGTAGTCAGTCAACTGGTCCGTCTGTCCGTCCTCACCTCTATCAATCAATCATTAATTATTTGAATACACAGTAATGTTGTCAGTCAACTGGTCCGTCTGTCCGTCCTCACCTCTATCAATCAATCATTAATTATTTGAATACACAGTAATGTAGTCAGTCAACTGGTCCGTCTGTCCGTCCTCACCTCGATCTATCAATCAATCATTACTGAATTTTTTTTGAATACACAGTAATGTAGACAGTCAACTGGTCCGTCTGTCCGTCCTCACCTCCATCGATCAATCATTAATTCTTTGAACTACACAGTAATGTAGTCAGTCAACTGGTCCGTCTGTCCGTCCTCACCTCGACCAATCAATCACTACTGAATTTTTTTGAATACACAGTAATGTAGACAGTCAACTGGTCCGTCTGTCCGTCCTCACCTCCATCAATTTTCTCTTCTGCTTGTGCTGCCCTGACAAGAAGCTCTTGTGCCTTAGTGCGAAATTTGTTTTCGAAGTCAAAACTTCCAGAGTGAGTGCCAGCACACGATTCAATCAGGGAAAGTGTTGTTATGCTTGCAAATAGATTAGTCGATGATTCTACGAGTGGAGCACTTGAAAACAGCTCTGGGATTCAACAGAAGACAAAGGGATTTGGAATGTTACGTCACAGAAAACTACATAAGATAACACAGATTCTTGATAGAAATAATAAGTTTGATTAAATAATTGCTTTTAAAAGCATTGAGACCGTAGTGATATGCATTTTAAGAAAGAAAGAAAGAAATAAATAATAATAATCATCATCATCATCATCATCATCATCATCATTTTATTAAGAAAACCAGCGATATCGCTTCTTAATAAATTGTTTATCCAAAGTCACTCTTATCAAAATAATAATAATAATTATTATTATTAGAAATAATTGTGATGTCATTCCGCGTTCACTGAAGTCATTGAGTTAGTGCTGGAAAATGTAAACAACAACAAATTTAAACAGTTTTCGATAAAAAGTAAATAAATAATAATTTAAATTCCAAGCTAAGGAATTGTCGAAAATGTATATCAATGTGTATATTGTAAAGAAAATATACATATAATTGTGGCCAACACAAGTTTTGAAATAATGTTTAAAGGCTTTTACGACTTCAGAAAATCATTAACTATTCGGGAGGAATCTGTAAATGTGCATTAATTTATTCAATTTCAAAGTCCTTGGACCTTTATGGGATTTCAAGGTACTGCACGTGGTACAAATGATAATGTACGATCTCCGATGATTGGCTTAGAGGTTCAAAGGTTAATTTATTTCCATATAATATTATAAATTACAGCCAAATGCAAACATTCTGTAAATCAAGTATATCAGTTTATTATATACATACTGAGATTTACTCTCTAAAATTCCGTGTAGTAAATTTTCGTTCGCTCACTATTGTTAGCCAATCAGATGTCGCGTATCGTTTCTTCACGTGTGAGAAAAACGATACGTCCAATCAGAAGCCACGTATAGTGTTTTTTCACGTGTGAGAAAAATGATACGTCCAATCAGAGGCCGCGTGAAGTTCCTCTAGCATTCAATTGGCTTTTTCAGCGACAAGACGCTGGCTCGTTTGCTCTTGTGAATGAAAAATATTTCAAAGCTTTTCTATCTCCCAAAGGATAACAATTATGACTGAAACTCGTTTTGTTCAACTTGAGACTTCACACGAAGAATACGTGGACAGCTTGGAAAACAAAAACACGAAAGAAAACTGAGCGAAAAGAGATGTAAACCGGCCTCCTCGACGAGTTTTGAGCCGCTTGTCGCTTGTCGACTGCCATAACAACAACGACTGAACAACACACGGGCAAATGAAATCCTTTGAAGGTGCTATTATACACGGAGGACAATTCTCCATTTCTGTCAATACTTTGAATAACTCACCAATCATTCTGACGGACTGAGAGCTGAGCAGACATGGTTGGTGAGCCAAAAGAGACTTGGAAAATATTTCGCATTGAAGATACAAACTCGAAGTCACTGACAACATCAACACGGCGAAACGGCAGATAAGTTATAATTCATTGATTTGTGCTTGTTTTAAGGGGGGATTAACATATTTATTTGGCCCGTTGCTAGGGAAACTTTGAAGGCTCATAAAACTCTTAAAATCAGTACACAAGGCATGAAACTTTTGGAATGCGTTAGTTGAGGGTAGAAGTTCGACATGTGATGACGTCATCACGTACGTCCTTATGACGTCATCACATCGTAAAACCCCGCCGTTTTCATAGGGTTTTGATGAATTAAAAATATTTTGGTATAATCTGAAAACTTATATCAAGGTGCAGAAGACTGAGCATGCGTTTTGCGTTTCAATGAAAATTGAATTTTTTATGGCAGTTTCTTTGCATTTTTAACGACATTTTTGTCCATAACTTTTCCATTTTTTCTTTGTTTTTAAAATCCATGCTCAAGTTTGTGGAGAATACTCTTCTTAGCAGATACAGAAAGAAAAAAGTTAACCTTTTTGAAAACTTGAAAAGAACGGCGTTTTTTTCGAAAATGCCGTTTTTGTGGCTTGGGCTACCTGTGGTCGTTATAATTTTCGTTCGCAAGACAAATACATGACAATTTAGGTGTGTTATAAAAATGTATTTTCTGCACTTTCTTTTGGTTCAAGGTACATAAACATTTACCCAGAAAGGAAGATCGATATTTACTTGTCATTTGTGTGGTTTTCTCATGTTTTGAAGCATTTTAATGCAGCTCAAATTATTAATTAAGTCTTTCGATACGGCAAAGTTTTTCAGTCGTATCGTGTTTTCAAGTGTTTTCACCGATCTTCGACGTACTTCATCTACTGTTTGACATGTTTCATTTTGACAGGCAGAGTCTAGAACAACAACCTGTTGAGTAAGGTAATCTTTGATTGTTTTTTATTGATTTATCGGCGTTTTTTACTCTTAGGTTGAAGTTTTTGTGACGACAAGTCGGCTTGTTTTACTTCGGTTCAATATTCTCTGTTGAGTGTTGTTGATTTTGAACGACTCTTCAAGTGGAATTATCGCTTGCTTTCTTTGACTTCTTTTACTTTAAACTACTGCAGTCTATCATATGTCGAATATTTATTCATTGAACAAACTTAAAATTAAAAGAATAACGTTCAATAAAATATATAACTTGTAATTTTTGAAGTGAAACTCGTGTATGTCTTGCGGGAAAACACTGGGCGCTTGCTCGATGAAATCTCTTCTCATTCAAGCTCTGCATAGCAACGAATTACCATGGCAACGAAATATGTTAATCCCCCCTTAACATGTCAGACAAAAACGTTACAATTAAACAAATTTCTTTGAATGGTGTTGTGTATTTTCGAATTTAATTCATATAATAAACACAATACAGCATGGAAAATGCTTTGTACAGTTTTTATTCACTCGTGATAAGTATCAGAAAACGAACAAGCGAGAGGACTCTACTTATCACTCGCGAATAAAAACAGTACGCTCGCATTTTCCATGAAGTATTCTCTATATATTTTATTTTAGAGTATTTCCACAAAATATCCAGCAAAGACTTACAATAAACAAACTATAGAGACTAAATTACATAACATTCTTGAGTTTCACCAATGTTGCTTGCGTGAAACATCATTTAGGGGACTTTTTCAATTACCCATAATGCACCCAATATATGGATATACTGATATACTTGATTTACATAATTTTTGGAAAGGGCTGTACAAATAATAACAATAATAATAATAATAATAATAATATTTAATGAGGATGCCTAGATCACTATAGAGTGCTTTTCACTAAGGTCCTAAAAGAACAATGACAACTGAAATAAATGATAATAGAGAGTTTTAGCAAACACGACGCGACGTGAGAACACGACGTTAGATGACGAATATATCACATTTGGCATTGCGTGACTACCGTGACAACGTCGCGACGTCAAGTTCACGACGCCATTTCACTTGTTTTCACGTCCTCTTCATGACGTTGAGGACGCCAACGGTCGTTTCACAGTTATTCGTCAGCGCGCGCGCCGTCCTCTTTCACGTCGCGTCGTGTTTGCTAAATCTCTCTAATGATAAGATGGAGGATGCAAGAGAAAAATCCTAGGGGTTAAACAAGGCTAATTAACAAGTGCTATTTTGTTAAAACAAGTGAATAATTAATGAGTTTTTGAAGTAATAATCCGTGTTCCATTCATTTATATTAATGTTTTTTAATAGTTTTATAGATTTATATGTAATATTCTTAGATACTTAGTTTTTTAGCACGTGCACGTTTTCATATGTTTTATTGTAAGCTCTTTTGTGTTAACGTGAATAAATAAATTACTTACTTACTTAATTACTTCCAAGAAATGTTATGTATTGTACTTACTTACAATTTCCTCACTGACTGACTCCGCTGTTTTAAAAGAAGGATAAATTAGTCATACATCGCGTGAGTGAAGTGGAAACACATGTACACGGAGACTGAGAAAATAAACAAAATCGGAATACCTTGTGCTGCAGACACACACCCTAAAACGATAAAATAGATACGTTACTTGAAAATAAGATGTTGTGGTATAAAATGGTGTGTTGTAGTGTAGTGTGGTATACAACATGATGTTATATGCTATGTTATGGTGGTACATGACATGGAACATGATCTACTATTGTATGGTGTGGTACATGATGTGGTATGGTATGGTACATGATGTGGTATATGTGGTATGGTGTGGTACATGATGTGGTATGGTATGGTATATGTGGTATGGTGTGGTACATGATGTGGTATGGTATGGTGTGGTATATGTGGTATGGTGTGGTACATGATGTGGTATGGTATGGTGTGGTACATGATGTGGTATATGTGGTATGGTGTGTTACATGATGTGGTATAGTGTGGTATATGTGGTATGGTGTGGTACATGATGTGGTATGGTATGGTGTGGTACATGATGTGGTATGGTATGGTATATGTGGTATGGTGTAGTACATGATGTGGTATGGTATGGTGTGGTACATGATGTGGTATATGTGGTATGGTGTGTTACATGATGTGGTATGGTGTGGTATATGTGGTATGGTGTGGTGGTACATGACGTAGTACATGATGTGGTATGGTGTGGTACATGATGTGGTATGGTATGGTGTGGTATATGTGGTATGGTGTGGTGGTACATGACGTAGTACATGATGTGGTATGGTGTGGTACATGATGTGGTGTGGTATGGTATATGTGGTATGGTATGGTGGTACATGACGTAGTACATGATGTGGTATAGTATGGTGTGGTATAGAGTCGTGTTCGTATGAGTGGGAAACCTACGGTACGGAGTTACGGTCACGGTACGGAATCGAAGACATTGTATTCAACCAATCACAGCGCGCGAAATCATCGCTCAACCAATCAGAATGCTTGGATACCGCACGATGATGGCGCGATACGGTCACTGCACGGTACGAACCGTACCGTAACTACTTTCCACTCATACGAAAACGACTCTATGTGGTATGGTGTGGTACATGATGTGCTATGGTGTGGTGTGGTACATGATGTGCTATGGTGTGGTATATGTGGTATGGTGTGGTGGTACATGACGTAGTACATGATGTGGTATGGTGTGGTACATGATGTGGCATGGCATATGTGGTGTGGTGTGGTGGTACATGAGGTAGTACATGATGTGGTATATATGGTGTGGTACATGATGTGGTACATGATGTGGTGTGGTATGGTATATGTGGTATGGTGTGATGGTACATGGCGTAGTACATGATGTGGTATGGTGTGGTATGGTGTGGTGTGGTATATGTGGTATGGTGTGGTGGTACATGGCGTAGTACATGATGTGGTATGGTGTGGTATGGTATGGTGTGGTACACGATGTGCTATGGTATGGTGTGTACTGTACTGTAGTGTGTTGTAGTGTGTTGTAGTGTGATATGGTGAATATTCCACTTTAGGAATTTCTTACCTACTTTGGGACTCGCTGCACCTCAAATAAAATAAAAATAGTACATATTTTAGTGTGTTGTTTCGTGTGTGAAAATGCCAAGTAACTGCATAGATTTCGTTCTGAACTTGTCCATACCCATGCATTTGATAAAGACCGATGGACAAAGCAGGTTGTTATTACTTAATTATGAAGTTGATGAACTGAGATTATACAATTCATTGATACAAGACTAAACTAGTTTTAATCTGTGGCGGCTGATATATCATTTTGATATTATGTTTCATTGGTTTTCACATAGAGCTGATATGGGCCATCAACTATTTTAATATCCTAAATTGAAGACAGAGATGAACCTTAGTGGCTTGGAATCAATTCTAACAAGACGACTTAAAAAGAGGCAATTCCAATGCCGGCAGTTACAAACCTACGAAGAGCTCAAACATTGTATTTACCGCTTAGTTGTTGGCAAGAGCTGGCAATTTGAAACGCCATCACAACGATAAACAACCAATGAGCGTCGGCCATGTTTAGCCCTACAACACTTAAAGTTCAACAACAACGAGGGTTTATCATGTAATTTCAAAACTCTTATGACAGAAAAATGATTCAGTATCATAGCTGGAAAGAGCTCGTTGAAATTATGTATGAAAACCTTTGTTGTAAGCGTAAATTTCCAAAGGTTTTCATATAAAATTTCCGATTTTTGAAAATTCGATCTTTTCCAAACTTCACATTGTTACTAATTTCAACGAGCTCTTTCCAGCTATGATCATTTTTTTGTCCTATGAGTTTTGAAATTACATGATAAACCCTCATTTACATGCCAGTCTTCACGGAAACAATGATAAATCAACAATATATATTGCACATATATTGTAAAGCGCATCATATAGTAATTATTGAAGACAGATCTTTTTAAATTAGCTTTTTCATTAATTAGATTCTGATTTAGATACGTATATATAGATTGTATATATGCGCTAGATAAATTTCGTATATTATTATTATTATATATTCAGTTTCCTTACCCGATGAATGAGATTTAGTTTCTACCCACCTTGTTATTCTCCCCTCAATATCAGTCAATATAAAACCAAACACGCACTGCTGGGCCAAGTGAGTGGTACATGTCATGGTTGTCTATTGACCAGTTAATTAAAACTGATTTAATTAATTCGGGTTATTAAATAGTAATGCATGTTATTGTGACAAAAATATAATATTTTCGACAATGATGGTTATCAGTGACTAAACATTTGAATATTGAATTTAATGTAAAACTGTCGTTGTTTAGAGTAGTTGGATCATAATTCTTGGCGATAGAGTTAGCAATCAACATAAATCATGAATTATTAATAATGTAAGTGTCAATCAGTTTAATTAGTTTATCATTAATGTCGGCTAAGACTGTACGAAACGACAATGACAATGCTTTATTTGGCACCTTTACAATAAAATACAATGGAATATACAAAATAATTCAGTTCCTTATTTTACGGTGCGAGTTATCAGGCTATACTAGGCCAATTACATATATTTAATGTAATTACAAATGTTTTGGTCATTTTTAATATATATTTTTACATAAATATTGTCATTTGGTATAAACAAAGTAGTGGTCTATCCGCACATATCCTGCAATCTGATTGGCTACGCTACTAGTGATAGACACCTAGTAGCGGAATCACCATTGTTTGTCATCGGCAGTGAACGACGATGAAGAAAGATGGCGGACCAACCCGATATGTTTTCTCGCTAAAAAAAGCTAAAATAGACCGGGAAACAAATCTCAAGAACAAATCAAAGGCACCCGTTGGTGAACTCGTGGATTCCCGTATGTGACTGACGAAAGATGTGAGGTCATACCCATACACATGTCTTTGTTATCTTTCGTGATCAATGCCGTTCTATATTTCGTTCTCAGAGTGAAAATATTTGAACATTTTAATTTACTTAAAAGTAAAATGTATTGAAGAAGTAAAGTTCAATGATTGATATTTAAAACATCTGTGTTGTGTCTAATAGTTGTCATCTAGACTGCGAGCGGCGTATATAGTGGCGATTATGAATCTCGCAAAACGCTATAATTGGCCTGTGTTGTGCCATTTTACTTTCGCAGACATGAGGTGGTTTGTATTTACGAACCTTGAGTTACAAGACAATTGTGAATACAGTGGAACCCCGCCTAACGCACACCCCGATATAACGGACACCCCGATATAACGGACACCCCGATATAACGGACACCCCGGTATAACGGAAAGTTTTATAGGTCCCGGCGGAAAGGTGATACATTTTCTGTTAAAAAGACCCCATTATAACGGACACCCGTTATAACGGACAACCGTTATAACGGACAACCGTTATAACGGACAACCGTTATAACGGACAACGGACACTTTTTTACAGCCCGAACAGCAAAATTTAGTACAAAATCAACCCCGTTATAACGGACAGTCTGAGGAATCAACAAGTCAAAGCAAACAACCATCACAGACTTTTCGCTAAGAAAGTACAGTTTTGTTTGCGAAAGAACAACTGTATCGCTATGAAATTGTTCGTGAAGATTTATTCCTGATTAGAAACGAATGGAAATTATTATTTGCAAGAGGATAAGCATTTTGTTAGAAAAAGAACAAAGTTTCACTTGTATTATCAAGGTTTTATGTTTTGTTTTCATTTGAGACGTTTCAAATGTTGCGTTATTGATGTGTAGCTATAATAGAGGTTTCTATTAATAAATTCAATAGTGACGTAATCTGTAAGAAACCCCGTTATAACGGACACTTTCTCTGGTCCCTTCAGTGTCCGTTATAATGGGGTTCCACTGTATTTAGCCTTAGGCTAAGAACAGACGCCGATCTTATCATGAGCCGTACCGAAATATCCATGAGCATTTCAAAAGAATTAATAAGTAGCCGCCTCATGATCTATTGTTTGAATTGGGTACGGCTCATGATAAGATCGGCGTCTGTTCTTAGCCTTAGTCACGTGTAACATGCATGATATTCAGTATACGCTTGGTCTTGACGCAAAAAGTAAGAGAAGAGAGTTTACGACTACGATACACGAATAAAAGGAGTTTAACCCAAGCAGTTTCATTGCTGAACTGGTTCAGGGGTGTAATATTTATTTGGCGACCCTGCCAGGACCCAGTTGGATGATTTCTCCCAATATAACTGGGTTACAGACGACTAACAAGGGTATGCGACGATGGACCACGTGGAATCCTAAAAACTTGGATGTGTAGTTTCGACGAGTAGATTCTGAAATCAAAGGGTGAAATCATGGAGGGAATCATCGAAAATCTTCATCTGCAAATTGAAGGAAAAATTTGTGGATTTTCTGTGGAGCAGCTGATATATTTTGCCGAGTTTCTAAAGGTTGATATCACCGATTCTAAGGATAAAGGTCGTCGAGTGCTGACCAAGAAATTAAGCGAAGAGTTCGACAAGTTGGTGGGAGAACACGAGGATATATTGTCGTTTGTTAAATAAGTTTTAGAATACGTATCGGGAGACACGCCGAACGTCGAGACAACAGAGAAATAAACCGCGTCTGTTGATGATGAATACGAGAAAGCAAAAAAGAATACGAGGAATTGCAGAATAAATTTACAATTATGGTTCAGGATCAAAGCAAGTTATTGGAAGCGGCACAGCAGAAGGTCGAGTTGACTAAGGATGGAATCAGTGTGAGTACTCCGAAAAATGGCAACACGAAAGGTTCAACGACAAATGTCATCGAAACCGTGAGTAATATCAGTAATGTGCAAGGGTCATTGTTAAGACGCGAATTCAAAATCTCTGGTACTATTCATAACACTCATAATTATATGCACGGATGAATTTAGGCTATAAACACCACATAACTGCATGTAGATGGTGCGCATTGGCACGGGTATTACGTAGTAGGCTAGTATATAAATATTGAAGACAAGTAACACGCTAGCATTCCTGCTCAGTTTTCTTACCCTGGCGAAGTGAGGAGAGAGGAAACGTTTCTTTTTTTGTTTGCTTTCCTAAGACCCACACGAATTCATGGCAGAAGTTCAATATCCGGCTGAGGCGGCTCAGCCAGAAAACGCTCAAGCAGCTCTAGGTGGGCAAGCAACACTAGGTGGACAAGCGGTGGCTCAAAGTGGACAAGCATAATAATAATAATAATAATAATAATAATTTATTTATTCACGTAGAACACAAAATAACTTACAATAAAACTCGTAAGAACGTGCACGTGCTAAAAATATCAAAATATAATATTAAAAAAGTATATACCCCTAATCTATAATTAATTCAATCACCACCCCTACCAACCCAATATAAATATACAATAAAATCCCAAACTACTATAACTTTATAATTATGATAAAAATTTAAATATTGATTACTCTATCTTAGCAAAAATTAGTGTCAAAATTATGAAAATTATGTATTGATATCAATATCTAAGTTAATTAAGCAGCTCAAGATGGACAAGCAGCGGCTCAAGGTGGACAAGGAGCGGCTCAAGATGGACAAGTAGCTCAAGGTGGACAAGCAGCGGCTCAAGGTGGACAAGTTTAGCTCAAGGTGGACAAGCAGGTCAAGGTGGACAAGCAGCGGCTCAAGGTGGACAAGCAGCGGCTCAAGGTGGACAAATAGCTCAAGGTGGACAAGTAGCTCAAGGTGGACAAGTAGCTCAAGGTGGACAAGCAGGTCAAGGTGGACAAGCAGCGGCTCAAGGTGGACAAGCAGCGGCTCAAGGTGGACAAGCAGCGGCTCAAGGTGGACAAGCAGCGGCTCAAGGTGGACAAGCAGCGGCTCAAGGTGGACAAGCAGCGGCTCAAGGTGGACAAGTAGCTCAAGGTGGACAAGCAGGTCAAGATGGACAAGCAGCGGCTCAAGGTGGACAAGTAGCTCAAGGTGGACAAGTAGCTCAAGGTGGACAAGCAGGCCAAGGTGGACAAGCAGCTCAAGGTGGACACAAGCGGCGGCTCAAGGTGGACAAGCAGCTCAAGGTGGACGGTCAAGGTGGACAGGTTAGAATTTAGAATCACTATGTTTGGGAATTTAGTTTATCGGGAGTTACTGGATATTTCTTGTTGTGTCTTGTGGGTCAAGAAGTTCGTTACGTCGTTAATGCACGTGGAATGACAATGTTAGGCATATGTAAATATCTCTATTAATGTTATATTTGTACATGTTGCGGTGTTATATCGTAATACTGACTGTGAAGACACCAAAATGTAAATTGTACGTTATTTGTGGAATGATTCCCTCGACCACGCGGGATGACTACAAATGCGCCAGATTTGTCGGAATATCCAACGTGAGATTTCAACGGGCAGATTTGCCAATTATTTGTGGAATGATTTCCTCGACCACGTGGGATGACTACAAATGCGCTAGGTTTGGCGGGATATCACAGTATACGGGGGTGAAATTTCACCGGGCAGTTTTGCCGATTATTTGTGGAATGATTTCCTCGACCACGTGGGATGACAACAAATGCGCCAGGTTTGTGGAAAGGTGTGGAAAGGTTAACGATGGTATCTCTCTCTATTCGTTTATTTGTTAGAAACTAAGAGATGAATTATCCAAGTTGAAGAGAAGTATGGAATCTCTACCAAGTGCCACAGTTGAGGGAGTGGTGAAGAAGATGTTGTCGTACGTCTCGCATCCACCTACAGAGTTTAACCAACACTAAGCGCTAGAGACAATGGAAACACTGTACCATACAGCGCACGGCACGAAGGATGAAAAGGAGGGGTACTACCGTATTGCGTTCCAGACCATGAGAGGAAAGATCGAGCTACTGCTTCTGCGGATGCTGCGAGATAAGGACCATGAGCGCGTATTCGACATCGTCGCGAAGGTGGAGAAACCGTACAGACGTGAGTCTCGAAATAGGGCTCAGAGTTCGACGGCAGGGGGGGGGCAGCCCACGGAAGAGGAAATCGAAGTTCCTTTGGGGGAGCACGCCCGTTGAGGTATTATTATTATCAGGAGATAGGTCACACGAGGATGAGGTACCTGTGCAGAAGAAACGACATGGAGTTGCCACCAGAAAGGAAGAACGAGGAGCGTTCTCGTGGAAAATAAAGGAAAACAAATTATCAAAATACAAAGACGGAAGAAATAAGTTGGAATGATTCTTGAAACTGTAATTGTCATTGTAATTGATCAATGCATATGATATCGATTAAGGATGTTGTTGTTAGTATTTAAAATAAACACGTTTGCTGGTGGCTCTTCACGTATAATACGTTACCATTCGGCTGGAAGATTTCTCCATACATATATCATACTACTGGTCTCGCTAGCACGGTTAATGGGTGTGGTGTTATGGGCTCCCTGTGGTAGCCTCGCTTGCATGAATAAAGAGTGCTTCCGAAATCCAACATGGCGTCGTCGTTGTTATAGTTTAATCTAGGTTTAGTTATCCGTTTCCATCCGCTCACAGAAAACACTACATGGTGTCAGGACAAGTGGGATAGAAAATGGCAAGTTGGCAAATCACCCCATCTGAAAAGTTCGACTTCGGAAAGCCAGATGCGTGGCCAAAGTGACAGATTTCGTGTTGCATCGGGACTTGACAAAAAGGACGGCCCAAGTCAGATCAATGCGTTGATTTACTCCATGGGCGAGAGAGCCGACAATATTTTCAGCACCTTCACTTTAACAGAGGATCAAGCGAGGAATACAAGGAAGTAGTTGAAAATCCTATCTTCCGAGAGAGCAAAGTTTAACCAACGAGTGCAGTTAGCCGGTGAAAGAGTCGACTCATTCGTCACTGACCTTCATAGTTTGGCCCAGCATTGCACATACGGTAATCTAACTGTTGAATTGATCCGTGACAGACTCGTTGTTGGTCTTCAAGATGCTAAATTGTCTTAAAGATTGCAGTTAAATCCAGATATAACCATAGAAAAAGCCGTTGACCAGGCAAGGTTAAACGAAGTAGATGTGGCAAAGCACCTTCACATCCTCGACAACAATGTCCAGCAAAAGAAGCTACCTGCCATAAATGTAAGAAAACAGGGCATTTCCAAGCTGTGTGAAGAAGTGTGGGAGAGGTAATCGAAGAGACAGAATTCTTCATGGTATCTGTCCACATTGACGAGCTCATCAGTAGTGATAGCTATTGGAACGTGGACCTTGAGCTCCAAGGTGTCCCAATCAACTGTAAAATAGGCACTGGCGCAGATGTCACAGTACCAGAGCATGTCTTTAAGGAAACTGACTGTAAATTGGAGAAGTCAAATGCAAGGCTGTCTGGCCCAGCTGTACACAGGTAATGGCTGGGTAGGTAATGACTGTACACAGGCTTGTTGAAAAGTCTACATAGAGGTGCATCAAAAGGCTACGAAATAAGTTAAAAGCAGCCCTAAACAGAATAAAATGGAGAAAATTGCTTTGGAGATAAATATCTATGGTTATTAGCAAGCTGGGGAATAGACTATAGTAGATTGTTTTCTGTTGTTGAAAGTTGCTAGTCCCAGCATGAATCGGTTTAAACGATGAAATACACCTTTAAGCTGTTTGAAAATCATTTCATGTATAATATTAATAAAAAGTAATCGCACAATTGTTCTCGTACAATTTAGGATAAATAAGCATGAGTCGATTTTTCAAAGACCACAAATTACGGTCTCGTGCAAAAACTATTGTGTTAGTCTTGACTTGTGCTTATTTATCCTATATTGTACTCGAAATTGTGCGATTACCTGTAAATAAAGAAGTTCTTGACAGTGCCGTTTATATTTTATTTATTTCCTTTTTTATTTTGAAATACAGTCAACTCGCTCGTAAGAGACCACCTCGGGGGTTAGGAGTAAGTGATCGCTTACCAGAGTGGTCGTTCAAAGAGAGTTGACTGTAGGTCAAAGTATTTCTAACTCGTGGATTGTAAATCTGTGGCACTTTTGAACTGGAAGCTGGAAGTGTCACTCAAATACATGTATTATTATGAATTATGAATGTTAGTATCCAGGAATATTTCAATCTTTTGTCATCAGGTGGAGGAACGTCTTCGACATCGTCGTACAAACGCCCTGGACAAGATTACATCCAACGTTATCAACATCCTGGTCCATAGGGAATCCATTTTGGACTCAGTGGTCATTCTCTATCAAGATTCTAAGTTCAGTGATTCTTACCCATGCTTCAAGTTTGTTGGAGAAGAAGGCGAAGATCTAGATGGTCCAAAACGTGAGTTGTTCTCAGCTTTTTGGGAGAAAGCTTTCCTTGCATACTTCGAAGGGGCAGCAGGAACCTATATACCAAGAACAGGCTCCGATGTTACAGAGGACATCATGAGAGTACTTGGGAGAATTGCATCGCATGGCTACATTCTGTGTAAGATGTTCCCAGTTAGACTAATTATAAGCACGCATTGTAAATCATTCAATCAGTCTGTGGGAATAAAAGTGTTCACGATGATGATTTGCTGTCAAATTTGCTTTCATACCACACTGACTTTGAAAGACAGACTCTGGAAACTGCACTAGACAAAAGCATTGGTGATTCCTTCCCATCTCACTTGGAAGAGGCAATAGACCTTATGCATAATGACGTAATGTGACTACAACTACCAGAATGCTTTGCGAATCTTCTTTTTTTTCTAGATTTTTATTCGCTCGTGAGGTAATTCATTCAATTGTAAATTACGTAATTCAGTTTTAGCTGCCAAGTGATGTTTAAAGTGCAAATGACATGAACATTTTCTTTGGCCTCAATTATGCAGATTATTGGTAGTATCAAAGAAAACATAATCAATTTTCTGTGAAATGATTGCTTTGAAAGATATTTTCGAAAAATCAGCTGTTAATCCTAAGCACAAATAATGTAAGAGAACTCAATAAGACATTAAATATGAACAAATGTATGGATCGAAGACATGTTGATTGTTTGGGTTGAGTGGTGACGTCACTAACACCTCTAAAGATTCATAAAAATTCCCATTGGAATGTCTGAGAAGAAAACGAACCAATTTATTCATTAAAATGTATTAGTTTAATGATAGGAGCACATTTACAGATTCCTCCCCAATAGTTTTAACTATTTAAAATGATTTTTGTGTCTACTGCTTTTTACAGAAGCAGTAGACACTATGTCATCGTGTTGGTCGGAAAATACTTCATGTACCGATATAATTACAAACTACCGCTTTTGTTCTATGCAATGGGATATGCATGGTTGCTGACATGAATTATATCCCTTGTCCGTAAGAGTGAATTTCATTGTAAACAAAAGAAAAGTTCGTTGCGCACTCGGAAGGAACTTCGTGTACTCGAAACTCTTCCCGACTTCATTCATCAAATCGGATCCAATAAGAATACTGATATATTCTGCCGATCCCTACCTTGAACGTTCGTAAACATGTGACGTTCTCTGACTGGAAAAACACTGAACTCATGTTCTCCACTGTCAAGTATAAAGCGACTTTTATATGACATGTGTTCTCACTTCTTGCCTCGACTAATTAGGCACAGCTACAGTCTACTTAAAAGTCTACTTAAAGTGCATATGACATCAAAATTTTTATTGGCCTCAATTATGCAGATTATTGGTAGTATCAAAGAAAACATAATCAATTTTCTGTGAAATGGTTGCTTTGAAAGATATTTTCGAAAAATACACCAGCTGTTATGACGTCATTTTGTTTGAAGTGCCTCAAAAATAACCAAAATAGGCATACTTTTGTCCGACCATAAGACAAAAACATAAACAGGTAAAGCTTCTAACTTTTTTGGTGTTTAAAGTATTATATCTGTACTTTTAATCTACTTCAAATTGTTTGTTGTTCTTTTCGTTTTCTAGCACAAAAAGCGATCGATATTTGCCATGATTTCAATGAAACCAGGGTGCGATCAAACAACGTGACGTCACACTTCGCAACATGTTTTTCACAAATATCTCTAAAAGCAATAATTTAATGTAACAGGCTCTCGTTAACCACATGAGTTCAAGATGGCGGATTAAAAGTATAAGTTCACAATCTGTCTTGTTTACTCTCCACGCGCCATCCAACGATACATAGTGTCAGATTCGGGATCGAAGAAGTTGATAAAGCTCTGGAGAGGATTATTTTGAGTTTTACGCCGAAGGATGGGTGAAAAATCGTCGAGTGAAAATCAAGCACCGATCGCTAACATCGCTTCATACCAAATTAGTCTCCCAGAATAATTTGACTTTTCGAGACCTACTGAATGGCCCAGATGGATCAAAAGATTTGAACGCTTCCGTTCAGCATCTGGTTTGAAAGGAAAGGATGAAGAAAGCCAAGTTAATAATCTATATCTACTCTACGCTATGGGAAGTAAGAGTGACGATATATTACCTACATTTGATCTTTCAGCCGACGATTCGACGAAATACGATAAAGTGAAAGACACGTTTGACAAGCATTTCGTAAAGAGAAGCAACGTAATTTACGAACGAACAAAATTAAACAAAGGAAAACATGAAGCAGGTGAGCTTGTAGACTCGTTCATCACGGATCTATATAGCCTTGCTGAACACTGTCAGTATGGAACGACCATATTGGGACCATATTGTTGTTGGCTTACTGAAAAGACTCTCTGAAAAGCTGCAGTTAGATCCAGAACTTACCTTGGAAAAAGCCGTCAACAGTGTGCGTAAAAGTGAGTCGGTAGGTCTAGTTTCAATGTATTGTTAGTGTGACGTGCAATTTTTCTGTATTTGTAATATCTCAGGCTGGGATTGTTTGGACTTCGAGTCCGTTCTCAGTCTGTGCTAAGTTATTAAAAAAATAATAATTAAAAAAAAAACAGTCTGTAGTCAGAGTCAAGTCAACCTGCAAACGTCGATGTTCCACACAAGAGTATAAACCTTCCAAGATCAAAAGAAACAACCTACGAGTCAAAATGATGCAACAAAGCAAAGCTGCATGATATGTGGCCGTAGTCCAGCGCACAAGAAAGACGATTGCCCAGCACTGTCGAAAGTGTAAGAAGATAGGACACTATGAGGCGGTGTGCCTCGGAGGAAACGTCAATGAAGTGCAATATATAGATGGAGGTTATTTTCTGGGTGCTGTAGCTTTTCAGGAGATCAACAGCCTAAACGTGGATCCTTGGAAGACAGAAGTGTTCCTCGAGTTCAAAGACACGGGTGCAGATGTGTCAGTTATACCTGATACCATCTTCAATGGATTGAAAGCATTACTGCAAGACACACAAAGGACACTGACCGGTCCTGATCAGCACAAACTTAATGTTTGTAGAGCTCTGTCTGCAACACTCAAAGCCACTAATTTGGAAACAACACAAGAAATCTTCGTGGTGAAGGGACTGAAGTTTCCGCTACTTGGGAGACAAGCCATTAAAGCACTAAAACTAGTGTCAGTTGTCCATGAAGTACATCAGCCATGCAGTGAAAACGTCCAGGATAAGCATCCACAGCTATTCAAGGGACTAGGAACTAGGAAGGCAAGTATCACATTCAGTTAGTTAGTGAACACACCAAGACGTATTGCATTGCCACTTTTGCCTAGAATAAAAGATAAGCTTGAGGAACTAGAAAAGCAAGGAGTGATATCAAAGGTGGACAAACCAACTCAATGGTGTACTCCAATTGTTGTTCTTCCAAAGAGTAATGGTGATGTTAGAGTATGTGTGGACCTAACAAAGCTGAGCGCATAAGTCAAACGTGAACGTCTTATACTACCTGCAATTTATTACGTGCTTTCTCAGTTAAGTTAAGTCTTTACAAAGCTCGATGCAAATTCGGGATTCTACCAGCAAGAACTTAACCAAGATATGATTCAGCTTTGTTGACCACGTTTATAACGCCTTTTGGAAGATTTTGCTACAATAGATTGTCTTTCGGCATCACGTCTGCCCCGGAACACTTCCAAAAGAGAATGCAGTCAGTCCTGTCTGGACTTGAAGGAACTGTCATTGACGATACTCTAGTGTATGGTAGAGATCAAAAAGAGCACGACGAGCGACTCGAAAAAGTGTTAGCCAGGATCAAGGAAGCTGGAATCACCCTTAATTCCAACAAGTGCGAATACTCAAAGAGACAAGTAACATTTCTTGGACATGTGATAGATGAATCTGGTATCCGCCCTGATCCAGCCAAGATCAAAGCAATCGTAGATATGGCTGAGCCTACAAACGTTTGAGAGCTCAGACGATTCCTTGGTATGACGAACCAATTAGGCAAGTTCTCAAGCAAGATCGCTGAAACATCAAAACCCCTCAGAGGTCTGCTGAGTACAAAGAACATGTGGTTGTGGGGAAGTTCACAAAAAGAAGCCTTCAATTCCCTGATATGAGGAATATTCTCTAAAGTGAAGATGCACTGTTAGCACATTGCGACCCCCAAGCCGAAACTCGTGTGTCAGCTGACGTATCCTCTTATGGCCTCGGGGCAGTACTGGAACAACAGCAGCAAGTCAAAACCTATCCAGCTGCGAACAAAGGTATGCCAAGATAGAGAAGGAGGTGCTGGCTGCCACATGGGCGTGTGAACGCTTTAACAGTTATCTACTTGGAAAAACTTTCCTGATTCAGACAGACCACAAGCTCTTGATCTACCTCTTGAGTTCAGCAAAATATCTGGATTGTCTCCCACCGCGCATTCAACGTTTCAGAATGCGGTTGATGAAATACAACAACAACAATAATTTTTATTAACCAAATTTGTTTCTTTTATATAATTACTGTTTTTAACTAAATTTAACTAAAATAAGGTAAATGTTACTCAGCGTAACTGATAAGCTAATCTAGCTGAGTAACAACATAAATATAGAATTGGTTGTGTTTAGTCAAAACAGATAGAAAATTGACGTAAAACTAGGAGTGAAAACAGGAAACACACAAAGGGTGTACCAATAGTCTTTCAAAAGTGCTAATTTGAGAAAACGAGTAATAGATTTATATTAACGTGAGTAAGACAGGAAGAAACCATATTTAATAGTTGATTTAAATTGTTTCAAACAAAGAGTTTTATGAGATTCATTAAGATCATTCCAAGTGGAAGGACTGGTGTAACGGAGTACATGTCTACCGTAGTTAGTTCGGATAGGATTTAAGTAATATGATGAATTAGAAGGTAATCTGGTTCGATAGTTATGCATAGAAGAAATCGATTGGAAAAAGAGCCAATCTTGACAACTTGCTTGATCGAAAGTTATGACATTTGATCAAATCCTTGGAATTTGTATCTAATAGTTATGAGGAATTGAAGCAGAAGACTACTAAATTAGAGAGCTTAGCTTCGCGGAGTCCTTACAAAAGGAAACTATATTCCTTCGCAACCAAGTTCTCAACTTAAATAACGAACTTTCCCAATACAAACAAGGAATCAATGACCTTGAACAACATGGCCGTCGTGATTGTCTCGAATTAAAGGCATTCCTGTCACTAAAGATGAGGACACTGACGAAATTGTGAAGTGTATTGGCTCTCTCATCGAAGTGGAAATCGACGACGATGACATTTCTGTCAGTCACAGAATGAAACAGCGCCGTTCCAGCTCGGGACCTCAAAACATCATTGTCAAATCAAGATAATCGTCGCGAAACTTTAATACCACCGGTCTATCTGGTCTTGGCCGCTATCCTAAAGCAGAGCCAGATTTGCCAGTTGTCAAAGATGGTCAAGACGAGGATTTTTCGTCCATTGGAGATTTCGCTTGTACTACAGAAATAGGCGAAAACACAACAGCCTCTTCTTCGTGAAAGAAGAGAACATCGATGTCCAAAGAGAAAATTAGCGCCAAAAGAAGAAGTACGGAGGAAGAAGAAATGGAACTGAAATCACCACCGAGAAAGCTTAAACATACTTCAAGTATAGACCAGGATATATCAACTCATCACACAGGTAACAATATTAAATCATTTACCGCACTTGAGAAACTTTATAATAATAATAATAATAATAATAATAATAATAATAATAATAATAATAATAATAATAACATGAAATAACATGAATATCATTGAAATGGATCACCTATATTTAATATATGTTTTTTTATTGATTTTAGGCCAGTTCTGTTTAGATGTTGACAAGATGAAGGACCCTCCTAGAACCTGGTTGGACAGACCAATCAATCAAAGCCACGTTGATTATATAGAAACATGCATCATAAATGAGCCAACTGCTTTTCTTTTCGACCAGCAACCATGGGTTGGAATTACCGATATATCAAAAGAAAAGGCCTAGGAAAATATTGTGAAAGGATGCACTGTGACGATAGTCGGAGGATTGCATCGAAAAGCAGCTTTCCATAAGGTAAATCATAGGTTGATCAACATAATCCCAAATTGGCATTTATAGTCCCAAACCTTTTTTTCTAACTTTGTTTTACCTTTAGATATGCTCTACGAACGAAAGCTACACAAATACACTTTAAAAAGTATATGTGTCTTTGTATGACAATACACTGACAACGTGTGGCTGCAAACCACAATTTATACAACAAGGGTAGCCATTCGACAACATGGATAGAGCGGGTGATGATCTTTCGACCCTGGAGATTCGAAATGGACGGACTAGACCCAAACAGTCCAACCCCACCATCCACTATGGAATGGCGAGACTCATGCAAACGCATGTACGTGGAGAAAGGAAATGTATTAGATGCTATACCACTTTAAATAATTACATTTGCATTAGACAAAGTATGGAATACAGTAGAACCTCGCTAACTCGAACTCCCAAGGGAAAAGGGAAATGGTTTGAGTTAGCGGGGTTCTACTGTAGTACTACAGTCCAACCTATATTAAGCGGCCACCCTCGGGACTTTGATAACTGGCTGCTTCATAGAGGTGGCCACTTAATAGAGGTAGCAAATGCAGAGTTTGTACTATGGGTGAAACTTTGAAAACTGGCCGCTTAATAGATGGGTGGCCACTTAATAGGTGGCCGCTGAAAATAGAGGTCGGACTGTGTTGTCAGTGTTGCATGCTATACGTGAAGTTTATAGAACGAGAGACCGTGTTTTATCGGCTTATAAAGATCCGAGTCGTAGGCGAGGATCTTTATGGCCGATAAAACACGGGCTCGAGTTTTATAAATGACTCCTAAAACTCCATCCCGATTTACCTTGATTTATAACAGTATTACACGAAATCTAAACAAATAACACAAGAAAATTTACAGAACTTTCTTGTAAAGGTACTTTTGACGTCACTGTCATGCACAGGATAATAATAATACACCTCAAGTCATCCCACATTGGAGAGAGGGTTTTGTATTCGTAAGCAGGAAGCCATAAGGATATTCGTAACTTGCTGTTGGTGCTATGCAAAGGGTCAATGATCGAGCGTAGTATCTGTTATAGTCTTTGAGAACTTGCTGATTTTCGGCTAATAGACTAAGTTTTTTTCGGCTTGGCCGAACAAAACTTTAAAAGAGATGCCGTCTGACATATTTATGGGGAATGGAGATCGGCGAGCATGCTCAGTAAGGTTAGCTTTGGAACATGACGTGCTAAAAAGAGTCTCTCCAGCAGCAGTAGTAAAGTTCTTGCAAGATGAAGTGGAATGCGATGAAGGATCCATAAAGTGCGTCCAGACGGATAAAGATGGTTCGCTGATTGTCACATTCGAGAGCGTGGATTACGTGGAGCATATCCTAAGTTTGGGGACTTTGACGATAAACGGGTACCCGGTGGTTGTAACGAACGTGGATGCCAGAAGGAAATATGTAAAGGTTTATTATCTGCCCTATGAAGTAAGCAATCGAGAAGTGCATGTGGCGTTAGGCGAATTTGGCCACGTCTACCATATTCGTCGGGACATGATGATGAATCACCCAGAGATAGAGACCGGCGTAAGAACAGTGACGATGTCGGTGGGCCAACAGATTCCTAGCTTTCTGAGGATCTTGGGTTATGAAGCGAAAGTATACTATCGAGGACAACAACAGACGTGCAGGAAATGTGGGGGTACAGGACACTTTGCCAGAGATTGCCCTGACAAGGAGTGTTTTAGGTGCCACGAACTGGGTCATATTTCGAAGGATTGCCCGAAAGAGCTAGTATGCAATCGATGTGGGGAAATTGGACACACAGGATGGTCTTGCAAGGTAGCGTTCCCGGTCCGATCGTCGGGACCGTTTGGAGGAGCTTTTCCATCGCTGGTAGAAGCACTTTACAAGTTACTTTACAAGTTACGGCTGTTTCAACGCCAGCATTTACGTTTGCACCGCCTAGGGAAGTGGGTAGCACACAGGAGTTGTTTACACCGGTCAGTGAACAAGAAGACGGTTTGGGACAAGAGAACGCGAATAATGTAGGCAAAGATAAAGCGACAGAGGAGCCAGAGAGCAAGGAGCAAGGAAAGACAACGGACGGTGAACAGTTGATAGATGAGTCGGAAGACAAGGTGGAGGCGGAACAGAGTATTACAGGAGTTTCATCAGAGGGGTCAGTTTCAGTTTCAGAGTCAGATATGGATGCTAGCTCAAGCACAACGAAGCGGTCAGAAGAGTCAGATTCAGAGTCAGAGATGGACGAAAGTTCAAACACATCGAAGCGGCCAGCCTCGCCGACAACGAGGAAAAAGGCAAAGCTATTAAAGGAAAGGGATGAGATTGAGGAACTTTTGGACATAATATAGACGTTTAATATCGTGAGTTTAGTTGATTTTAGTATCGTATTTATTTAGTCAGTCTCTGTATCTGGAATATTTAATGAGGGTAGTATGTACATGTCTTTGTTACTTTTCATGGCTTATTTAAACATTTTGTCTTGTAATGTTCGGGGAGTGTCCACTATAGCAAAGCGAGATGTAATTGTGCCAGTACTGTCTAAGTGGAATGTAGTGTTTGTACAAGAGTCTTTTGTATGTAATCAAAGGAAAGCAGAGCGGTTTGGAAAGGCATGGAAAGGAAATTGTTATTGGAGTTTTGGTGGGATAAGGAGCGCGGGTGTAGGAATTTTGTTGAGCGATCGTGTAAGTTTAAATGTGCTGGATGTTCGTAGGGATACTGAGGGAAGGGTGCTAAGTCTTTTAGTTAAATGGGGTAGTGCACGTTATTCGTTTGTGTGTGTTTATGCGCCAGTTGATGTTTGTGATCGTAAGTTTTTTTTTTCAAGGTTTGTATCATTGTTTTTCCCGAATTCGTATTGTGTAATGGGTGGGGACTTTAACTGTGTGTTGTATGACAGAGACACGACGGCGAGAAACTGGGACAAATAAGGCTGGAGGTGAGGAATTGAAGAAGCTTTTGAGTGATTGTAATTTGTGTGATGCTTGGGTTTCTGTGCATGGGCGTACTGTCTCGTTTACGTGGTCAGGCCAGGGAGTAGTTTCGAGGTTGGATAGATTTTATATATCGAAGGATTTGTTGAATGTTGTGACTGGTGTTTTGTAGAGGTACTAGGGGTGTCAGATCATGATGGTGTTGTGTTGTCGTTAAATCGTAGTGTGGGTTGTAAAAACAAGGGTTTGTGGAAATTCAATAATGATCTGTTGAAGGATAGTATGTTTGTGAATAGTCTGAGGAAATGGATAAACGGGTTTTTGAGACGATATAGAGAAGAGAGGGTGGGTGTTTTTTTGGGTTAGATTCAAAATGGGGGTCAAAAAATTTGTTATTAGATATTCAGTTGCTAAAGCAAGAGAAAGAAGAAGAATGCGTGATACGCTTACAAAAGAAATAATTAGGTTGAAACGTAGGTTAGCTTTAGGGAAGATGTGGGTGGGCGAATTAGTGTATTGAATGGTGAGCTAAAAGCGTTAGTGGAGAAAGAGAGTGAAGGTGTGAAGGTGAGGAGTCGTGCGAAATGGATTGAAGAGGGGGAGAGGCCTACTCGGTTTTTCTTCAATTTGTGTGGGGGGCATGGACAGGGTAATTTTATTGACACTTTGAAGGATGGGAAAGGAACGGAAAGGAATGAAGAGGGAGAGAAAGGAAAAGTGATTGAATTGTTTTACAGGGAGTTATTTAAGTTAGAAGATGTAGATGTGGATGTACAAGATGTTTTGTTAAGTAGATTGTCTTCTGTGTTGTCTGATGAATCGTGTAAGAATTGTGAGGGTTTGTTAATAGTAGAAGAATTAGAATATGCCATGAAGGGTATGGCGAATGGTAAGACTCCGGGGGATGATGGGTTATCTTTGGAATTTTACAAGTGTTTTAGTGAAGTGTTATTACCGGTAGTGTGTAAGTTGGCCAACGAGTGTTTTGAAGTGGAGAGATTTCCGGAAGAATGTGTGCGTAGTGTGGTGAGGTTAGCATTTAAGAAGGGAAATCGGAAGGACCTCAAGAATTGGAGGCCGATTTCTCTTCTTAATTTAGATTATAAGATTGTTTCTAAAGCACTGAGTAGTCGTCTGAGAAGTGTGATGTCAGAGATTGTGTGTGAAGACCAGACGTGTGGGGTGATGGGGAGGTCTATTACTGATAATTTGAATATAATGAGGGATGTACTTGACCATATTGATAATACAGGAGAGGGGGGGATCGTTTTGACATTAGATCAGGAGAAGGCGTTTGATAGGGTGGATAGGGCATTTTTTGAATAGGGTACTAGGAAGGTTTGGTTTTGGGGAGGATTTTAGAAAGTGGATGAGAGTGTTTATATGTGGGAGCAACGGCTAAAGTAATTTGTAATGGTGAGTTGACAGAAAGTATTGTGTTGGGAAAGGGAATTAGACAGGGTTGTTCGTTGTCTCCTATGTTGTATGTGTTGATGGCAGAGGTATTAGCGTGTAGCGTTCGTGCGGAAAAGGGTATATCTGGTTTTCTTATTCCTGGGTCGGGTGGTCAGCATACTAATATTACACAGTATGCTGACGACACGACAGCAGTTTTGTGTGACGTAGTATCTGTCAGTAAGTATTTGGATGTGGTAGAGTTTTTTTGGACGAGGGACTGGGGCGAGATTGAATAGAGGAAAGTCGGAAGCAATGTGGATTGGGTCGTGGAAGAACAAGCAGGATAAGCCGTATGGGTTGAAGTGGGTAGTTAAAATGAAGGTGCTAGGGGTGTGGTTTCGTGATAATGTAGAGGACGAGAATTGGGTGGCGAAATGTGAGAAGTTAAAGAAGGTGTTAGATAGGTGGAAGGGTAGGAGTTTGTCATTGAGAGGTAAGGTGTTGATTGTTAAAGTGTTGGGGTTGTCAAAGTTGGATTATGTTGCAAGAATGTTAAGTGTGCCGAGTTGGGTTGTAACCAAGGTGAATTCGTTAGTGTTTAGTTTTGTGTGGAATGGGAAAGTAGAATTAATTAAGAGAGAAACGTGCTTGTTACCATGGTTGTCTGGAGGTCTGGGTATGATAGACTTTGGTGTTCGGGTTCGTGCGCTGCATATAGCAAATGTAGTTGGATCGTTGAATAGATTGTCGGGCAAGATGTGGTGTTATTTACGTTATTTTTTGGGTGTTCGCTTGTCTACGTTACGTGATGATTGGATGTTTCTGCGTGATAATTCTAAACCGGGTGCGGTGCTTCTGTCTAAGTACTATAAGGCTGTGTATGAAGAGGTTAGGCTATGCTCTGTTCAGTGTTGTGCAGTTGTTAGTAAGATGTACAGTTTTTTAGTGAGTAGTAAGCTGTTGCAGCCTAGATGTTTACGTTACTGGAGTGATGTATGTGATAAAACTGAATGGAAGAGTGTTTGGGGAGGGTTGCAAAATTCATTATCTGAGAATTATTGTGAGTGATAGTTCCAGATGGAAACCTTAGTCCACCCTATGGACATACGTTTCCATCTGACTTCACTCACAATATTCTCAGATAATGAATTTTGCAACCCTCCCCAAACACTCTTCCATTCAGTTTTATCACATACATCACTCCAGTAACGTAAAACATCTAGGCTGCAACAGCTTACTACTCACTAAAAAACTGTACATCTTACTAACAACTGCACAACACTGAACAGAGCATAGCCTAACCTCTTCATACACAGCCTTATAGTACTTAGACAGAAGCACCGCACCCGGTTTTAGAATTATCACGCAGAAACATCCCAATCATCACGTAACGTAGACAAGCGAACACCAAAAAATAACGTAAATAACACCACATCTTGCCCGACAATCTATTCAACGATCCAACTACATTTGCTATATGCAGCGCACGAACCCGAACACCAAAGTCTATCATACCCAGACCTCCAGACAACCATGGTAACAAGCACGTTTCTCTCTTAATTAATTCTACTTTCCCATTCCACACAAAACTAAACACTAACGAATTCACCTTGGTTACAACCCAACTCGGCACACTTAACATTCTTGCCAACATAATCCAACTTTGACAACCCCAACACTTTAACAATCAACACCTTTACCTCTCAATGACAAACTCCTACCTTCCACCTATCTACACCTTCTTTAACTCTCACATTTCGCCACCCAATTCTCGTCCTCTACATTATCACGAAACCACACCCCTAGCACCTTCATTTTTAACTACCCACTTCAACCCATACGGCTTATCCTGCTTGTTCTTCCACGACCCAATCCACATTGCTTCCGACTTTCCTCTATTCAATCTCGCCCCAGTCCCCTCGTCCAAAAAAACTCTACCACATCCAAATACTTACTGACAGATACTACGTCACACAAAACTGCTGTCGTGTTCGTCAGCATACTGTGTAATATTAGTATGCTGACCACCCGACCCAGGAATAAGAAAACCAGATATACCCTTTTCCGCACGAACGCTACACGCTAATACCTCTGCCATCAACACATACAACATAGGAGACAACGAAACAACCCTGTCTAATTCCCTTCCCAACACAATACTTTCTGTCAACTCACCATTACAAATTACTTTAGCCGTTGCTCCCACATATAACACTCTCATCCACTTTCTAAAATCCTCCCCAAAACCAAACCTTCCTAGTACCCTATTCAAAAATGCCCTATCCACCCTATCAAACGCCTTCTCCTGATCTAATGTCAAAACGATCCCCCCCTCTCCTGTATTATCAATATGGTCAAGTACATCCCTCATTATATTCAAATTATCAGTAATAGACCTCCCCATCACCCCACACGTCTGGTCTTCACACACAATCTCTGACATCACACTTCTCAGACGACTACTCAGTGCTTTAGAAACAATCTTATAATCTAAATTAAGAAGAGAAATCGGCCTCCAATTCTTGAGGTCCTTCCGATTTCCCTTCTTAAATGCTAACCTCACCACACTACGCACACATTCTTCCGGAAATCTCTCCACTTCAAAACACTCGTTGGCCAACTTACACACTACCGGTAATAACACTTCACTAAAACACTTGTAAAATTCCAAAGATAACCCATCATCCCCCGGAGTCTTACCATTCGCCATACCCTTCATGGCATATTCTAATTCTTCTACTATTAACAAACCCTCACAATTCTTACACGATTCATCAGACAACACAGAAGACAATCTACTTAACAAAACATCTTGTACATCCACATCTACATCTTCTAACTTAAATAACTCCCTGTAAAACAATTCAATCACTTTTCCTTTCTCTCCCTCTTCATTCCTTTCCGTTCCTTTCCCATCCTTCAAAGTGTCAATAAAATTACCCTGTCCATGCCCCCCACACAAATTGAAGAAAAACCGAGTAGGCCTCTCCCCCTCTTCAATCCATTTCGCACGACTCCTCACCTTCACACCTTCACTCTCTTTCTCCACTAACGCTTTTAGCTCACCATTCAATACACTAATTCGCCCACCCACATCTTCCCCTAAAGCTAACCTACGTTTCAACCTAATTATTTCTTTTGTAAGCGTATCACGCATTCTTCTTCTTTCTCTTGCTTTAGCAACTGAATATCTAATAACAAATTTTTTGACCCCCATTTTGAATCTAACCCAAAAAAACACCCACCCTCTCTTCTCTATATCGTCTCAAAAACCCGTTTATCCATTTCCTCAGACTATTCACAAACATACTATCCTTCAACAGATCATTATTGAATTTCCACAAACCCTTGTTTTTTACAACCCACACTACGATTTAACGACAACACAACACCATCATGATCTGACACCCCTAGTACCTCTACAAAACAACCAGTCACAACATTCAACAAATCCTTCGATATATAAAATCTATCCAACCTCGAAACTACTCCCTGGCCTGACCACGTAAACGAGACAGTACGCCCATGCACAGAAACCCAAGCATCACACAAATTACAATCACTCAAAAGCTTCTTCAATTCCTCACCTCCAGCCTTATTTGTCCCAGTTCTCGCCGTCGTGTCTCTGTCATACAACACACAGTTAAAGTCCCCACCCATTACACAATACGAATTCGGAAAAACAATGATACAAACCTTGAAAAAATAACTTACGATCACAAACATCAACTGGCGCATAAACACACACAAACGAATAACGTGCACTACCCCATTTAACTAAAAGACTTAGCACCCTTCCCTCAGTATCCCTACGAACATCCAGCACATTTAAACTTACACGATCGCTCAACAAAATTCCTACACCCGCGCTCCTTATCCCACCAAAACTCCAATAACAATTTCCTTTCCATGCCTTTCCAAACCGCTCTGCTTTCCTTTGATTACATACAAAAGACTCTTGTACAAACACTACATTCCACTTAGACAGTACTGGCACAATTACATCTCGCTTTGCTATAGTGGACACTCCCCGAACATTACAAGACAAAATGTTTAAATAAGCCATGAAAAGTAACAAAGACATGTACATACTACCCTCATTAAATATTCCAGATACAGAGACTGACTAAATAAATACGATACTAAAATCAACTAAACTCACGATATTAAACGTCTATATTATGTCCAAAAGTTCCTCAATCTCATCCCTTTCCTTTAATAGCTTTGCCTTTTTCCTCGTTGTCGGCGAGGCTGGCCGCTTCGATGTGTTTTTGAACTTTCGTCCATCTCTGACTCTGAATCTGACTCTTCTGACCGCTTCGTTGTGCTTGAGCTAGCATCCATATCTGACTCTGAAACTGAAACTGACCCCTCTGATGAAACTCCTGTAATACTCTGTTCCGCCTCCACCTTGTCTTCCGACTCATCTATCAACTGTTTCACCGTCCGTTGTCTTTCCTTGCTCCTTGCTCTCTGGCTCCTCTGTCGCTTTATCTTTGCCTACATTATTCGCGTTCTCTTGTCCCAAACCGTCTTCTTGTTCACTGACCGGTGTAAACAACTCCTGTGTGCTACCCACTTCCCTAGGCGGTGCAAACGTAAATGCTGGCGTTGAAACAGCCGTAACTTGTAAAGTAACTTGTAAAGTGCTTCTACCAGCGATGGAAAAGCTCCTCCAAACGGTCCCGACGATCGGACCGGGAACGCTACCTTGCAAGACCATCCTGTGTGTCCAATTTCCCCACATCGATTGCATACTAGCTCTTTCGGGCAATCCTTCGAAATATGACCCAGTTCGTGGCACCTAAAACACTCCTTGTCAGGGCAATCTCTGGCAAAGTGTCCTGTACCCCCACATTTCCTGCACGTCTGTTGTTGTCCTCGATAGTATACTTTCGCTTCATAACCCAAGATCCTCAGAAAGCTAGGAATCTGTTGGCCCACCGACATCGTCACTGTTCTTACGCCGGTCTCTATCTCTGGGTGATTCATCATCATGTCCCGACGAATATGGTAGACGTGGCCAAATTCGCCTAACGCCACATGCACTTCTCGATTGCTTACTTCATAGGGCAGATAATAAACCTTTACATATTTCCTTCTGGCATCCACGTTCGTTACAACCACCGGGTACCCGTTTATCGTCAAAGTCCCCAAACTTAGGATATGCTCCACGTAATCCACGCTCTCGAATGTGACAATCAGCGAACCATCTTTATCCGTCTGGACGCACTTTATGGATCCTTCATCGCATTCCACTTCATCTTGCAAGAACTTTACTACTGCTGCTGGAGAGACTCTTTTTAGCACGTCATGTTCCAAAGCTAACCTTACTGAGCATGCTCGCCGATCTCCATTCCCCATAAATATGTCAGACGGCATCTCTTTTAAAGTTTTGTTCGGCCAAGCCGAAAAAAACTTAGTCTATTAGCCGAAAATCAGCAAGTTCTCAAAGACTATAACAGATACTACGCTCGATCATTGACCTTTGCATAGCACCAACAGCAAGTTACGAATATCCTTATGGCTTCCTGCTTACGAATACAAAACCCTCTCTCCAATGTGGGATGACTTGAGGTGTATTATTATTATCCTGTGCATGACAGTGACGTCAAAAGTACCTTTACAAGAAAGTTCTGTAATTTTCTTGTGTTATTTGTTTAGATTTCGTGTAATACTGTTATAAATCAAGGTAAATCGGGATGGAGTTTTAGGAGTCATTTATAAAACTCGAGCCCGTGTTTTATCGGCCATAAAGATCCTCGCCTACGACTCGGATCTTTATAAGCCGATAAAACACGGTCTCTCGTTCTATAAACTTCACGTATAGCATGCAACACTGACAACACAGTCCGACCTCTATTTTCAGCGGCCACCTATTAAGTGGCCACCCATCTATTAAGCGGCCAGTTTTCAAAGTTTCACCCATAGTACAAACTCTGCATTTGCTACCTCTATTAAGTGGCCACCTCTATGAAGCAGCCAGTTATCAAAGTCCCGAGGGTGGCCGCTTAATATAGGTTGGACTGTAGTACTACAGTAGAACCCCGCTAACTCAAACCATTTCCCTTTTCCCTTGGGAGTTCGAGTTAGCGAGGTTCTACTGTATTCCATACTTTGTCTAATGCAAATGTAATTATTTAAAGTGGTATAGCATCTAATACATTTCCTTTCTCCACGTACATGCGTTTGCATGAGTCTCGCCATTCCATAGTGGATGGTGGGGTTGGACTGTTTGGGTCTAGTCCGTCCATTTCGAATCTCCAGGGTCGAAAGATCATCACCCGCTCTATCCATGTTGTCGAATGGCTACCCTTGTTGTATAAATTGTGGTTTGCAGCCACACGTTGTCAGTGTATTGTCATACAAAGACACATATACTTTTTAAAGTGTATTTGTGTAGCTTTCGTTCGTAGAGCATATCTAAAGGTAAAACAAAGTTAGAAAAAAAGGTTTGGGACTATAAATGCCAATTTGGGATTATGTTGATCAACCTATGATTTACCTTATGGAAAGCTGCTTTTCGATGCAATCCTCCGACTATCGTCACAGTGCATCCTTTCACAATATTTTCCTAGGCCTTTTCTTTTGATATATCGGTAATTCCAACCCATGGTTGCTGGTCGAAAAGAAAAGCAGTTGGCTCATTTATGATGCATGTTTCTATATAATCAACGTGGCTTTGATTGATTGGTCTGTCCAACCAGGTTCTAGGAGGGTCCTTCATCTTGTCAACATCTAAACAGAACTGGCCTAAAATCAATAAAAAACATATATTAAATATAGGTGATCCATTTCAATGATATTCATGTTATTTCATGTTATTATTATTATTATTATTATTATTATTATTATTATTATTATTATTATTATTATTATAAAGTTTCTCAAGTGCGGTAAATGATTTAATATTGTTACCTGTGTGATGAGTTGATATATCCTGGTCTATACTTGAAGTATGTTTAAGCTTTCTCGGTGGTGATTTCAGTTCCATTTCTTCTTCCTCCGTACTTCTTCTTTTGGCGCTAATTTTCTCTTTGGACATCGATGTTCTCTTCTTTCACGAAGAAGAGGCTGTTGTGTTTTCGCCTATTTCTGTAGTACAAGCGAAATCTCCAATGGACGAAAAATCCTCGTCTTGACCATCTTTGACAACTGGCAAATCTGGCTCTGCTTTAGGATAGCGGCCAAGACCAGATAGACCGGTGGTATTAAAGTTTCGCGACGATTATCTTGATTTGACAATGATGTTTTGAGGTCCCGAGCTGGAACGGCGCTGTTTCATTCTGTGACTGACAGAAATGTCATCGTCGTCGATTTCCACTTCGATGAGAGAGCCAATACACTTCACAATTTCGTCAGTGTCCTCATCTTTAGTGACAGGAATGCCTTTAATTCGAGACAATCACGACGGCCATGTTGTTCAAGGTCATTGATTCCTTGTTTGTATTGGGAAAGTTCGTTATTTAAGTTGAGAACTTGGTTGCGAAGGAATATAGTTTCCTTTTGTAAGGACTCCGCGAAGCTAAGCTCTCTAATTTAGTAGTCTTCTGCTTCAATTCCTCATAACTATTAGATACAAATTCCAAGGATTTGATCAAATGTCATAACTTTCGATCAAGCAAGTTGTCAAGATTGGCTCTTTTTCCAATCGATTTCTTCTATGCATAACTATCGAACCAGATTACCTTCTAATTCATCATATTACTTAAATCCTATCCGAACTAACTACGGTAGACATGTACTCCGTTACACCAGTCCTTCCACTTGGAATGATCTTAATGAATCTCATAAAACTCTTTGTTTGAAACAATTTAAATCAACTATTAAATATGGTTTCTTCCTGTCTTACTCACGTTAATATAAATCTATTACTCGTTTTCTCAAATTAGCACTTTTGAAAGACTATTGGTACACCCTTTGTGTGTTTCCTGTTTTCACTCCTAGTTTTACGTCAATTTTCTATCTGTTTTGACTAAACACAACCAATTCTATATTTATGTTGTTACTCAGCTAGATTAGCTTATCAGTTACGCTGAGTAACATTTACCTTATTTTAGTTAAATTTAGTTAAAAAACAGTAATTATATAAAAGAAACAAAATTTGGTTAATAAAAATTATTGTTGTTGTTGTATTTCATCAACCGCATTCTGAAACGTTGAATGCGCGGTGGGAGACAATCCAGATATTTTGCTGAACTCAAGAGGTAGATCAAGAGCTTGTGGTCTGTCTGAATCAGGAAAGTTTTTCCAAGTAGATAACTGTTAAAGCGTTCACACGCCCATGTGGCAGCCAGCACCTCCTTCTCTATCTTGGCATACCTTTGTTCGCAGCTGGATAGGTTTTGACTTGCTGCTGTTGTTCCAGTACTGCCCCGAGGCCATAAGAGGATACGTCAGCTGACACACGAGTTTCGGCTTGGGGGTCGCAATGTGCTAACAGTGCATCTTCACTTTAGAGAATATTCCTCATATCAGGGAATTGAAGGCTTCTTTTTGTGAACTTCCCCACAACCACATGTTCTTTGTACTCAGCAGACCTCTGAGGGGTTTGATGTTTCAGCGATCTTGCTTGAGAACTTGCCTAATTGGTTCGTCATACCAAGGAATCGTCTGAGCTCTCAAACGTTTGTAGGCTCAGCCATATCTACGATTGCTTTGATCTTGGCTGGATCAGGGCGGATACCAGATTCATCTATCACATGTCCAAGAAATGTTACTTGTCTCTTTGAGTATTCGCACTTGTTGGAATTAAGGGTGATTCCAGCTTCCTTGATCCTGGCTAACACTTTTTCGAGTCGCTCGTCGTGCTCTTTTTGATCTCTACCATACACTAGAGTATCGTCAATGACAGTTCCTTCAAGTCCAGACAGGACTGACTGCATTCTCTTTTGGAAGTGTTCCGGGGCAGACGTGATGCCGAAAGACAATCTATTGTAGCAAAATCTTCCAAAAGGCGTTATAAACGTGGTCAACAAAGCTGAATCATATCTTGGTTAAGTTCTTGCTGGTAGAATCCCGAATTTGCATCGAGCTTTGTAAAGACTTAACTTAACTGAGAAAGCACGTAATAAATTGCAGGTAGTATAAGACGTTCACGTTTGACTTATGCGCTCAGCTTTGTTAGGTCCACACATACTCTAACATCACCATTACTCTTTGGAAGAACAACAATTGGAGTACACCATTGAGTTGGTTTGTCCACCTTTGATATCACTCCTTGCTTTTCTAGTTCCTCAAGCTTATCTTTTATTCTAGGCAAAAGTGGCAATGCAATACGTCTTGGTGTGTTCACTAACTAACTGAATGTGATACTTGCCTTCCTAGTTCCTAGTCCCTTGAATAGCTGTGGATGCTTATCCTGGACGTTTTCACTGCATGGCTGATGTACTTCATGGACAACTGACACTAGTTTTAGTGCTTTAATGGCTTGTCTCCCAAGTAGCGGAAACTTCAGTCCCTTCACCACGAAGATTTCTTGTGTTGTTTCCAAATTAGTGGCTTTGAGTGTTGCAGACAGAGCTCTACAAACATTAAGTTTGTGCTGATCAGGACCGGTCAGTGTCCTTTGTGTGTCTTGCAGTAATGCTTTCAATCCATTGAAGATGGTATCAGGTATAACTGACACATCTGCACCCGTGTCTTTGAACTCGAGGAACACTTCTGTCTTCCAAGGATCCACGTTTAGGCTGTTGATCTCCTGAAAAGCTACAGCACCCAGAAAATAACCTCCATCTATATATTGCACTTCATTGACGTTTCCTCCGAGGCACACCGCCTCATAGTGTCCTATCTTCTTACACTTTCGACAGTGCTGGGCAATCGTCTTTCTTGTGCGCTGGACTACGGCCACATATCATGCAGCTTTGCTTTGTTGCATCATTTTGACTCGTAGGTTGTTTCTTTTGATCTTGGAAGGTTTATACTCTTGTGTGGAACATCGACGTTTGCAGGTTGACTTGACTCTGACTACAGACTGTTTTTTTTTTTAATTATTATTTTTTTAATAACTTAGCACAGACTGAGAACGGACTCGAAGTCCAAACAATCCCAGCCTGAGATATTACAAATACAGAAAAATTGCACGTCACACTAACAATACATTGAAACTAGACCTACCGACTCACTTTTACGCACACTGTTGACGGCTTTTTCCAAGGTAAGTTCTGGATCTAACTGCAGCTTTTCAGAGAGTCTTTTCAGTAAGCCAACAACAATATGGTCCCAATATGGTCGTTCCATACTGACAGTGTTCAGCAAGGCTATATAGATCCGTGATGAACGAGTCTACAAGCTCACCTGCTTCATGTTTTCCTTTGTTTAATTTTGTTCGTTCGTAAATTACGTTGCTTCTCTTTACGAAATGCTTGTCAAACGTGTCTTTCACTTTATCGTATTTCGTCGAATCGTCGGCTGAAAGATCAAATGTAGGTAATATATCGTCACTCTTACTTCCCATAGCGTAGAGTAGATATAGATTATTAACTTGGCTTTCTTCATCCTTTCCTTTCAAACCAGATGCTGAACGGAAGCGTTCAAATCTTTTGATCCATCTGGGCCATTCAGTAGGTCTCGAAAAGTCAAATTATTCTGGGAGACTAATTTGGTATGAAGCGATGTTAGCGATCGGTGCTTGATTTTCACTCGACGATTTTTCACCCATCCTTCGGCGTAAAACTCAAAATAATCCTCTCCAGAGCTTTATCAACTTCTTCGATCCCGAATCTGACACTATGTATCGTTGGATGGCGCGTGGAGAGTAAACAAGACAGATTGTGAACTTATACTTTTAATCCGCCATCTTGAACTCATGTGGTTAACGAGAGCCTGTTACATTAAATTATTGCTTTTAGAGATATTTGTGAAAAACATGTTGCGAAGTGTGACGTCACGTTGTTTGATCGCACCCTGGTTTCATTGAAATCATGGCAAATATCGATCGCTTTTTGTGCTAGAAAACGAAAAGAACAACAAACAATTTGAAGTAGATTAAAAGTACAGATATAATACTTTAAACACCAAAAAAGTTAGAAGCTTTACCTGTTTATGTTTTTGTCTTATGGTCGGACAAAAGTATGCCTATTTTGGTTATTTTTGAGGCACTTCAAACAAAATGACGTCATAACAGCTGGTGTATTTTTCGAAAATATCTTTCAAAGCAACCATTTCACAGAAAATTGATTATGTTTTCTTTGATACTACCAATAATCTGCATAATTGAGGCCAATAAAAATTTTGATGTCATATGCACTTTAAGTAGACTTTTAAGTAGACTGTAGCTGTGCCTAATTAGTCGAGGCAAGAAGTGAGAACACATGTCATATAAAAGTCGCTTTATACTTGACAGTGGAGAACATGAGTTCAGTGTTTTTCCAGTCAGAGAACGTCACATGTTTACGAACGTTCAAGGTAGGGATCGGCAGAATATATCAGTATTCTTATTGGATCCGATTTGATGAATGAAGTCGGGAAGAGTTTCGAGTACACGAAGTTCCTTCCGAGTGCGCAACGAACTTTCTTTTGTTTACAATGAAATTCACTCTTACGGACAAGGGATATAATTCATGTCAGCAACCATGCATATCCCATTGCATAGAACAAAAGCGGTAGTTTGTAATTATATCGGTACATGAAGTATTTTCCGACCAACACGATGACATAGTGTCTACTGCTTCTGTAAAAAGCAGTAGACACAAAAATCATTTTAAATAGTTAAAACTATTGGGGAGGAATCTGTAAATGTGCTCCTATCATTAAACTAATACATTTTAATGAATAAATTGGTTCGTTTTCTTCTCAGACATTCCAATGGGAATTTTTATGAATCTTTAGAGGTGTTAGTGACGTCACCACTCAACCCAAACAATCAACATGTCTTCGATCCATACATTTGTTCATATTTAATGTCTTATTGAGTTCTCTTACATTATTTGTGCTTAGGATTAACAGCTGATTTTTCGAAAATATCTTTCAAAGCAATCATTTCACAGAAAATTGATTATGTTTTCTTTGATACTACCAATAATCTGCATAATTGAGGCCAAAGAAAATGTTCATGTCATTTGCACTTTAAACATCACTTGGCAGCTAAAACTGAATTACGTAATTTACAATTGAATGAATTACCTCACGAGCGAATAAAAATCTAGAAAAAAAAGAAGATTCGCAAAGCATTCTGGTAGTTGTAGTCACATTACGTCATTATGCATAAGGTCTATTGCCTCTTCCAAGTGAGATGGGAAGGAATCACCAATGCTTTTGTCTAGTGCAGTTTCCAGAGTCTGTCTTTCAAAGTCAGTGTGGTATGAAAGCAAATTTGACAGCAAATCATCATCGTGAACACTTTTATTCCCACAGACTGATTGAATGATTTACAATGCGTGCTTATAATTAGTCTAACTGGGAACATCTTACACAGAATGTAGCCATGCGATGCAATTCTCCCAAGTACTCTCATGATGTCCTCTGTAACATCGGAGCCTGTTCTTGGTATATAGGTTCCTGCTGCCCCTTCGAAGTATGCAAGGAAAGCTTTCTCCCAAAAAGCTGAGAACAACTCACGTTTTGGACCATCTAGATCTTCGCCTTCTTCTCCAACAAACTTGAAGCATGGGTAAGAATCACTGAACTTAGAATCTTGATAGAGAATGACCACTGAGTCCAAAATGGATTCCCTATGGACCAGGATGTTGATAACGTTGGATGTAATCTTGTCCAGGGCGTTTGTACGACGATGTCGAAGACGTTCCTCCACCTGATGACAAAAGATTGAAATATTCCTGGATACTAACATTCATAATTCATAATAATACATGTATTTGAGTGACACTTCCAGCTTCCAGTTCAAAAGTGCCACAGATTTACAATCCACGAGTTAGAAATACTTTGACCTACAGTCAACTCTCTTTGAACGACCACTCTGGTAAGCGATCACTTACTCCTAACCCCCGAGGTGGTCTCTTACGAGCGAGTTGACTGTATTTCAAAATAAAAAAGGAAATAAATAAAATATAAACGGCACTGTCAAGAACTTCTTTATTTACAGGTAATCGCACAATTTCGAGTACAATATAGGATAAATAAGCACAAGTCAAGACTAACACAATAGTTTTTGCACGAGACCGTAATTTGTGGTCTTTGAAAAATCGACTCATGCTTATTTATCCTAAATTGTACGAGAACAATTGTGCGATTACTTTTTATTAATATTATACATGAAATGATTTTCAAACAGCTTAAAGGTGTATTTCATCGTTTAAAACGATTCATGCTGGGACTAGCAACTTTCAACAACAGAAAACAATCTACTATAGTCTATTCCCCAGCTTGCTAATAACCATAGATATTTATCTCCAAAGCAATTTTCTCCATTTTATTCTGTTTAGGGCTGCTTTTAACTTATTTCGTAGCCTTTTGATGCACCTCTATGTAGACTTTTCAACAAGCCTGTGTACAGTCATTACCTACCCAGCCATTACCTGTGTACAGCTGGGCCAGACAGCCTTGCATTTGACTTCTCCAATTTACAGTCAGTTTCCTTAAAGACATGCTCTGGTACTGTGACATCTGCGCCAGTGCCTATTTTACAGTTGATTGGGACACCTTGGAGCTCAAGGTCCACGTTCCAATAGCTATCACTACTGATGAGCTCGTCAATGTGGACAGATACCATGAAGAATTCTGTCTCTTCGATTACCTCTCCCACACTTCTTCACACAGCTTGGAAATGCCCTGTTTTCTTACATTTATGGCAGGTAGCTTCTTTTGCTGGACATTGTTGTCGAGGATGTGAAGGTGCTTTGCCACATCTACTTCGTTTAACCTTGCCTGGTCAACGGCTTTTTCTATGGTTATATCTGGATTTAACTGCAATCTTTAAGACAATTTAGCATCTTGAAGACCAACAACGAGTCTGTCACGGATCAATTCAACAGTTAGATTACCGTATGTGCAATGCTGGGCCAAAACTATGAAGGTCAGTGACGAATGAGTCGACTCTTTCACCGGCTAACTGCACTCGTTGGTTAAACTTTGCTCTCTCGGAAGATAGGATTTTCAACTACTTCCTTGTATTCCTCGCTTGATCCTCTGTTAAAGTGAAGGTGCTGAAAATATTGTCGGCTCTCTCGCCCATGGAGTAAATCAACGCATTGATCTGACTTGGGCCGTCCTTTTTGTCAAGTCCCGATGCAACACGAAATCTGTCACTTTGGCCACGCATCTGGCTTTCCGAAGTCGAACTTTTCAGATGGGGTGATTTGCCAACTTGCCATTTTCTATCCCACTTGTCCTGACACCATGTAGTGTTTTCTGTGAGCGGATGGAAACGGATAACTAAACCTAGATTAAACTATAACAACGACGACGCCATGTTGGATTTCGGAAGCACTCTTTATTCATGCAAGCGAGGCTACCACAGGGAGCCCATAACACCACACCCATTAACCGTGCTAGCGAGACCAGTAGTATGATATATGTATGGAGAAATCTTCCAGCCGAATGGTAACGTATTATACGTGAAGAGCCACCAGCAAACGTGTTTATTTTAAATACTAACAACAACATCCTTAATCGATATCATATGCATTGATCAATTACAATGACAATTACAGTTTCAAGAATCATTCCAACTTATTTCTTCCGTCTTTGTATTTTGATAATTTGTTTTCCTTTATTTTCCACGAGAACGCTCCTCGTTCTTCCTTTCTGGTGGCAACTCCATGTCGTTTCTTCTGCACAGGTACCTCATCCTCGTGTGACCTATCTCCTGATAATAATAATACCTCAACGGGCGTGCTCCCCCAAAGGAACTTCGATTTCCTCTTCCGTGGGCTGCCCCCCCCCCCCCCCCCCCCCCTGCCGTCGAACTCTGAGCCCTATTTCGAGACTCACGTCTGTACGGTTTCTCCACCTTCGCGACGATGTCGAATACGCGCTCATGGTCCTTATCTCGCAGCATCCGCAGAAGCAGTAGCTCGATCTTTCCTCTCATGGTCTGGAACGCAATACGGTAGTACCCCTCCTTTTCATCCTTCGTGCCGTGCGCTGTATGGTACAGTGTTTCCATTGTCTCTAGCGCTTAGTGTTGGTTAAACTCTGTAGGTGGATGCGAGACGTACGACAACATCTTCTTCACCACTCCCTCAACTGTGGCACTTGGTAGAGATTCCATACTTCTCTTCAACTTGGATAATTCATCTCTTAGTTTCTAACAAATAAACGAATAGAGAGAGATACCATCGTTAACCTTTCCACACCTTTCCACAAACCTGGCGCATTTGTTGTCATCCCACGTGGTCGAGGAAATCATTCCACAAATAATCGGCAAAACTGCCCGGTGAAATTTCACCCCCGTATACTGTGATATCCCGCCAAACCTAGCGCATTTGTAGTCATCCCACGTGGTCGAGGAAATCATTCCACAAATAATTGGCAAATCTGCCCGTTGAAATCTCACGTTGGATATTCCGACAAATCTGGCGCATTTGTAGTCATCCCGCGTGGTCGAGGGAATCATTCCACAAATAACGTACAATTTACATTTTGGTGTCTTCACAGTCAGTATTACGATATAACACCGCAACATGTACAAATATAACATTAATAGAGATATTTACATATGCCTAACATTGTCATTCCACGTGCATTAACGACGTAACGAACTTCTTGACCCACAAGACACAACAAGAAATATCCAGTAACTCGATAAACTAAATTCCCAAACATAGTGATTCTAAATTCTAACCTGTCCACCTTGACCGTCCACCTTGAGCTGCTTGTCCACCTTGAGCCGCCGCTTGTGTCCACCTTGAGCTGCTTGTCCACCTTGGCCTGCTTGTCCACCTTGAGCTACTTGTCCACCTTGAGCTACTTGTCCACCTTGAGCCGCTGCTTGTCCATCTTGACCTGCTTGTCCACCTTGAGCTACTTGTCCACCTTGAGCCGCTGCTTGTCCACCTTGAGCCGCTGCTTGTCCACCTTGAGCCGCTGCTTGTCCACCTTGAGCCGCTGCTTGTCCACCTTGAGCCGCTGCTTGTCCACCTTGAGCCGCTGCTTGTCCACCTTGACCTGCTTGTCCACCTTGAGCTACTTGTCCACCTTGAGCTACTTGTCCACCTTGAGCTATTTGTCCACCTTGAGCCGCTGCTTGTCCACCTTGAGCCGCTGCTTGTCCACCTTGACCTGCTTGTCCACCTTGAGCTACTTGTCCACCTTGAGCCGCTGCTTGTCCACCTTGAGCTACTTGTCCATCTTGAGCCGCTCCTTGTCCACCTTGAGCCGCTGCTTGTCCATCTTGAGCTGCTTAATTAACTTAGATATTGATATCAATACATAATTTTCATAATTTTGACACTAATTTTTGCTAAGATAGAGTAATCAATATTTAAATTTTTATCATAATTATAAAGTTATAGTAGTTTGGGATTTTATTGTATATTTATATTGGGTTGGTAGGGGTGGTGATTGAATTAATTATAGATTAGGGGTATATACTTTTTTAATATTATATTTTGATATTTTTAGCACGTGCACGTTCTTACGAGTTTTATTGTAAGTTATTTTGTGTTCTACGTGAATAAATAAATTATTATTATTATTATTATTATTATTATGCTTGTCCACTTTGAGCCACCGCTTGTCCACCTAGTGTTGCTTGCCCACCTAGAGCTGCTTGAGCGTTTTCTGGCTGAGCCGCCTCAGCCGGATATTGAACTTCTGCCATGAATTCGTGTGGGTCTTAGGAAAGCAAACAAAAAAAGAAACGTTTCCTCTCTCCTCACTTCGCCAGGGTAAGAAAACTGAGCAGGAATGCTAGCGTGTTACTTGTCTTCAATATTTATATACTAGCCTACTACGTAATACCCGTGCCAATGCGCACCATCTACATGCAGTTATGTGGTGTTTATAGCCTAAATTCATCCGTGCATATAATTATGAGTGTTATGAATAGTACCAGAGATTTTGAATTCGCGTCTTAACAATGACCCTTGCACATTACTGATATTACTCACGGTTTCGATGACATTTGTCGTTGAACCTTTCGTGTTGCCATTTTTCGGAGTACTCACACTGATTCCATCCTTAGTCAACTCGACCTTCTGCTGTGCCGCTTCCAATAACTTGCTTTGATCCTGAACCATAATTGTAAATTTATTCTGCAATTCCTCGTATTCTTTTTTGCTTTCTCGTATTCATCATCAACAGACGCGGTTTATTTCTCTGTTGTCTCGACGTTCGGCGTGTCTCCCGATACGTATTCTAAAACTTATTTAACAAACGACAATATATCCTCGTGTTCTCCCACCAACTTGTCGAACTCTTCGCTTAATTTCTTGGTCAGCACTCGACGACCTTTATCCTTAGAATCGGTGATATCAACCTTTAGAAACTCGGCAAAATATATCAGCTGCTCCACAGAAAATCCACAAATTTTTCCTTCAATTTGCAGATGAAGATTTTCGATGATTCCCTCCATGATTTCACCCTTTGATTTCAGAATCTACTCGTCGAAACTACACATCCAAGTTTTTAGGATTCCACGTGGTCCATCGTCGCATACCCTTGTTAGTCGTCTGTAACCCAGTTATATTGGGAGAAATCATCCAACTGGGTCCTGGCAGGGTCGCCAAATAAATATTACACCCCTGAACCAGTTCAGCAATGAAACTGCTTGGGTTAAACTCCTTTTATTCGTGTATCGTAGTCGTAAACTCTCTTCTCTTACTTTTTGCGTCAAGACCAAGCGTATACTGAATATCATGTTACACGTGACTACGTGACTAAGGCTAAGAACAGACGCCGATCTTATCATGAGCCGTACCCATTCAAACAATAGATCATGAGGCGGCTACTTATTAATTCTTTTGAAATGCTCATGGATATTTCGGTACGGCTCATGATAAGATCGGCGTCTGTTCTTAGCCTAAGGCTAAATACAGTGGAACCCCATTATAACGGACACTGAAGGGACCAGAGAAAGTGTCCGTTATAACGGGGTTTCTTACAGATTACGTCACTATTTATTGAATTTATTAATAGAAACCTCTATTATAGCTACACATCAATAACGCAACATTTGAAACGTCTCAAATGAAAACAAAACATAAAACCTTGATAATACAAGTGAAACTTTGTTCTTTTTCTAACAAAATGCTTATCCTCTTGCAAATAATAATTTCCATTCGTTTCTAATCAGGAATAAATCTTCACGAACAATTTCATAGCGATACAGTTGTTCTTTCGCAAACAAAACTGTACTTTCTTAGCGAAAAGTCTGTGATGGTTGTTTGCTTTGACTTGTTGATTCCTCAGACTGTCCGTTATAACGGGGTTGATTTTGTACTAAATTTTGCTGTTCGGGCTGTAAAAAAGTGTCCGTTGTCCGTTATAACGGGTGTCCGTTATAACGGGGTCTTTTTAACAGAAAATGTATCACCTTTCCGCCGGGACCTATAAAACTGTCCGTTAAACCGGGGTGTCCGTTATATCGGGGTGTGCGTTATATCGGGGTGTCCGTTAGGCGGGGTTCCACTGTATTCACAATTGTCTTGTAACTCAAGGTTCGTAAATACAAACCACCTCATGTCTGCGAAAGTAAAATGGCACAACACAGGCCAATTATAGCGTTTTGCGAGATTCATAATCGCCACTATATACGCCGCTCGCAGTCTAGATGACAACTATTAGACACAACACAGATGTTTTAAATATCAATCATTGAACTTTACTTCTTCAATACATTTTACTTTTAAGTAAATTAAAATGTTCAAATATTTTCACTCTGAGAACGAAATATAGAACGGCATTGATCACGAAAGATAACAAAGACATGTGTATGGGTATGACCTCACATCTTTCGTCAGTCACATACGGGAATCCACGAGTTCACCAACGGGTGCCTTTGATTTGTTCTTGAGATTTGTTTCCCGGTCTATTTTAGCTTTTTTTAGCGAGAAAACATATCGGGTTGGTCCGCCATCTTTCTTCATCGTCGTTCACTGCCGATGAAAAACAATGGTGATTCCGCTACTAGGTGTCTATCACTAGTAGCGTAGCCAATCAGATTGCATATGTGCGGATAGACCACTACTTTGTTTATACCAAATGACAATATTTATGTAAAAATATATATTAAAAATGACCAAAACATTTGTAATTACATTAAATATATGTAATTGGCCTAGTATAGCCTGATAACTCGCACCGTAAAATAAGGAACTGAATTATTTTGTATATTCCATTGTATTTTATTGTAAAGGTGCCAAATAAAGCATTGTCATTGTCGTTTCGTACAGTCTTAGCCGACATTAATGATAAACTAATTAAACTGATTGACACTTTCATTATTAATAGATTCATGATTTATGTTGATTGCTAACTCTATCGCCAAGAATTAGTATCCAACTACTCTAAACAACGACAGTTTTACATTAAATTCAATATTCAAATGTTTAGTCACTGATAACCATCATTGTCGAAAATATTATATTTTTGTCACAATAGAACGATTTCACGTAAACCACTTTAAAAATGCTAATTAGATTTATCTTATGCTAATGACACTGGAAACGTGTTCATGAAACGTACTTGCACTGTGCACGTAAACAAGCTGACTGGAGCTTCACAAATCTTTATTTCTTTGCTATAATGGTGTCACTTATCGAGCACAGTAATCACAACGCTAAGAATGCGAACAAAACAAATTAACGTCATTGGTAGAGTAGACTAAAAATCAATGTTTTGGTCTCACTCGAGTGTTGTTGACAGGCCAGTACAACCAAATTACGAATTTTGGATACAGTTTTTAAATATACGTACCGCATACCCGGCTATAATGCCGTTTGATTTATGCCCCCTTACCCTTTCATTTTCCTCCAATTATAATCCTAGCTAGCCTCCGTTGCAGACGTTTTACAGGGTTCGCTTTTCTTCTTAGCCAACCAACTAAAATGCAAAGGAGGCTAAATCCTAGCCGGTTATATAAAATAAAAAAATCAATCTACGAACATGTTTAAACCCAGGGCTAGCTAGCTGATAACCGGGATTTCACGGTATAACCAGGCCTCAGATGTTTTCAAATAGTCTCACTCGTCTCTCGGCCAAAAAAGCTACAAGCTCTACACAGGGAGGCAGTAGCCACCTTGGATGCCTCCATATACTGCCTATGGACTTGTACGTTTTCATCTCCTTAAAAAACATGTTCTACCTTTATTCTTCGTCTCGACAAACATCTGTTAAACTTCCGAGCCCGCCTTCTCTCCCGGTGATTTAGTAGACGCATTTGTATCGCCCTGACTGGTGTGTTAAGCGGTCCACCATCGGGGTAGGCTTTGTCCGCTAAGAGATTTACCCCAGGAGGGAGATCCAAAGGAAGCCCTGGACCAATGGGTACCATGATACGGTATGATCTAGCGTCATGTGTGCTACCGAGGAAGCCCGCTTGAACAAACCTTAGATGACCTTCGTTATCAATCACTAGCTGTGTGTTCATACAGTGATAGTGGCGATGGCCACTGTAGAACGGTCTTTGCGGCTCTGTCAAGGGACGATATATCTCATGTGGGGTACTGTCTATGGCGCCAACTGCATTAGGAAATTCAGGCCAGTTTCCTCTAAGATTAACCCATTCTTGCAAGTTGGGCCAACAAATTTGATTTTGGAAATATTGCCATAATTCGGGTACAACCCTATAAATGGTGCGGACTACAGAGGATGGGTCAATGTCAAACCAAAGTGCCAAGCTATCGATATGAGGGTATTTTCTCAGCCACATAAGTACAAGCAATATTTGGTTCATGAGGTTAATTTTCTGACGGCGCTGTCGGATCCGCGGCTGTCCACGAACTGTGAGGCGAAACAAAAGCTGGTGATACATCTGCTACTAGCTGTAGAAAAGAAAGTGGTGTCTCGCCAGTGTTCCTCCAAAACAACCAGGGCTGGTCAGATATCAGTCCAAACACGTCTCGACCATGAAACCCATGACCGTGAAAATTTGGCATTAAACGCTGATTTAATGGAAGACTGTCTTCAATGAAAGGAGGCTGTATAGCAGCAAAAAGCAATAATACTGCAAGAAGATTCAAAAGAAGAGCATGCAACTGTTCGTTATCCATGACATGTCAATTTGGATTTACGACAAATATGTAAATTTGTTTTCAACTGGCTTCCGCTATTGGAATGTACATTTCTTCATCACCACCAGCACGCTGGCACGCTGCATAGCCACAGCACGCGTGGCCATTGAACTAAGGAAGAGAGCATTTTGCATTTGGAAGAGCGAATACGCGTGTTTAAAGATGTCAGTACAACAAGAACAAGCCTCGTTTGTTGTAGAGACGTGTGATACAGGTAAATATTAGCGGCATGTCTCCAGTAGAGCCTAGTTAAAAACTTGTTTGTATAGCCACAATACGATTTATTTTCTGCTTTAACAGGTGCTACAAATAAGAGGAAAAGAGCCAACATCAGTGAAAGAGAAAAACAATTTATAGTTGAGTGCTATAACCACTGCATGGGGAAGGACTGGAAAGACGTAGTTTTATTCAGCAAGTCAAAAATAGTGGATTCAGGATTGCCCCAACGAGTTATGCAGTTCTATTTCGAGAGCAAAGAAAAGCAGCTAGTCACAAGAATGAAGAGCATATTAAACAAGCCCTTCAGCCATCGGCTCAGTCCGACCCGAAAAACCTCAGTCAAAACCGATCGAAGTAGAAGGGACAGGTTTGGTAAAGGCACAAATGAAATACGCGGAAAAAAAAGACACCTAAAGAGCGTAGGAGAGATGCTTTGAAGAACAAGATTGAGTGTGACTTTGTTGGATCCTCAGACCCCGACGAATCTGAGCAAGAGCTCGCTCGATCACCCAAGAAGAGTAAGAAGAAGAAAGCAGCAGAGGCACAAGACGCGCACAAAAAGATGTGCGAAAAGGCCATAGAAACTATGGATAGAGTAAATCACCTACTAGCTAAAGCCGAACAACGTCTGGAAAAAAATACCGGTACCTAGAGTGACGAATTGTATTAAAGCAGAATTCTGTGTATGCTAGGTGCAAAAACTGAACTGAAATCTAGGTAGCACAGAATGTATTATTGTTTTGTTAATGAAAAATACTGAACTAAAATCGAAAATAAAGGCAAGGAGTAAATGTATGTTTGCGAGTTGTTGAGATTTCGAAGAGGCTCGATTCATGAACACGTTTCCAGTGTCATTAGCATAAGATAAATCTAATTAGCATTTTTAAAGTGGTTTACGTGAAATCGTTCTAATAACATGCATGACTATTTAATAACCCGAATTAATTAAATCAGTTTTAATTAACTGGTCAATAGACAACCATGACATGTACCACTGACTTAGCCCAGCAGTGCGTGTTTGGTTTTATATTGACTGATATTGAGGGGAGAATAACAAGGTGGGTAGAAACTAAATCTCATTCATCGGGTAAGGAAACTGAATATATAATAATAATAATATACGAAATTTATCTAGCGCATATATACAATCTATATATACATATCTAAATCAGAATCTAATTAATGAAAAAGCTAATTTAAAAAGATGTGTCTTCAATAATTACTATATAATGCGCTTTACAATATGTGCAATCTATATTGTTGTTTTATCATTGTTTCTGTGAAGACTGGCATGTAAATGAGGGTTTATCATGTAATTTCAAAACTCATAGGACAAAAAAAATATCATAGCTGGAAAGAGCTCGTTGAAATTAGTAACAATGTGAAGTTTGGAAAAGATCGAATTTTCAAAAATCGAAATTTTATATGAAAACCTTTGGAAATTTACGCTTGTGCCTACAACAAAGGTTTTCATACATAATTTCAACGAGCTCTTTCCAGCTATGATACTGAATCATTTTTCTGTCCTATGAGTTTTGAAATTACATGATAATTGTTGTTGAACTTTAAGTTTTGTAGAGCTAAACATGGCCGACGCTCATTGGTTGTTTATCGTTGTGATGGCGCTTCAAATTACCAGCTCTTCCCAACAACTAAGCGGTAAATACAATGTTTCAGCTCTTCGTAGGTTTGTAACTGCCATTGGAATTGCCTCTTTTTAAGTCGTCTTGTTAGAATATTAGACAAGATTCCAAGCCACTAAGGTTCATCTCTGTCTTCAATTTACGGCATTAAAATAGTTGATGGCCCATATCAGCTCTATGTGAAAACCAATGAAACATAATATCAAAATGATATCAGCCGCCACAGATTAAAACTAGTTTAGTCTTGTATCAATGAATTGTATAATCTCAGTTCATCAACTTCATAATTAAGTAATAACAACCTGCTTTGTCCATCGGTCTTTATCAAATGCATGGGTATGGACAAGTTCAGAACGAAATCTATGCAGTTACTTGGCCATGGCATTTTCACACACGAAACAAAACACTAAAATATGTACTATTTTTATTTTATTTGAGGTGCAGCGAGTCCCAAAGTAGGTAAGAAATTCCTAAAGTGGAATATTCACCATAGCACACTACACACACACAGTACAGTACAGTACACACCATACCATATCACATCATGTACCACACCATACCATATCACATCATGTACTACGTCATGTACCACCAACCACACCATACCACATCATGTACTACGTCATGTACCACCACACCATACCACATATACCATACCACATCATGTACCACACCACACCATACCACATCATGTACTACGTCATGTACCACCACACCATACCACATATACCACACCATATCACATCATGTACCACACCATACCACATATACCACACCATACTACATCATGTAACACACCATACCATACCACATCATGTACCACACCATACAATAGTAGATCATGTTCCATGTCATGTACCACCATAACATACCATATAACATCATGTTGTATACCACACTACACTACAACACACCATTTTATACCACAACATCTTATTTTCAAGTAACGTATCTATTTTATCGTTTTAGGGTGTGTGTCTGCAGCACAAGGTATTCCGATTTTGTTTATTTTCTCAGTCTCCGTGTACATGTGTTTCCACTTCACTCACGCGATGTATGACTAATTTATCCTTCTTTTAAAACAGCGGAGTCAGTCAGTGAGGAAATTGTAAGTAAGTACAATACATAACATTTCTTGGAAGTAATTAAGTAAGTAAGTAATTTATTTATTCACGTTAACACAAAAGAGCTTACAATAAAACATATGAAAACGTGCACGTGCTAAAAAAACTAAGTATCTAAGAATATTACATATAAATCTATAAAACTATTAAAAAACATTAATATAAATGAATGGAACACGGATTATTACTTCAAAAACTCATTAATTATTCACTTGTTTTAACAAAATAGCACTTGTTAATTAGCCTTGTTTAACCCCTAGGATTTTTCTCTTGCATCCTCCATCTTATCATTATCATTTATTTCAGTTGTCATTGTTCTTTTAGGACCTTAGTGAAAAGCACTCTATAGTGATCTAGGCATCCTCATTAAATATTATTATTATTATTATTATTATTATTTGTACAGCCCTTTGCAAAAATTATGTAAATCAAGTATATCAGTATATCCATATATTGGGTGCATTATGGGTAATTGAAAAAGTCCCCTAAATGATGTTTCACGCAAGCAACATTGGTGAAACTCAAGAATGTTATGTAATTTAGTCTCTATAGTTTGTTTATTGTAAGTCTTTGCTGGATATTTTGTGGAAATACTCTAAAATAAAATATATAGAGAATACTTCATGGAAAATGCGAGCGTACAAGTCCTCTCGCTTGTTCGTTTTCTGATACTTATCACGAGTGAATAAAAACTGTACAAAGCATTTTCCATGCTGTATTGTGTTTTATTATATGAATTAAAATCGAAAATACACAACACCATTCAAAGAAATTTGTTTAATTGTAACGTTTTTGTCTGACATGTTAAGGGGGGATTAACATATTTCGTTGCCATGGTAATTCGTTGCTATGCAGAGCTTGAATGAGAAGAGATTTCATCGAGCAAGCGCCCAGTGTTTTCCCGCAAGACATACACGAGTTTCACTTCAAAAATTACAAGTTATATATTTTATTGAACGTTATTCTTTTAATTTTAAGTTTGTTCAATGAATAAATATTCGACATATGATAGACTGCAGTAGTTTAAAGTAAAAGAAGTCAAAGAAAGCAAGCGATAATTCCACTTGAAGAGTCGTTCAAAATCAACAACACTCAACAGAGAATATTGAACCGAAGTAAAACAAGCCGACTTGTCGTCACAAAAACTTCAACCTAAGAGTAAAAAACGCCGATAAATCAATAAAAAACAATCAAAGATTACCTTACTCAACAGGTTGTTGTTCTAGACTCTGCCTGTCAAAATGAAACATGTCAAACAGTAGATGAAGTACGTCGAAGATCGGTGAAAACACTTGAAAACACGATACGACTGAAAAACTTTGCCGTATCGAAAGACTTAATTAATAATTTGAGCTGCATTAAAATGCTTCAAAACATGAGAAAACCACACAAATGACAAGTAAATATCGATCTTCCTTTCTGGGTAAATGTTTATGTACCTTGAACCAAAAGAAAGTGCAGAAAATACATTTTTATAACACACCTAAATTGTCATGTATTTGTCTTGCGAACGAAAATTATAACGACCACAGGTAGCCCAAGCCACAAAAACGGCATTTTCGAAAAAAAACGCCGTTCTTTTCAGGTTTTCAAAAAGGTTAACTTTTTTCTTTCTGTATCTGCTAAGAAGAGTATTCTCCACAAACTTGAGCATGGATTTTAAAAACAAAGAAAAAATGGAAAAGTTATGGACAAAAATGTCGTTAAAAATGCAAAGAAAACTGCCATAAAAAAATTCAATTTTCATTGAAACGCAAAACGCATGCTCAGTCTTCTGCACCTTGATATAAGTTTTCAGATTATACCAAAATATTTTTAATTCATCAAAACCCTATGAAAACGGCGGGGTTTTACGATGTGATGACGTCATAAGGACGTACGTGATGACGTCATCACATGTCGAACTTCTACCCTCAACTAACGCATTCCAAAAGTTTCATGCCTTGTGTACTGATTTTAGGAGTTTTATGAGCCTTCAAATTTTCCCTAGCAACAGGCCAAATAAAATATGTTAATCCCCCCTTAAAACAAGCACAAATCAATGAATTATAACTTATCTGCCGTTTCGCCGTGTTGATGTTGTCAGTGACTTCGAGTTTGTATCTTCAATGCGAAATATTTTCCAAGTCTCTTTTGGCTCACCAACCATGTCTGCTCAGCTCTCAGTCCGTCAGAATGATTGGTGAGTTATTCAAAGTATTGACAGAAATGGAGAATTGTCCTCCGTGTATAATAGCACCTTCAAAGGATTTCATTTGCCCGTGTGTTGTTCAGTCGTTGTTGTTATGGCAGTCGACAAGCGGCTCAAAACTCGTCGAGGAGGCCGGTTTACATCTCTTTTCGCTCAGTTTTCTTTCGTGTTTTTGTTTTCCAAGCTGTCCACGTATTCTTCGTGTGAAGTCTCAAGTTGAACAAAACGAGTTTCAGTCATAATTGTTATCCTTTGGGAGATAGAAAAGCTTTGAAATATTTTTCATTCACAAGAGCAAACGAGCCAGCGTCTTGTCGCTGAAAAAGCCAATTGAATGCTAGAGGAACTTCACGCGGCCTCTGATTGGACGTATCATTTTTCTCACACGTGAAAAAACACTATACGTGGCTTCTGATTGGACGTATCGTTTTTCTCACACGTGAAGAAACGATACGCGACATCTGATTGGCTAACAATAGTGAGCGAACGAAAATTTACTACTCGGAATTTTAGAGAGTATGTATATAATAAACTGATATACTTGATTTACAGAATGTTTGCATTTGGCTGTAATTTATAATATTATATGGAAATAAATTCACCTTTGAACCTCTAAGCCAATCATCGGAGATCGTACATTATAATTTGTACCACGTGCAGTACCTTGAAATCCCATAAAGGTCCAAGGACTTTGAAATTGAATAAATTAATGCACATTTACAGATTCCTCCCGAATAGTTAATGATTTTCTGAAGTCGTAAAAGCCTTTAAACATTATTTCAAAACTTGTGTTGGCCACAATTATATGTATATTTTCTTTACAATATACACATTGATATACATTTTCGACAATTCCTTAGCTTGGAATTTAAATTATTGTTTATTTACTTTTTATCGAAAACTGTTTAAATTTGTTGTTGTTTACATTTTCCAGCACTAACTCAATGACTTCAGTGAACGCGGAATGACATCACAATTATTTCTAATAATAATAATTATTATTATTATTTTGATAAGAGTGACAAAAGCAATTATTTAATCAAACTTATTATTTATATCAAGAATCTGTGTTATCTTATGTAGTTTTCTGTGACGTAACATTCCAAATCCCTTTGTCTTCTGTTGAATCCCAGAGCTGTTTTCAAGTGCTCCACTCGTAGAATCATCGACTAATCTATTTGCAAGCATAACAACACTTTCCCTGATTGAATCGTGTGCTGGCACTCACTCTGGAAGTTTTGACTTCGAAAACAAATTTCGCACTAAGGCACAAGAGCTTCTTGTCAGGGCAGCACAAGCAGAAGAGAAAATTGATGGAGGTGAGGACGGACAGACGGACCAGTTGACTGTCTACATTACTGTGTATTCAAAAAAATTCAGTAGTGATTGATTGGTCGAGGTGAGGACGGACAGACGGACCAGTTGACTGACTACATTACTGTGTAGTTCAAAGAATTAATGATTGATTGATGGAGGTGAGGACGGACAGACGGACCAGTTGACTGTCTACATTACTGTGTATTCAAAAAAATTCAGTAATGATTGATTGATAGATCGAGGTGAGGACGGACAGACGGACCAGTTGACTGACTACATTACTGTGTATTCAAATAATTAATGATTGATTGATAGAGGTGAGGACGGACAGACGGACCAGTTGACTGTTTACATTACTGTGTATTCAAAGAATTAATGATTGATTGATGGAGGTGAGGACGGACAGACGGACCAGTTGACTGACTACATTACTGTGTATTCAAATAATTAATGATTGATTGATAGAGGTGAGGACGGACAGACGGACCAGTTGACTGTTTACATTACTGTGTATTCAAAGAATTAATGATTGATTGATAGAGGTGAGGACGGACAGACGGACCAGTTGACTGTCTACATTACTGTGTATTCAAAGAATTAATGATTGATTGATGGAGGTGAGGACGGACAGACGGACCAGTTGACTGTCTACATTACTGTGTATTCAAACTACTCTCCTTTTTTGTTGTTTATTTTGTTTAATTTCTTTCTCTTTTCCTTTCAATTCAGGAAACAAATGTAAACAACAACAAGAAGATTTAGCCGACAAAATCCTGGTGATGTGGGAAAAGATCAAACAGACAACCAAACACCATCAAAAGCTTTTAAAAGCTCTCGACGTATTCATCCTGGATTCTGTTTTACAAAAAGCTGCTGAGATCGAGGTAAACAAATACGATGCTTACTTATCCCGATAGTGGTATTTGTGTCGATTATATTTATGGTTCTTATTATTTCCCCTCCCTTTCCTCCGCAAAAAATCCGGCTCATTCTGCTTACACTATACTACTGCTGCTTATTTATCCCGATCAATGTGAATAGAATTTGTGTCGATTATATCATATGGTTGTTATTAAGTTGGATATAAAGAAAGGATCCACGGAGTGGACTGTCGACAAAGTACATGATGACTTGAAGAATGAAATGGCCAAAGTAGAGACGGTGATGAGCTCGATGAGTACTTCTATCCGATACTCTATGGATTACGTAGTCAACACAATAATACAATACTACACAGCAAGTAAGGTTAGTCCTATAAACTATTAATATAAAACTATGAAAGCTAGCCGTGGCCGAATGATATTGTCCTTCACCAGGGGAAAATTACTATAGGGGAGTCCATCTTTCCTAATACCCTTAAATTTATCAGATTGTTAGCTTGGCTATTTTTAGCAACAAGCTGTGATTGGTTGGAGGTAACTGACGTCAGTTGCAGCAAACATGGCGGACATTTCCTTCGATGAACTTTTTATACCACAGCTATGACTGGGAGCAGTGAGCTGGTGCTCAAAGTCAACTTATGTGGAACGTTTCAATTGTCATGATGATCTTACTGTAATCGGATAGAGAAATGACAATTATTTCAGCACAATTTTGACAAGAAATGATAAAATTATCGCTTGGTTGGTAAGCAAAAACAAAACTATAAAACTGTATTTAGAGTGAAATCTGGATATACAATTAGGAAGGACTGTATGAAATTAGCATGTCCCCCGTCACATATTTAGAGCTGTACACGGCTGTCTCACTGAATTTCGTCTTTATAATAGAGTCGAATAAAAACGTGCTGCTGCTAGAATAAGTAGAGATATGAGAGAAAAACATATTTAGTGTTAATTCCTTAAAGACGTTTTGGTTTGTAGATTATTGCGGAAGTTTTCAATGAAAGATTAGGTGTCCCCTTTTGTTCCGATTTTCTACATAACTATATGTTTTGACGAAACAAAATATAATCCAGATAGAAAATCAGAAACTATACAGAAAAATATAAAGTCCATTAATTTATTAACAATTTGGCGTTCCTCTGTTTAAAATCGGACTTATACTTCAGTAATTATATAACATCAAAGTTGACTGAATGCATCTGTCGACAGACAAAAAAAATACAGTCAAAACATCATTTGTCTTTCAAATTTCGCGCTTTAATGCCAGTACTTCAATCAGGATTTCAACAGATCTTTGGGAGCAAGTTGTCCATTCAGCATATAATAGTATGGCGGTAAAAAATATCTTACACTGGTTAATTTTTTTTTCTGTTACCCTAGGAAGTTTCCTGAATTTTTTGTCGACACAAAGGTCAATGATTTGCATGATAAAACACGTAGTCACGCAAAACCTTTTCGGCTCTTTATAATTCCTTAAAATAAGTTTTGCCAATAACTTTGTTCTGAAACTTTGCATGGACATTAATTATGTAATGGACATTTAAAAACTGCAATAAAAAAGAGGGGTCACCATTCTCGTTTTCGCGCTAGATGCTCTTCAAATATATCAATTTATAGGTGTATAGCCAAATGTCGTAGCAACCGGAAGTTGTAATGAAAAACCTTTTTTCTCGGTCCAAAGAACTTCCTTACAACATAGATTACATATAATTCTAAGTTTACTTCTACTAAATCAATCAAAGTAATTGAATGACTATGATTGTTGAAATATTAACGAAACATGCAAGTATGTGCGTCCAGAAATCGTACGCTTTAACCATCTCATCGAAATGTTTGAAAATTTATCCAATAAACGTTCCTTCATATTTCGATATATAATACGCAGCACCGATTATTAAAGAATTCAAAAAAATGGGGGCCACCATTCTCGTTTTCGATTTATTTTGAAAAAACGTCGGTTACACTTGAAATATTTAACGACTTCCAATGGTCTCCAATGTGCGCAAGCTCGCGCGAGCTTCAGAATCTTGCGCAATTGAGCGTGCGCAATGCAAAACAAGGGAATTGCCTTAATTCTCGTATTTAACACTAATATTTTATGATCATGCTAAAATTTATAGCAGTTTTTCACAAATAGAATAAGATGTGTTTATACTCGTTACCAGGCCACACGCGGATTATTACATTGATGGCCAGAATAATGGATGTTATTTTAATAATAATAAATGAAAAATATCGATTCTGATGTTCTTCGTTATTGTCTACAATTTTACATAAACGAAATTGCATATTTTGTATTTTCAAAAAAAATCATTTTGTGACGCTTTTGAGCACCAGCTCACTGCTTCCAGTCTATATGTAGTTATTAATAAATTAAATTAATAACTCGTTTATTGTATGGCTATTTTTTGCTTTTTAAATGTGTTTTTTTAATTTTTGCTTTTGTAAGCGGCCGGGCGTTTTCCCACCATTTATGTAAATAAGAAATCTGCTCAATCAAATTCAAACAAGAAAGCCAAGAAAACCCGTTCAGTTAAAACCTATCCAATTAATATAACGATTACAAACCGCTCAAAGTTCGCTATTCTACGTGAAATCTCATCATATAACACCGTAAGCGATCTATTTCTTTACAATGGAGCTGAAAACTGGTTTCAAAAGAGTCAAAAATACCGGCTTCGTCGGTGAGTCGGACTGACTCCCAATTCAACATGGAAACCAAAACCTATAACTACAAGCCTGCTGATTGTCGCTGATATTTGTACTTCCAGTTCTTCGTTTATTGCTTTGAACAATTAGGGAGTATTCCCAGGAAAAGATGGAGTCGATTGAAAGTTCTGAATTCGACGAAAAGAGAGGATACGTCGGCCTCGCTTAATACAAAGAACATGAAAGAAATGTACTTGGCCTTGATTCACGACAAAAACACGTTCAAAGACGAAATATCGTCTAAACCATTCCTTCAAACACATTTGAATCTATAATATATTAATAAGCGCGTGCAACACTGACGTTTTTTTTCACACTGAAGAAGGTCCGAGATGTGGACCGAAACGTCTGTATTAATTTCACACAGTTTAAGCCAGAGTCAATCACTTTTGTTATTATAATTATGAATCCAGGCTGCAATTTCCACATTTTTAAACATTTGAATCTCTTTCGATCTATTTGGTTGCTCGTATTTATTACTATCTCGAGTGTTTTAGGAGTTAGAAACAACAACAACAACGGAAAACAACAACCTGAGAGTGAAACTGAGTCATTGTAAATACGAGGGATACAAGGTATGCGTGCATAGATTCTGGTTCTTTTTTTTCGCCAACTACTGCAAAGTGTGTGAGGGTTATTCTACTTAGCGATGTTTACATTATATTCCATCCTTGAACTGCGTCTCAGTTGTTTGATTCATTGAAAATTTGTCGCTTGATTGTTGTCGTTTCTCAAAACATTTGCAATAAAAACCGACGACTCGTGTTGGGACTTGAAGTCGGTTTTGTTTGCCATAGATTTGTATTTTATTACTTAAAGCACATGCGTCTTGTGAATAGTTGGATCTGATGAGCTTAACGTCGTTGGATAACTTTGTTAGCAAGTTTTACGTAGCGTAATCAGAAGTACCGGGTAGGGTTTCAATTTGGAAGGGATTTCGTCCTCTAAATGACAGGAATTATCTTTATTCTCTTGATTTTACACCATTGTCAATCGTACCATCGTGTGTCCTAAGCGATGAGAATCAACCAATCACAACTTGTTGCTAAAAATAGCCAAGCTAACAATGTGATGGGAACACGTATATTAAGAGATGGACTCCCCTAGTAATTTTCCCCTGCCTTCACCCAATATGCGTCCTGACAATTATATGAGGGTATATAGAACTACTTAACGAGCAGGAGCTGAGGACAGCCGCTCAAGACCGCAACCAATATATGGAACAAACTTGTCAAGACCGTTTGTCGTCACTCTACTCATGGATGAGACGCCATCGACAAAGAAGAGAAACTATACCATATGTACATGTAGAAGCATTATAACACGTTATCTTTGTTTGAAAACTTTACAAGTTTGAAGCTGTTACCTGCTTTATTGATGTGAACTTGTTAGATGTAGATCTAAGTGGTACTGATTCAGGTTTGCAAAGGATCGTGGTACAATGTACAGCCACCATATTTTACCTGTACCGTGGATTCAGTGTTAAAACCTGACAAGGGTGCGTCAAGGAGCCTTCAACAGCCTTAAACTATCTTAGATCAATATCCAATACTTTAACCATAAAAGTGAGACAAGCATCGTTATAAATTTGTCGATCAGTTCATATTATTTCAAGCAATTAGAATATCAACCACAGACTACTGCAGGACTGGATTATATTGAATGGGTACCCTGTGTTAACAGAAGGGAAGAGGAAGGTCTGAGGAGGAAGTATTTACTTCCTCACCAATCTCCTCTCTCCTAGCCACAGGAAGCCCGAGGAGTTGCCTGCGGAGAAGGCTAAGTATGACCGTATGACACTCCAGTATAAAGGATCAGCGTTTACTCCCATGGAACTAGTTAGACAATTAGTTAGACGTTTTCAAATGTTGAACCTGAAGAAATGTTTTCCAATTGCATATACATATCTTTAGATCTACACTGCTTTGAGGGAAACAAGTTTGTACGAAGATATCCATAAGAATTCGCTTGTGGACACAACCTGGGGTTATAGTGACGTAGCAATAGCGAAATTCACCCGAAATACTGTCAACATGAAGTACGGTACCATGATCACCGGAGAAACGGAAGCGATCGATTATGTCAACAAGGTCAACAGCACTTTGAATGAAATTGAACAAGGTAAAGTAACACTCCATTGCTTATGAATATGTGTAAGTTCGTAGAATTATGTTAGACGTCCGGTGGGCACAAAGACCCTTAAAATGATCACGTTTGTAAAACTTCTACAGTTTTAAACCAAAAGATATGAAACTTGGCAACGTGACAGCATACGTAAAGTCAACAAATCGTATGTTTTTTTATTTTTCATTTTTACGTTTTTTGGCGGGAAAATGACGTCATAAACATGCCAACAAATTTTGAATTTCACTAATTCACTAATTTGAATGATGTATTTGAAAGAGCATGCAAAAATATATTTGTAAGTGAAAAAATATCGCAGATATCATTATTCAATTAAAATATATTAATTTTTGAATTTTGAAAATCCGCCATTTTGTTACTAAAAATAGATTTTTCAAAATTCAAAAAAATAATATCTTTTGATTGAATAATGATATCTGGGATATCTTTTCTCTAATAACTATCTTTTTACATGCTCTTTCAAATACTTCGAATAAGGAGAGACTTATTTAAACATTTAACTATGAAAATCTGCGATAAAATGTTCTTAAAATACATTATAAAATATATAATATAGACGACGTTTCGACGTTAACTGAACGCCATTATCAAGTAAAGTAAAGTGAAAATGAAAGATAGATATATAACAATAAGAACAATAACGTTGATTATACAAAAAAGGACTAAAGTCTAAAGTTAAACAAAGAGTTTAGCACGCACGGAGTCCGTTTGTATATTTAGACTGGGTCTCAGTTTCTTAATGAACAACATCTCGTAGATTAGGAGAGATTAGACAGTCAAATTTTCCTTTGCACTTCTTGAGAATGTGGAACTGTGATTGGTCGACATCGGTGTGGCTGCCATGTGCTGCTTGGAAGTGTTTACCAATGGTGGAATTCTTATGCTCAGCTACTCGTTGGTAAAGGTGTCTAGTGGTATAACCAACATAATCTGCATCGCACAGATCACATACAAATTTATAGACAACACATTGTTGGTTAATGATAGACGGCTTTACTTCTCTAGCTTTCAGATCGTGTTCTAGTTTCTTGGATGTGAAGACAGGCTGTAAGGACAAATCGATCTTGTTTCCTAAGTCACGCATTTGCCTCTTCACTGTGTTAGCTGAATATTGATCTTTGAATGGTAAAACAATCCTGACAATACGTTCATTAGTTTTCTCTTGTGCTTGATGGGCTGGAGTATTTTGATTACCACTGATAAACTTGTTTACGGTCGCGTTTATCAAGCTGATCGGGTAATCAAGTCTAATAAAGATAGATCGTAGTTTAGAGCATTCTTGGTTGAACGCGTCTGGTGTCGAAGACAGAGCTTGGGCACGATGTAACATGGTGGTAATAAGGCACTGTTTATATCGTTTGTCTACATGGCTCTGGAAGTGTAGTAACAATCCAGTATTTGTAGGTTTCCTGTAAACCTGCGTTTCCAGTTTGTTACCTTTCTTGATTATCTCCATGCCAATGAATGAGATTTTGTCATTAACAGAAAGTTCCATCGTGAAACCAATGCTACTGTGAAGGCCATTCAGTGTTGATAGGAAATTTCCTGCCGTTTCGACATCAGGCATGATTACCAAGGTGTCATCAACATACCTTCGATACAATGAAGGAACCAGTTTCTGTTCTGTCAGCTTATCTTCGAGAGAACACATGAAGATGTTTGCCATTAGGGGACCAAGAGGAGAACCCATTGCAACGCCGTCCACCTGCTCGTATAGTTGTCCATTAAGCTGGAAAAGTTGATTGGTTGTTGCTATTTCTAGGAGTTTAACGAGTTGATCTTTCAAATACATCCATCAAATTAGTGAATTTTTGAAAGTTAAAATTTGCTGGCATGTTTTATGACGTCATTTTCCCGCCAAAAAACGAAAAAATGAAAAATAAAAAACCATACGATTTGTTGTCTTTACGTATACTGTCAAGTTGCCAACTTTCATATCTTTTGGATTAAAGCTGTGGAAGTTTTGCAAACGTGATCATTTTTGGGGTATTTTGTGTCCACCGTGTGACTGCTATTTCGATATTTTAAAGCTCAATATGCATGTGCGCGCACACATACAGCTGAGGTACCATTCCATCCTGTGGAATTTACTTATTTCGTACTACAAGGCAACGCTCAATGTTTGGCACATAACTTTTTTTCAATTTCCAGAAACATCAGGTAAACAGTGAGCGATCTTTTTTGTACAGTTTAAGAACAAAGAATTGACTTTTTCATATAACAAAGCCGGATTTTTTTGGATATACACTCGTTTGCAGAAAGGTTGTAGTATACATTTATACAAATATCTAATGAGATACAAGATATCTAATGAGATGCAAAGTGTGAAGCATCACTTATTTTATTCTAATATATCAGAATCATCAATTTTAGATTAGTATATATTGCAACCAGCAAGGCTAAAATAATTTTCAGCACTATTTTGTGCTTAAACAGTTGTATTTTAGCATGTTTAGCAATTTATATCTGATTAGATATTTGTATATTTGTATAAATGTATACTACGACGTTTCTGCAATCGAGTGGATATTGCTGAAAATGGAATAGTTTATTCAAAAGTACGTCGCTTATTCAGTCTTAAATTGTATCACTCACAATTATTATTATTTTATATATTATGTTTAGTTAATTTTGTTGGAGGGCCACTGAGTTATCAGTACAATTATTTTAATTGTAACTGTCGTGTGTTTTACCCTCTGTAAATAAAGTTTATTCATTCATTCATAATTCATTCATTCAATTGATCATTGCAAAATGTGTTCTGAAACTTTTAAGTTAAAACAATAACTGATGATGATCTGGACAGCCGCCTGGTTATCGCTGTGAATAACTATGCGTTTGTTAGCCCAAAGTGGAGCCCAACGTTTAGCAGCTAAAATGATAGCCAGAGTTTCCTTGTGATTGATGTGTAGATTTGCCCAGTGTTGGCTATCAATAGGAAAATTGTGATAATACCAATCGCCCCGGAAAAACCCCTGCTGCCGCGATATTACATGCGTCAGTAACCACATCCTCTGTTGGTAGGGTTTCCAGAAACAACCGCGTGCCATTAAAAACCTTCAAAAACTGTCCCCACCAATTTATATCCTCTTTGAATTGCTCGTCCAGTATTGATTTTGCGCTGAAGGACAGGTTATTCATGGTATCGAGAATGCGACGTAAAAAGGTTCTACCCCCGTGGACAACTCTACACGCAAAATTCAATTTGCCTGCTAAACGCTGAAGTTGTTTCTTGCTTGCGCGTCGCTTGCTCTGAAACTCGCACACTACTTGTCGTAGTTCTTCTACTTTTTCATCTGGTAACCTCATGCTGCACGATATTGTGTCTAGTTCGACTCCTAGAAAGGTTAACTTTTAAGTTAAAACAAAACTTTTTAGAAGAGAATCTAAACGTATGGTTTGATTATTTATAGAAAACTGACACATTCACTCTTTCCCCAGTGAATTTTACTGCAATTTTTGAAATTTCCCGGAAAACACAGAATGGACTTCCTGTATAATTTAAAGTATCCTTGTTTTATTGTACATTATTGTTGTTTGGTCTTTCTCTGAAAACATTTGCTGTATTTAAACATCGACTTTGAGCGTGCGAACATTTTCTTTTCGCGGTTCGAAAATTATCATTTTCAACCAAAATGTGCGACAAGAGACTGGGCCTTGACAATGGCTCGGTGACGTCATAAGTTGTGTATGCCTTTGTTTGCACAACTTATGACATCACATTTCTATAGTTTGACCGAGCGGGAATTGTCGCACTTTGAAACCCAAAATACCCAACTTCGTGCGCGAAATAAGAAATGTTCCTGAAGCTCAATTCACTTTTTATTAACGCCATGTAAACAAGCAAATAGTAAACTTTCGTAGTAGCAAATAAAAACGGGGTCTGTTTTTTTTCGTTTCATAGGCACTTTAAGGTACCAGGGGACCTTCGTGACCACTGTTCACTGAAAGCCGCGTAGCGCGCTAACCACTCGTCCAACATGTATAAAAGTATACATTTTCTTAAAGCTGAATAAATGCCGATTCTAAATATTATTTCCTATTTTGTAAATATTTTTTGTTATTGCACCTTTTAGAAAATTCGAACGGCCTTGTTCAAAGATAATTTTGCACGCCGAAATTCAATCGAAAAGTGCCATTGTAATGAGCACACTTTGTTCTAAAAAACTGTGTCTCCGATTTCCGATAAACGCTTTTTGTTGAGAAGATATTTGCTGTCAAAGTTCATTAATGTGTTTTTTTAAGCGATTTACACATAAATCATCAAATAACTTTTAAACGAGGCAACGTATCAAAAATCGGAGACACATTTTTTTAGAACAAAGTGTGCTCATTACAATAGTACTTTCCGTTTAGAAATCGATTGAATTCCCGCGTGCAAAATTCTCTTTGAACAAGGCCGGTCGAATTTTCTAAAATGTGCAATAACAAAAAATATTTACACAATAGGAAATAGCCTCCAGCATATTTAGAATCTGCATTTATTCAGCTTTAAGAAAATGTATACTTTTATACATGTTGGACGAGTGGTTAGTGCGCTACGCGGCTTTCAGTGAACAGTGGTCACGAAGGTACCCTGGTACCTTAAGTCACGACGTGCGCAGAACAGTGTGCGCGTTGACATTAGTGGCCACCGGCCTGAATAAGAATGATCAATCTCGTCCCCAGAGCCCACGTTCCTCTTGGTCAGCACCGAGAAACGAGAGGCTCTGGCTGCAACCGATTTTAGTCTGAAAATCTCGGACCGGAAGTTTAAACTGCGCATGTTCTAACAAAATGGCGGGTATTAGCGATGGCTTTCACGATGCGTACGTTGCATTACGGATTGAAAAAGCTGACATCAGTTTAATATTCAAACAGTACGAAGTACTGAAAGCCGTTGGTCTATCTAAGAGAGATGATGATTTGGCCATACTTCCGATACGGGGAAACTGATCGCTGACTGATTCAGTACCAAGTTTAATAGTTTGGCTCGAGTGTTTGACTTCTGCCATGGCCAAGAATAGTGTTTTAATACATCTACAACACCATGCCAGGACTCTATCCTTGTGATATCACCATTGAATGCGTTAATCCGTGATCAAATGTCAAAAACTTAGAGAATCTGTTTGTGTATTGGGCTTCCTGTGTCTTATTTGATCGGCCGTTGGGAAATAGTCGTTGTATGGCCGTGAATTCGCTTCTAGAATCATGTCCTTTTGATATCTTGAATTTCTAAAACTGCTTTCACAATAAAGATTAATATCTACTTGAGTCCTGTGTGGCATTTGTTTAGCGTTTAGAACGGTTTTTAGCGAGTTTCGGGACATGCAGCTCTCGAGAGCTTCGTATTTGAAACTCCGCCATTTTCTAACTAGTCAGTTTACTTCCGGTCCTTCTATTGTTTTGCCAAAACCAACCAGAATGCTACAACAATCGGTTGCAGCCAGAGCCTTTCGTTTCTCGGTGCTGACCAAGAGGAACGTGGGCTCTGGGGACGAGAGTGAAAGAATGATGAGAATGGAGTTATGT